>JBBBDQ010000128.1:847500-1005000 GCA_037127315.1 Ascarosepion bandense | reverse complement strand
AAGGAATGTAAAAATGTTCCATAAGTTTCGGCTTTCCAAGCGCTTTCAGCCTCTTCACTGGCCATTTTTCAGGATTTTGTTTGTCGGGTGTTGTTATGTCCTCATGTTTGACTGTAATGTAATTTTTTGTGTTTTTAGTGTTTTTGAAAAGCGGTCACGTGATGCGTGCAGCTGGGCATCATGTGAGCGTCTGTCTATTTTTTTTAAATTTCAAAAGTCCTTTCCACTGTTAAATAATGTAAGGTTGATGGTAGGAGAAAATTGTTTGATATATAGTGCCTCTCTTATAGCGAGGTGCCTTTGATATTGTGATTGAAATAGTATTTTTGTATTTTCAACCAAAAATTTTCTTAAGGGTTCTGATAACTTATGGGTTAATAAATGTTTTTTTTTATTCTATTATTATTATTATTAGATAGGTGGCATGTAAGGCGTCTATTCAGGGAAGTGGTAGTATGACCAATATATGTAATTGATTTATGACAAGAAACACAATCTTGTACAGTGCATTGAAACTCATACCCTATATTAGTCATTACTAGTTTGGATTTGATGAGGTTATTATTATTAGAAACAAAAAAGTTTGCTCTCTTCCATTTTCCATAATATATTCTAAATTTTGCATGTTTTTGAGGAATTACGGCAGAAATATGGCGTTTAATAATTTTTCGTACAGAAAATTCGTCTTGTTTATAATTAATGTGCATTTGGCTACAATAAAATATGTTGGTGCTTTAATGTGTGTTATTTTTAATGTTAGTGTCATGTATTTTTTGTAAGAATAATTTTATTTGTTTATCAATAATGTAGTTGGGAAAATTATTGTTGACTAATATTTGTTTTATGTGTTTTACTTCGCTCAAAAATATTCTTTAGGAGGAGGAATTTTAATGTGCTTTATTGAAGAAGTTCGTTATTACTGCTATTTTATAAGTTCCCGGGCATTGGCTATTGCAATTTAGAAGACAAGAGTTTTTATTGGTGTTTTTCTTTATAAAGATAAGTGATAAATTTGTTAGATTTTAGCTCTATTGACGTCAAGAAAAGGAAATTTGTTATTGCCCATGTGTTCATAGGTGAATTTCAGCGAGTTGTTATATTCAAAATTTAATTTCAGATTTACGATTTCGTCCATATTTTTTTTATCAAAGCAAAAATGCCGTCTACGTACCTTGTGTAAATCTTCGATTTGTCTGTTGTTTTAAACACTTTGTTTTCGATATGGAACATGTAAAAATTTGAAAAAGTAGGACCTAAGTGTTTTTCCAAACTGACACGTTTAGATAGTATGTATATGTTATCATTATGGTCCAAAAATGGAGTTTGTGTGGTGCACGCGGTCTGTAGTTTTCGAATCAGAGGCCACAATTTAAACAACCTAAGGTACGTAGATGATACAGTGCTGATAGCAGACACAGAAAGGAAACTTCAAGACCCCCTACAGAAGGTAGCAGAAGAAAGTAGCAAGAAAGGACTAGAAATAAACTGCACGAAAACCGAATGCATGGTCATCAGTAAAAAGGTCAGCCCAAAATGCCAAATACAGGTCGGGGATACCAGAATCAAGCAGGTACAAAAATTTAAATACCTGGGAAGCGTTATAACAGAAAACGGAAAGTGCGACACAGAGATCCGAAGGCGAATTGGCATGGCGAAGGAAGCATTCCAGAAGTTAAGTAAAGTATTAAGAAACAGGACAATTTCGCTAGAATCTAGAAAGAAAGTACTGGATTGCTACGTGCTGTCCGTCCTTCAATATAACAGTGAATGCTGGACAATACCATCAAATATGAAAGAAAAACTTGAAGCAACTGAAATGTGGTTCTACAGAAGGATGCTGCGAATATCATGGCTCGAGAATCTGAGCAATGATGAGGTTTTGGAAATGATCGAAACTAAAAGGAAATTAATACTGAGCATCAGGAAGAGACAGTTGAAGTTCCTGGGACACGCAATGAGGAAGGAGGGCTTGGAGAATCTGATACTAACAGGCCAGATAGAGGAAAAAAGAGACAGGGGAAAGCAACGGATAACATATTTGAAGGACCTAATCAGGTGGATGACGAAACGAGGATTGCATGGTGTAACAGGAGAAGCCGTGCTCAGAGCCACCAGGGATAGGGAAACGTGGAAAGCCATGATCGTCTACGTCCTGAAGGGACAAGGCACATAGAAGAAGAATTAGTAGGTGTTTGTAAACGCAGTAGCTAATTATATTCAATGTTTCTTCAACTAGGACGTTAGTAAAAACGTTTTCAATATGAAGTTAGAATGTTGCCTTTAGGATTGGTTGCTTTTAATATATGAAGGAATTCGTTAGTTGATACGATGCTGTAATTGTTAAGTATGTATGGAGAAATTATATGATTTAAGGCTTTAGATAGTTGGTATACCGGTGTAGGTATTTGTGATATGATGGTTTTGAGAGAAAAACCTGGTTTATGGGTTTTTACATTCTCACAAAGATATCCTGGTTTGTAATGACCGACAACTTTCTTGATTTTTAAATAGAATTCTTGTATATCGGCCCGAATTGCCATCTCTAGCTTCGATATGACCCCATTAAAAAAAAGGAAACTTAAATCGAAATACTCTACCAATTTATCCAATAGTTAACATCAGAAAAGTTAATTACAAAACACCCAAATCTGAGCGATCTTCTAAAAGATGTAGGTATAAAAAAAACTGTTCTCTCCACAACAAACAAAAAATTACAATATATGCTAGATGACACAAAAAAAATTTACTAGATTAAGAAACAAGGGAGAAACTTCGGGTCGTTCTCTTTCTCCTTCTTTCTCGTGTGCTAATTTCTTTTACTTCTTCTTCCTCATTCAAAGACATTCCTACCAAACAAACGCTCATACATACATACATACATACATACATACATATAAACTCTTTCCAACAAGTTACTACTACGAACCATTCTACAACTATTGATACCCTTAACTTTCTAATTGAACATTAACTTCTGCAATTCTTGTCATTCTTGTCTTATTCATAAATTTCCATTTTAACATTAAAAATGTATATTTTTATTCTTCCACTATTCCACACCATTCCACACATTCCAATCAACAAGTCCAATTTCTAATCTGCAACCAACCTTCTGATGAAAACCCTCTGATAATTCTGAATAATCTGTAAGCTGTAGGGAGTTCGGCCGAATTAATAGACATTAAACATTTCCCTATAGCTTCAATTCTACAAAATATAATGAGTCCGACAGAATTAATAACTACCGAACGTTATTTCAGCCACCTCAATAGCACGTTATTTCAGCCACCTCAATAGCACGTTAGAACTAATACAAAAACACAACGTTACTAAAAAAAATTGCAATTTATATAAACGAAAAACTTTATTACCTAATTGTAATTGTAGCTTTGTAAGCTTGTCCGACCAAAAACTCACTGATTATCAAATTATAGAATTCTTGAATATCGGCCCGAATTATCACCTCCATCCTCGATATGACGCCATTCAGCCTCGTTCACGTTCAGCCTCGATATGATCCCATTCAAAAGAAAACCGAAATCGAAATACTCTACCAATTTATCCAATAGTTAACAACAGAAAAGTCAATTACAGAACACCCAGATCTGAAAGATCTTCTAAAATCTAAAGGTTTAAAAAACCGTTCTCTCCGCAACAAACAATAATCTGCTCACAAACAAACTAAAATTCGCTGCAAAAAGATTTACAAAACAACACCAATATCATCGTTAGACGTATTTACAAAATCAAAAACTACGTAGTTCTTAAGCGACAAGTTTACAACAAAAAATTACAATATATCCTAGATGGCACAAAAAAAAAAAATTACTAAATTAAGAAAAATTCCTGCAGATTCATTAAAATGTACGTAAATAAATTAATCACAACGAACAATGTGGACGTAGGTTGTTTACAAAATCAAGAAAATTTATCTATATAGAGAACGCCTCTAGAAACTACGTAAACTTAAGGAATCAGCACATATGCTAGGTTACAAAAATCTCCTAAGCCGACCAAACATAGAGATGAATATATTATGGGAACCAGTAATACAGAGTGCCAGAGAAAATCATTCGCGTCAAAAATTGCAATATGAGCTCTGGTAAAAAATACTAGAAAAAAAACCATCAACATAAAAAATTTGCAATATAACTCTGGCAAAAAATACTAGAGAAAACCATTAACATAAAAAAATTCACGTTCAGCCTCGATATGACGCCATTCAGCCTTCTTCACGTTCAGCCTCGATATGACCCTATTCAAAAAGAAAAAAAAAAACTTAAATCAGAATACTCTATCAATCTATCCAACAGTTAAAAACAGAAAAATTAATTACAGAACACCCAAATCTGAGCGATCTTCTAAAATCTAAAAGTTTTAAAAACTGTTCTTTCTGCAACAAACAATAATATGCTCATAAACAAACTAAAATTCGCTGCAAAAGATTTACGCAACAATACCAATATGACCGTTAGACGTGTTGACAAAACCAACAACTACATAGTTCTCAACCGACAAAATTACAACCAAAATTGCAATCTATCCTAGATGACTTAGTTTAGACTGTTGGTCATTCGTGGTCGAGAGGTCTAAGACGCGCCAGCCCAATTGGTGGCTTCCCCGAATCTTGCCGAATGACACACATTTTCTTAACAAAAGTTTATCGTAAATAATCGGTAGAAATAAATATATAATACTGTTTGATTATAAAACAGAATATCTACTGAAATACGAGTATCGGTCAAAAATAATGTGCAAACAAATCATTTCAAATTGTCGGTTGTTTATAACCAATTTCGTTAATCTTCGTTAATTTCTGCAATGTATATGTAGATGCACACACACACACACACGCGCGTGCACACACACACACACACACACACACACACACACACACACACACACATATATATATATACATGCACACAAGTACATACGTATCTACGTATATATACTAATGTGCGCTCAAATACCCTAGCATATATTGTCATATATACTTACATACATTTATGCACACATACACAGGTACAAATACACCCCTCTCAACACACACATATATAAGGTAACCCTAAAAGTTCTGTCCGTTTTTTGATTAGTCTTTGAAGTTGAAATGTATACGAAATGCGTGCAGCAATTGTTTTCAAATTCGGACAGCCGGAAGTAGGAACATCAGACGTTATAAAAAACACGTGCACCGTGACCGGCCATCAATTATAAGTCGGACAGCTGTGAGAAGGATGGAAGTGTCTAGAGATCTCGCTCGGGGTCGTTTGCTTTACGACTTCAAAGTGGGCTTATCAGCAGCTGCATCAAGTCGCTGCATATGTCAAGCGTTTGGGGATGAACATACTGCAAGGCGTTGGTTTCGAAAATTCAAGTCGGGAGATTTGTCTCTCCAGTGGACGACCACAGGTCTTGAATGACGGAGTAGTCTAACTTGTGGTGAACTTGCATGACAGTTCAACGTTTCCAATTAAACAGTTAGACTTTACTTGCACCGCCTAGGTAAGACGTATAAACTGAGAAAGTGAGTTCCGCAAACGCTGTTGGAGGTTCACAATGGACAACGAGTGGCAGCCTGCGTATCGCTGCTTTCTCGCCACAGTACCGGATCCTTATTCAATCGAGTGCTTACCAGTGATGAAAAGTGGGTTCTGTACAAAACTCCCAGGCGTTCATTGGTTGTCTCCTCAGGATGCTGTCCCTCACACCGCAAGACCGCTGATGCACCCACGCAAGATTATTCTTTGTGCCTGGTGGACAGGTCGTCAAGTGGTTCATTATGAACTGCTACCAACGGGCCAAACGTTCACTAGAGACCTATACTCGCAGCAATTGAAACGTGTGCAACAGGCATTGCGCCAGAAGGAGCCAGCACTGATGAATTGCAAAGGTGTGCTTTTCCTCCATGACAACGCCAGGTCGCATGTCGCGCGAGTGGTCAGAGACAGCATGCAGCAACTTGGGTGGGAGACTTTGTGTCATCCACCTTATTCACCTGACCTTGCGCCATCCGATTACCACCTCTTCCACTCCCTGGATAATCACCTTCGTGGGGAATCCTTCACCAATGAAGCAGACTTGCGCAAAGCCCTCACGGACTTCTTTGCGACAACCCCCCCCCCCGAATTCTACTTCAAGGGCATTGAACAGCTAAAGACACGTTGGCAGAAGGTGCTGGGTGCCGATGGCGATTACTTCAAAGACTAAATATAAGTTACACATAATGTGAAGCGTTTTCTTTTTTTCCTTTAGAAACGGACAGAACTTTTTTGGTTACCTTGTATATATAAACATATACATTTATAGGTAAAGAAATTGTTTGATAAGTAATAAATCATGAACTAGGAAGGGAAGGAGAAGGCTTAAGGTTTTATAAAAGGGGCTTTATAAATTATGGCTTTGAGTATCAGGAAGTATTAAGTAGTAAAAGAAAGATTTGTTAGAGGAAGTAATTCGGGGGATTAGGAAAATAAAATTTAGAATCTATAATTTATTGCTACTCAAATGATAGGACCAAAAAAAGTAAGGGATAAAAGAGATATATCTATATGATCGTTATAATTAAATCTACAGTGACTAAGAAGAGGGAAAGAAAGCTATATTGAAAAGAAATTAGTTTAGGATTACATTTAGGGTGTTCTATATTAAAATTTTAAATTTAAAAATTTGGATTTATGACAGCATTTGCTTATGAATTCCATACGTAAATTTAGAAGTAGATTTTGATTAGGATACTTTATTATTTTAAGTTTTTCAGCTAAACATAGATTGCATCTATCGCTTCCCTACTTTCTGTAACAACGTATTGACATCTATTTTCTAGCATAATCTACTCTCTCTTGTTTAACCACCCCTCTAACCACTTTTCTTTCTTATTTCTTTCCTTTTCTCTCTTTTTAAGTGATAAGTTATTAATATATGTACCGTTCAGTCAGTTCAGTGCTATACGTGATACACGCTTGGCCGATCATGTCTCTTTTGACCGATGACTGACTAGGCAGAAGATTTTTCCACAGTAGTTTGCCATTTCTTTTTGCAAGAGACTGGTGGCCAACCAAGGCTATAGGGTCTAATCTGTCCTCCTATTCAATTATTTTATCCAAATCAGTCTGGGATACCTGCTTTGGTTATCATGTCTGTTTTGATCCATGACTGACTAGGCAGAAGATTTTTCCGCAGTAGGTTGCCATTTCTTTCTGCCTATAATGGTTGCTGACCGAGGCTTTAGAACTCAATCTGTCCTGCTATTTAACCCATAGCTTGAAGGAGAAGCGATAGATTCATACCTTTCCCAAGGGCATTTGCTCGCAAAGGAATGCAACGAATTCAACTGGAATTCGAACTCGGCTCTATTGATTTTCCATTTCCTGTCGATATCCCTTACATCACAAAGCACATATATGTATATACAATCGTGAAGTAAGACTTGCTAGGTAAACAGTTGTTACTCTTACGAACTATTGCAAAAAAGAAAATTGAAAAATAATTAATTTTCATTATGATATAAGTAAAAAGTTAATATATGTCTCGTTGGTAAGCGTATATATTACACTTATGATATGAAACAAAAATAAGAAAAAATTAACATATGGATAAGAAGCCTTAATATAAAGCTGTGTAAGCTAATGTTACTCTCATGATGAGAGACAAAATTGAATATTTTTTTATTAGCATATGTGTATGAAATTTTAATATATGTCTGTCTTGGTAAGCAAATATGACTGTTGGCAGAAAATAAATGATTTTTATTACAGGATAAATAAGAAGTTGTAATATAAGTCATGCTGTATAAGCAAATATGACTCAAACTCTAATGAACGGAGACAAAACTAAGTAATTTTTATACACATATATACTATGTCTTAACATAAGACTTGCTGTATAAGCAAATATGACTCAAACTCTAATGAACGGAGACAAAACTAAGTAATTTTTATACACATATATACTATGTCTTAACATAAGACTTGCTGTATAAGCAAATATGACTCAAACTCTAATGATCGGAGACAAAACTAAGTAATTTTTATCTAAACTTATTTATAGATGGAACTCTGCCTCTGTGTGTGTGTGTGTGTGTTAGACTCCAAAACGGCTGAACCGATTTTCTTGAAAATTTACACAGTTGTACTATAAGCGTCTGCGAGTGTACTTAGCTAACTTTTGTGTCGAGATACCCCCGATAAATATCGAAAATCTATAATCGAAAAAATCGGGTTATAGAAGGAGTGGTCTGATTTTAATCAAATTTGATACACTCATAACTAACGATATTCGGAAGTTTCAAGGTTGCAGTTCTTACAATAGTGCAGAAAATCGTTAATATATATATATATATATATATATATATATATATATATATATATAAGGCAAGATGTTTGTGTGTGTGTGTGTGTGTGTGTGTGTGTGTGTATACCTGCCTTTATGTCTGTATTTTTTCAACCATTTTATTTTATTTTTTTTCTTTGGGTTTGGCACTAAGTAGATATAATTGTAGTTCTTAGTCTCAGCCATGATAACATTTACTCAGTGAACTTATTTAGCCTTCAAAATTCAGTTTACGACGAAAAAACTTATTTGATATCGATACCAGGAAATAGACAAAAACATAAGAAGTTTCAAGGTTGCAGTTTTTACAATAGTGCAGAAAAATAGTTGCCTTTTCGTCTTTCGTCTTTAGTTAACATATAAAGCATAAGTTTTAACATAGGACTTGCTGTGTAAGCAAATATAACTCAAATGATCTGAGACAAAACTAAGTAATTTTTTTAATATGTAAAACATAAGTCTTAACATAAGACTTGATCTGAGACAATAAATAATTGCTATAAACATATAAATAAACTAGCAGCATAGCCCGGCGTTGCTCGGGTGTAATGAAAGCTTTAAAACTAATCCATGGTCCTGGAGCTCAGACTCTTTGGACGTTGGCACGAAAGACTAAAAAGCAATAGTTGTTTCCAGTTTAAGCGAAACCGTAGACTGAAAAAAAAAAAAAAATGAATGGATGTAAGTCAAATTTTGATTTCCTGGTATCGATATCAAATTTTCTGCACTATTGTAAGAACTCAAACCTTGAAATTTCTGAATATCGTTTCTTATGTCTTTGTCTATGAGTGTATCAAATTTGATTAAAATCGGACCACTCCTTCTATAACACGATTTTTCGATTATCTATTTTCGATATTTATCGGGGGTACCTCGACACAAAACCTAACCAAGATCACTCGCAGACGCTTATAGTACAACTGTGTAAATTTTCAAGAAAATTGGTTCAGCCGTTTCGGAGTCTATAGATAACGGACACACACACACACACACACACACACACACACACACACACACACACACACAGACAAAGTTCCATTGATAAATAAGTTTAGATAGTCGTAATACGAAACTTACTAGATATGCAAATATTATTCTCATTATCTGAGACAAAAATGAGCTATTTTTATAAACATACAAAAGAGAAGTCGTAATGTAAGACTTGATATAATAGCAAATATTACTCTCTTGATCTGAGACAAAAATAAGCATTTTTATTAAAATATAATAAAACGTCGTGATGCATGTAGGAAAAATATTACTCTTATGATCTGAGACAAAATAAGTAATTTTTATTAACATATAAATTAGCAGTCGTAATATACGACCTGCTATCTAAGCAGATATTACTTTTAAGTTTTGAGACAAAAATAAATAATTTTTGTTGACATTTACTTTGAGAAGTGTTAATATAAGACTTGCTGTGTAGGCAAATATTAATCTCAGATCATAACCTGAGACAAATGTAAGTAGTTTTTATTGACTTATAAAAAGTCATGACTCTTGCTCCTTGAGATAATATTACTCTTATGATTTGAGAGAAAAATAAGTAATTTTATTAACATATAAATAAGCAGTTGTAATATAAGTCATGCTGTGTAAGTCAATATTACTCTTATGATCTGAAAAAAAAAACCAACTAATTTTATTAACATAGATAAAAGTCTTGCTTAGTAAGCATATATTACTCTTATGATCTAAACTTATTTATAACTGGAACTTTGTCTGTGTGTATGCATGTGTGTGTGTGTGTGTGTGTGTGTGTGTATGTGTCCGTTATCTATAGACTCCGAAACGGCTGAATCGATTTTCTTGAAAATTTACACAGTTGTACTATAAGCATCTGCGAGTTTTCTTAGCTAGGTTTTTGTTAGGGCGCCGCTCCTATTTGACTAATAATGGACTGTTCCCATTGCTATATATAGCAATGGTGGATTCTCTACAGGAGAGTCGCACAGAGTCACTAGACTCACGACTCTACGACACTGTCAGCCCTCTGCCTTCGGGTAGAGGGCGCTCTCTCTGCTTCCGAGCAGAGAGCAATAAGCCAGTAGTGGTTCCGCCGAAGGGTAGAACCACGACTGGGCAAAAATAGACAGACATTTTTTGGCCTGGCTATATGGCCGGGAATATCCACTATAAAATGACCATGTGTCACATCCAGCCTTGCGTGGGAAGGCTAGTAAATACAGTCGCACAGAGTCACTAGACTGACGACTTTACGACACTGTCAGCCCTCTGCCTTCGGGTAGAGGGCTCTCTTTGCTTCCGAGCAGAGATCAATAACCCAGTCGTGGTTCCGCCGAAGGGTAGAACCACGACTGGGGAAAAATAGACAGACATTTTTTGGCCCGGCTGGCTATATGGCCGGGAATACCCACAATAAAATGACCATGTGTCACATCCAGCCTTGCGTGGGAAGGCTAGTAAATACAGTCGCACAGAGTCACTACACTGACGACTCTACGACACTGTCAGCTCTCTCCCTTCGGGTAGAGGGCGCTCTCTGCTTCCGAGCAGAGATCAATAACCCAGTCGTGGTTCCGCCGAAGGGTAGAAGCACGACTGGGGAATAATAGACAGACATTTTTTGCCCGGAAATCCCAGATATAAACTGACCATGTGTCATATGTTGCCCTTACTGGGAGGGACAGCTAAATAATGAGTCGTAGAGAGTCACTTGAGAGTCAGTGCGAGTCAGTGAAGAGTTAGTCACACTTCCGGTGGCGTACCGGAAGTAATCACGTATACACACGTCTTACGACGGATTGGACTCTTGTATCTTTTCTATTGTAAATATTACTAATCACTTCTGTACATACTAACCGTCTTTCCGCGGAATACAACTTATATTCTGATTCTGTTGTTGAGTTATTCATTTATACTTGGTGACATAACAGTTTTGTGTCGATAAATATCGATAATCGAAAAAATCGGGTTATAGAAGGGGTGGTCCGATTTGAATCAAAATTTGATACACTCATAGACAAAGACATGAGAAACGATATTCAGAAGTTTCAAGGTTGCAGTTCTTACAATAGTGCAGAAAATCGATACTATATGTGAATAAAAGGCAAGATGTTTGTGTGTGTGTCTGTTTATCTGTCTGTATGTCCTTTATACAAATTTACAATTTTTATCCGATTCTCACCAAACTTCACACAAATATTCTTTAGGCTGAGTCTGAGTTCCAGGACCATGGATTATTTTTAAAGTTTTCATTACACTCGAGCAACGCCGGGCTATACTGCTAGTCTGTGATAAAACAATTTTTATTTTACAAATAAATAACAAATAAATAACAATATTTGATATAGCAGATATACAAAGATAGAAAGGCGTGTAAGACTTTTCACCGGACTTGTTCAACTTGTACAGTGAGACTATTCTGAGGACCCTAGATGTTATGCTAGGATTTGTCATCGGAGGCCACAATTTAAACAACATAATGTACGCAGATGATACAGTGCTGATAACAGACATGGAAAGAAAACTATTAAACCTCCTAGAGAAGGAAGTAGACGAGAGGGGAAAAAAGGATTACAAATAAACTGCAAGAAAACCGAATGCATGTTCATCAGCAAAAAGAGCAGCCCAAAATACCAAATACAAGTGGGGGATATTAAAATCAAGCAGGTACAAAAATTTAAATAACTGGTAAGTGTTCTAACAAAAGACGGAAAGTGTGACACAGAGATCCAAAGGCGAATTGGCATGGCGAAGGACACATTCCAGAAGCTGAGTAAAGTATTAAGAGACAGGAAAAGTTTGCAAGAAACAAAAAAGAGAGTACTGGATTGCTATGTGATGTCAGTTTTTCAATATGGCAGTGAATGCTGGACAATATCATCAAAGAAGAA
Source organism: Ascarosepion bandense (assembly GCA_037127315.1). Lineage (NCBI taxonomy): Eukaryota > Metazoa > Mollusca > Cephalopoda > Sepiida > Sepiidae > Ascarosepion > Ascarosepion bandense. The sequence continues at coordinate 992,809 of JBBBDQ010000128.1, read as the reverse complement.
GGAAAAACTTGAAGCAATTGAAATGTGGTTCTCCAGAAGGATGCTGCGGATATCATGGACCGAGCATGTGAGCAATGGTAAGGTGTTGGAAAGAATGGAAACGAAAAGGAAATTAATACTGAGCATTAGGAAGAGACAGCTAAAGTTCCTGGGATATGTAATGAGGAAGGAGGGTTTAGAGAACCTGATACTAATATATTTTGTGTCGAGGTACCCCTGATAAATATCGAAAATCGTATACAATGAGGAAGGATGGCTTGGAGAACCTGATACTAACAGGCCAGATAGAGGGAATGAGAGATAGGGGAAAACAGCGTGTAACGTACTTGACTGGCTTGAGCAGGTAGATGGCAGAACGGTGTAACAGGAGAAAGCATGCTAAGAGCCACCAGGGATAGGAAGACGTGGAAAGCTATGATCGCCTACGTCTTGAAAGGACAAGTCACATAGAAAAAGAAGCAGAAGTATTTGATATAATTGGTAAATATGTATTTTTTATTTATATCTTATGAAAATGATGACAATATTTAAATAATAAATTGCTCATATTTTATACATATTTTTTCTACATAGAACACATGAAAGCATGTGCAATTCCATGTCCTCCTCAGCCTCCAACCAGGGTTGTTAACACAGTTTCCGTGTCTAAGGCGTTACGGCCACATCTGGCGCTACCACCAAAAGTAAGGTCTTTGTCAACAAGCCGACAATAATTCAACAGCTGAAGAATGAGATAATAAAACGTATTGGTGAGATCGAGAAGCAACTATGCAGTTTTCAGTCTACCCTTTCGCTTTAACTGGAATAAGCAATTGCTTTTTAGTCTTTCGTGCCAACGTCCAAAGAGTCTGAGCTCCAGGACCATGGATTAGTTTTAACGCTTTCATTACACCCAAGCAACGCCAGGCTATACTGCTAGTTTGGAAATAAATGTAAGGAAGAAACAGGAATGTATAATAAAAGTGTATTTCAGGTCGGTTCAAAAGTTTTTGCCAATTTAAAATTTCATCTTGAAAATGAAAAACTGTGTGCTTTTGAAAATCTTTATTCATAACAATAATGACCTTTGCTCTTTATAACTTGATTCCATCTGTCAACGAGCTTATAAGTGCCTCGCTTGTAAAATTCTTTAGGTTTTGTTGTGAAATATGAATCTAACTCATCTTCAATCTCCTCTCGTGATGTTAACCTAAGGCCATCTAAATGGTTTTGTAATCATCGAAATAAGTGATAATCTGAGGGAGCTGGGTCAGGAGAATATGCAGGATGGGGAAAGATGGCACTTCTCGTCACCTGGTCGGAAGGTGTCGTGAAAGCAAAGATTCGCAACAAGAAACACGTTGTCGTAGGTTCTCTGGAGACAGTTCGTGCGGGACCCATTTTCCGAATACTGAAAATCTTCCCCATTCTTTTCAGTTGGCGTGACGCAGTTGTAGGGGGCACATTAAATTGGTGTGCAAGTTCTCTTGAGGTTACCGTAGGGCTTTGAGTAATGCGGCATTCAACACATCTGAATCAAGTTTTTTTTTCGTAACCACCTCTAGCTTCATCTTTCAAACTGAAATTTCCTTTCCGGAAACGGGAAAACCACCACCTACAACTTCTTTCTTTTACTGCATCAATTCCATAAGCATCCTGAATAGATCGTGCTGCTGCATTTGCATTGGAACCTCTGTGAAACTCATACAGTAGAGCATGCCTAATGTGTTCTTTAGAAAGAAAGAACATGAGTGAGAATATTGCAGAAAAATATGCTTTAATAATCTTTTTTTTATAATCGTGTCACCCCAAGCAAGGCAGTTTACTGCCACTATTGTGCAGGGGTTACACAGGAGGAATGTTATGAAGAGTGAGAGGTTGCAGGGGGTGTCAGGAAGAGAGTAGGAGAAGAAAGAGAATACTAATGAGAGTGGGGTGGACGGAGAAAAAAGCATGAGAGAGAGGATGTAAGTTAGTGAGACAGGAGATGACTATTGACTTTACATTTAAATTCTTGGAGATTATAGCTGTCGGGGAAGCAAGTTAATGAAAGGGAATTCCACAGGCGGGAAGTGCAAGAAAAGCAGCTGATGGAGTAGAATTTGCGTTTACAATTTATTGGTTTCACAGTAAAAGGGTGGGACCTAGTTGCTAATCTTGGAGCTCGGGTAAATTCATATATAGGGGGTATCAGTGAGCTAAGTTAATCGGAGCAGAAGCCGTGAAAGTATTTGTAGAAGAGACACAGGAAAGCCACATTGCGCCGGTGAGAAAGTGACTGTATCCAAGCTGCCAAGTCGGGATCGATCACATTACAGATTCTCCGTTGGATTTGGTCGAGGACACCTAAGTGGATAGCAGGAGCACCCGACCAGATGTGGCAGCGATATTCAATGCACAGGCGGATGGTAGATTTGTATATGTGCAGGATTGTTTCGGACGGGAAAAACGTCCAGGCCCTACACAGAGAACCGCCTTTTTTAGCAGAGGATTTAGCTATGGATTCTATATAGTTATTATACTTGAGGTCTGATGTGAGAGTTAATCCGAGGAGACGCAGTGTTTTACTTTCAGGGAGAGAAGCCTGATCCATGTTAATGAGCGGGAGAAATGATTGTCTGTGGTGGTTATTAGATAGCAGCTTCGTTTTGGAAGCATTAAAATTTACGAGCCATTTCTTATCCCAATCCACCACGGATTGGAGGTCCTTTTCAAAATCGGCAGCGAGGTTTGCTTTTTCAGCCTCGGTAGATTTTTGATCGAGACGAGAGTAAACCGTAGTGTCGTCAGCATATATGCTCACTTGGGAGGTCGTTAATATAAATAATGAAAATCGTAGAACTTAGAATAGAGCCTTAACGGTCACCCACATTCATATGATGGTATTGGGAGGCTTATCCGTTCAATACTACCTTCATTGTATGGTTTGAAAGGAAGGACTGGATTAGGTCAAACAATTGTCCCATCATACCATAGCCCTGTTGCTGGCATAGAAAGCCAACATGCCAGACTCTGTCAAACGCTTTGGAGATGTCAAGGGCAACTGTTCGGGCTTCGCTGTTTTTGTCGAGGGCCTGGTGTATATACTCAGTTATGGTCGTGAGCATATCAGCAGTAGACCTGGTGAAGCGGAAGCCATACTGTTTGTCAGAGAATAGTCTGTGAGCTGTGAGATGTTGTACCACCTCGGCGTTGATGATGGCTTCGAACACTTTGCCAAAGATTGGTAGGAGGCTGATAGGGCGATAATTAGCGGAGTCAGAGGGTTCTCCGATATTTTTATATGTAGGAACCACGGAGGAGAATTTCCAGCAGGCAGGAAAGCAGAAAACAACAAGGCAGTAGTTATAGAGTTTAAAGTGAACAGAGGAGAGTTCAGGAGCACATTTCTTTAGGACAATGATGGGTATTCCGTCGCCACCGCTCGCCTTATGAGGGTCAAGCTTAGAAATTATTTTGGAGACCACCGTGGGAGTAATTAGTATGTCAGTCAGTTGGGCCTGGGTTCGGAGAGAGAAGTCGGGTACAGATACCCCAGACGAGTCCAGTGTCGAGTTAGTGGAGAATCTGCGAGCGAAACACTCAGCCTTGTCTGTTGAAGAGTTGAGGACCTCAAATTTGTTGATTAGAAGTGGGGATTGAGGGCTTACTGTTGTTCAGCACGCTTTTACAGAGCCTCCAGTAGTCTTTGGAGCCGAACTTACGGGATGCTATGCGCTGCTTCATTCTGGCTGCAAACATCAGCTTAGCTCCTTTAAGTACCTTCTTGCATTCATTGCGAGCCGAGGTAAAAAGACGCTTGTTATGGTCTGACGCGTGACTCCGGTAGAGCCGAAAGAAGTGATTTCGGTGGGCGATGGCAGCTGAGCAGGCAGGGGAGAACCAGGAGGATGAGTGGGATTTAAGTCTCAACTTTCTGGCAAGGATGAAAGCATCGATGCCAGTCTTAACCCAAGAGGAGACTTCAGCCGCACAGTCTTCAACGGGAAGGCTAAATACTTTATTCCAAGGGACGTCACTCAGGAAATCGCGGAACTAGTCCCAATCGGCTCTTTGGTAGCAGTAAGATATTCTGCTGGTCTGAGGTTCTTGGGTGGGGTGGAGGGGGAAGAAGATATTGACGGAAACTAACTTATGGTCAGAGTTTCCGAGGGGGCAGAGTTTCTTGACATTGCAAGAATCGGGGGGGGGGGGAGGTAAAGCACAGATTTAGTACTGAATCGTGTCCGTTAGAGCTATTACAGAAACGTGTGGGGAACTCCACCACCTACGTAAGGGACTGAGTGATAGAAAAATCATGGTGTGTACACCAGCAAGATCTATGACGGAGTTATCCAGCCACTCAGCATGATAGGCATTAAAGTCGCCAAACACAAATATATGGGCAAACGGGTGGGAGGAAATGGCTTTGTCGAAAAAGTTATAAATTAATCATAGTGATATGTTTAAGTAATAACAGTATGCATAAAATAAATTACAATGATTTATAATGATCCTTTTACAAATCGGCAAAAACTTTTGCACCGACCTGATAATTTTTATTTTGCAAAAAAAAAAAAAAAAAAAGAAAAAAAAACCTAGTAAAAAAATTGAAACTAAGTGTGCAAACAGAAGATACCTTTACGTTAATTTATTTCAATAAATATGAAGTGATTTCTGTTTGTTTGCTTTTTTTAAAAATTATTTTCACTCTTGAAAGTTATAATATGGTAACATATTTATATTATTCGGACTATTGTCCTCACCTTTGTTGCCATTTGTACGACGTTTCGGCCGTTGTACGCTCCGGCTTTCTTCAGGTGCTAGAAATTTCGAATCGAACCCTTTATTAAAATCACTGGGGTATATCATCCTCATTCCTTGCATAGTAATGCTACGATTGTAAGTCATGAGTTATCTCCCCCTAACCCTGCTAGTTACTTGTTCACCATTGCTGAAGCCTGGTATTGAACTCACAATACTGGGCCATGTGTCCTTAAGTAGTGGTGAACATCTAACATGCCAGGTTTATCTTTTTAAAATTTTAGAAAACAGAAGATGGCTTCTAGTTTTGTATTCAAAAATATATTGCTGGTCATAATTTTTTTCCTTAAAATATGTATTGTTGGTAATAGTCTTCCTTCAAAAATGTATGATTTTCTATAAAAGTCTGCTTTCATAGTGTTTAGACCCCAGTTTGGGGTTAACTATTTGCCCAGAGCTGGGACCTTAACAGGTGCTACTACTCCGGGTCAGGTTGGACCTGGGAACAACAGCAATTAAGAGGTGGTTCCATGTTCCTCACAACCTCCCAAACAGAGGCCTTGCTGCAGGATGCAGTTTACCGTCATGCCCAGGACCCTTCATCTCAGAAATATAGACAAATATAATATGGTAAATACTAAAAATTGGTGTAAACTGTCACTCCAGTGTCACAATTACTTGAATGGAAATGCCTTCCGTGTATTGTTACTTTGCAATTCTATTTTAAAAAGAAAGTGTATTTTTCTTATTAATTTCTTATTGCGTTTGATCTAAGTAACATTGTATTATGTAAGTAATAATAATTATTATAACAACTTGTATTGTATATACAATTAAAATATGTATAATTAATAATAAAATTGATAATATTGTTACTCGTCATTTTGTATCATGAACCTCTATTAAAAGGAAGAAAACGGGTTTATGTACGGTCTGTGGTGTAAAAGATATCGACTCGGAATGAGAAATCGGAGAGCCGAGTTCGAATTTCATTCACTTCCGCACAAATGCTCTTGGGAAAGTAATGAATCCATCTCTTCTTTCTCCAGCTATCGGCTGAATAGCAGGATCGATTGGGTTCGTTAGCCTTGTTTGGCAACCAGTCTACCGCAGAAGGAAATGCCAATCTACTGCGGGAAAATCTTCTACCTAGTTAGTCATAACCCGAAAGAGACATGATTGCTCAAGCGTGTATCACGAATGGCACTTAACAAACTGATTTGGATAAAAGAATTGAATAGCAAGACAGATTTGATTCTATAGTCTTGGTTGGAAACCAGTCTACTGCAGAAAGAAATGCCAGCCTACTGCAGGAAAGTCTTCTGCCTAGTCAGTCATGTCTCAAAAGAGTCATGATCGCCCAAGCGTCTATCACGTATGGCACTTGTCTGAACTGAGCGTCTATATTTCTAACTTTATTCTCGAGAGCAAGAATGTTAATTTTTTTAATAATCGTTTCACCCCCAAGCATGGCGGGACTGCCACTGAAGGCGCAAGGGGCCACAGTGAGAGAAAAAAGAAGCAAAAACAACAACAACGACAAAACAAGTACAGGTGATGTCGAAGAAAGGATAGGAGAAAGATAAGAATCAAAGATATAGAAAATGGTAATTGATGCCACATTTAAACTTTTGCAGATTGTAGTTATCAGGGAAGCAAGTATGCGGAAGGGAGTTCCACAGGCAGGAAGTGTGGAAAAGAAACTGATGAAGTAGAAGTGGCAATTACATTTGACTATTTTGACGGTAAAAGTGTGGGACCTAGTGACCAATCTAGTAGCACGAGTAAATTCATATATTTTTTTTTAATAATCGTGTGGCCCCAAGTAAGGTGTGACACGATAACTAGGCATATATGTATTTTATTATAATAGATTAAAATAGAAAATAGATTAGAATAGAAAATAGTTTAAAAACATATTTAACAAAAGTGAAAAAGAAGAGGAAAAATAAATAAATAAAAGCTTTTTCTTTTATGAGGAAAATTGTGGAAGAGACAACGGTATCCGATTACTGTTTTAAATCCTACCACTCTTCCGGTAATTATTTGACTCAGTGATTTAATGTGATAAAGAGATAAAGTTCAGCGGGTAGGTTTTCGAATGACCCGGTCTAAGGCTGTCCTTTACTGTATCTTGACCACACATTAAGAATTTTCCGGCGGAAGCTTTATTAAGATAAAAAAGAAGATAACTGAAATTTCAGACTTACAGTCGCCAATGTTTGTCACCGGTGGTCTAAAGCATTTCCGGATTTCCGGATTTCCGGATTCATTTAAATAAATAGAAGTCAGTTAAGTGAGAGAGTCAGTGAAAGGGAGTTCCGCCGGGCGTGTGAGTGAAGTAGAATCTCCGTTCGTCTTGTTTCGGCCAGTACGGAAATGTTGATCTCCATTAGAGTTAGAGCTGTGTGTCACATTCGCCTGCCCCAACCGAAAAGGCTAACTCTAAACGAATAAAGCATCCTTTTCAACTCATCCAAGTTGTGTTAGTTCGTTCCTTATAGTTCGGCCGACATTTTCAACAAACTCCCGGCAAACATCACAGCGTGGAGAACGGCCGCCGGAGGAAATTGTTCGGACGGTCCGTTGGGGTGTTACAAAGGCATTTTACTGCCACTTTTGTGCAGGGGGTGGCATAGAAGGGATGTTATGAGAAAGAGTGACAGATTACAGGAGGTGTCAGGAAGAGGGTAGGAGAAGGAAGAGAATACTGATGAGAGTGGGATGAACGGAAAAAGAGTATGAGAGAGAGAGAGAGAGAGAGAGAGAGAGGATGCAAGTTAGTGAGACAGGAGATGACTATTGACTTTACATTTGAATTCTTGAAGATTGTAGCTGTCGGGAAAGCAAGTAAGCAGAAGGGAATTTCACAGGCGGGAAGTAGTGGAGTAGAATTTGCGTTTACAATTTATCGGTTTCACAGCAAAAGGATGGAACCTAGTTGATAATCTTGTTGTTTGAGCAAACTTATATATAGTGGGCACCAGAGAGTGTTCATCGGAGCAGAAGCCGTGAAAGTGTGGTCAGAGCACCAGGAAAAGAAGTTACCCAGAGCAGAAACCGTGAAATTAAAAATAATAACCACATACATGCAATATCGCTAAAATATTAGCGATATTTATTTACAAATAAAATCTTCCGTTATTTGCTTACTGAGACTAGCGAACGTCTTTTGTCAACAACAGAAACACATAGAAGCGGAGAGATTTCGTTTATTGAGCAAAATTCTTGTGAATATCTTTTCTGCTCTGAAGAAAATGTCAAGAAAATTTCTTGCTGTCGCAGCGAACAAAGGAAACACTGTTCTCGTTTGTCAAAACAGCAAACGTTATTTGAAAAGATGCCTGCGATATATTTACGAAGTAGAATCCAAAGGTCAGGCCTTGTAAAAGTCTTGGCTGGCGTCGTTTGTGTCAGTGCTTGTTTATACAGGTGCATACTCGCCAGGATATACGGACACATGCGTGCAAAACAACGTACGAGTGTCATTCAATAAATAAGGTGAATTTTTCGGTATAAGGCCTACAAATGTCATGCAATAAATAAGGTGAATTTTTAGGTATAAGGCCTTCTACGAGTGTCATTCAATAAATAAGGTGAATTTTTCGGTATAAGAACTTCAACGAGGGTCATTCAATAAATAAGGTGAATTTTTCGGTGTAAGGCATTCTACGAGGGTCATTCAATAAATAAGGTGAATTTTTCGGTATAAGGCCTTCTGCGAGGGTCATTCAATAAATAAGGTGAATTTTTAAGTATAAGGACTTCTACGAGGGTCATTCAATAAATAAGTTGAATTTTTAGGTATAAGGCCTTCTACGAGGGTCATTCAATAAATAAGTTGAATTTTTAGGTATAAGGCCTTCTACGAGGGTCATTCAATAAATAAGGTGAATTTTTCGGTATAAGAACTTCAACGAGGGTCATTCAATAAATAAGGTGAATTTTTCGGTATAAGAACTTCTACGAGGGTCATTCAATAAATAAGGTGAATTTTTCGGTATAAGGACTTCTACGAGGGTCATTCAATAAATAAGGTGAATTTTTCGGTATAAGGACTTCTACGAGGGTCATTCACTAAATAAGGTGAATTTTTCGGTATAAGGACTTCTAAGAGGGTCATTCAATAAATAAGGTGAATTTTTCGATATAAGGACTTATACGAGTGAGATTAACAAAGATGGCCGACCAAGAAGCATGCTCCAGGATTGAACAGAGGTCAGTTATCAAGTTTCTGGTTGCTGAAGGGTGCAAAGCAGTTGAAATTCATAGGAGAATGTCAACTTCGTATGGTGCCACATGTTTTCACCAAAAAAAAAAAAAAAGAAAAAAAAAAAAGAAAATGTCTACAAGTTGGCTAAATTGTTTAAAGAAGGACGAAGCAGTATTGAGGATGAAGACAGCCCTGGGAGGCTTACAGCAATGAGGTCTCCTGAGGTGATCGAATCAGTCAATGACCCCATTCAGTCTGAGAGAAAGGTGACAGTGAATGATATTGAACAAACAAATTGTTGAACAAACGTAGGGGCCATCAATAATATACTACCACTATATTAAAAACAGTTTTAATGATTAAATTAACAAATGTTTAATAGAAATGCAATATTGTTTTGTGCTTATCTTTTACATATAAGAAGGTTTTTACATACAAGAATCCAGTTTTCATTTGACCCTCCGTTTGCAATATCTACGAGGGTCATTCAACAAATAAGGTGAATTTTTCGGTATAAGGACTTCTAATACAGATAGAAGCATACTCTTTTTTTCAACGTCGTCTTCCAGAAGTGTCACACACTTTTCCCATCTGTGCACAACCGGGCTGATGAGCTGTGAAACAGATCTGTCTGTGGATGACTATATATATATATATATATAGTCATCCGTATTACTACGGACTTTCATTCCGTAGTAATACGACATGAAACAAGTCGAATAGGGCCTTCCGTCTGATGAAGTCGGTGATTGTTGGCAACAACAATTATTGACTGAAATAAATTTATTACGGAAATATGACCGGTGTTTAAAGTTTTTCTTAAAAGAAAACAGAGAATATATATATATATATATATATATATATATATATATATATATATATATATTGTATATTTGGGCAGTATTATACATTATAACCTTTTATCCAGGTTTCAATAAAAATGAAAAGGCAATGTGCGTTGGTTAAGATTTTATGCAAATTTCCATATGATCTTATGACTTTTGTTTTGAGGATATCAATTATATAAAAATTGTTTAAATATTTTGTTTATCCGAGCGCTTTCGGCTACACTTTTAGTCATTTTCAAGGATAAATGTTACTTTACATGTAACAGAATGTATGTGGTGTATAATGTAGAGTAGTGGGATGTGTTACGTACCGAACACGGTAAGCGTGTTGTTAGCGTGTTTGTAGTTGATGTTATTAAGTGTTGTTTTTTTTTCACTTTTATTAATAAGGCCTCCATTATTTTTATTTCTTTTTTGCATGTGAATGATGCTATGATATTTGCTTTGTCGATGTGTATGTTCAGGAAAGGGCTTGGTAGATCTCCGTGTGTGTTTACATGAGATCTAATTAAACTCCGTTGAGAGAGACGTAGCAAGACTCCTCGAATCCGTTTCGTAGTGATATGGCCGATATAATTATTTTATACCTGCCATACCACTATAATTATAACTGTTTTGACCATCACGCCTTGTGTTTTATTTTTAATGAAACATGCATGCGTATATATATATATATATTCAAATAAAACTCCGAAGATTACATATGTCGTATGGCCATTTCACCGAGAAAAATCTAGCTTCATTCGACAAAACCTTTTCATTATACAAATACAAGACAAAATTTATATACCGGAACTTTACTAAAAAAAAAAATCATACACCTGAAGTTTACTAAAAAAAAAAATCATACACCGGAAGTTTACATGAAAGAAGGAAAAATTAGATAAATTAAGAAAGAATAACAGGAAGAGTGTTAAAAGAGAAAGTAGATTATGTTAGAAGATTGGTATATATATATATATATATATATATATATATATATATATATAATATCCGAGGAATTTTCGTGATAGGTGCTGTCTATGTTTACTGGAAAACATTTCAATATTAAAATACCCCCACCAGCACCGGCTCCTGAATCTTAGAAGGAAATTTATCAGTAAGTGCCACCACAAGGTAAATGTTTTGAATACTTAAATTTAGAATTTAAATCCCCGTTTTCTAGATGTTAGAATATAAATATAAATTAAATGGATTCAATTTAAATTTTAATCTTAATTTTATTTTAACTTTAACCTTAAAAAAGTATTTTAACCCCTCTACCTTCCTCTCCCAATCTCCTTTAATTGCCTATCTTTATAAAATATGGATTCTTTTATTAAACCCCTTTTTTCCTTGGTTAACATATATATATATATTTCTCTAATAATTTTAAACTTATAACTTCCTGTAATTGTTATTTAGCTCGCATCTACCTAAAAAGATTAATTAAATAAACTTAATTAAAAATCTTTTAAGATGTTATATTTAAACCCATTTTTTCCCACTCCAAATATACCTCTTCAAACAGCCCAAAATTTTAACATTAGAAAAGTAATTTAAGTCCTTTAGTTGTCTATCTTTATAAAATATGGATTCCTTTACTAAACCCCGTATGGAGCCGAGCGAGCGTCTTCCATTTGATATTTGATACCTCGTCTTTCTCTTGTCTCCTCCCAGTTCTGTCCTGTTCTGTTTTGTTTAACCCAATCCCCAACTTAAAAAAAATCCTACTACCCTGACCTTAAAGGAACTCTCAATTCTTGACCGTTGTTAACTTTGCCCCTCCCCCTTTAGCCCAGGGCTTTCTTCATTTAGAACAGAACGATGTCGCTGAAGTAACTCGGAATCTCAGTTAGAGATCTCATGTCGAAATGTGCATCCGACACCTCTGAATTTTGAATATATATATATATATATATATATATATATATAGAGAGAGAGAGAGAGAGAGAGTAAGAAAGTTATGGAACACGTAGGTTTTAACCCACTGTTCATGCATTTACATTTATAAAGAGTGCTCGATACAACGTTAAAATTTAATTAATCAAAAAATACCCCATTCACTTAAAATAATCCGCTCCAAAAAGGTAATAAATACCCATGTTTAATCCTCAAAATAAAAAACGAACATCATATAAATAAAAGAAAATAAACTCACACAACATGAATAGCAACTCTATTCCATCCGCTCATAGATAGTAGTAAAGTAAAACGTATCTACCCTTCCTTAAAAAAACCTTACATCCCAATATAAGAATTGCCCAGACACAACTAAAAAGTGACCTGTCCAAAACTAAGCTACTCCGCACCCCTCTCCTAACCCAAGGCTGTATCACTATGGCTACAAACTGCCGGCTAAATCGTACTAAACTCCCAACACATTCCCTTACATATCATATTACCAAAAATAAATCGTTTTCACCATTTATTTTTCATTTCAACTTATCACCAGATGAGGTGCAAACGTAGCTCCGAAACGCGAAGATTTTTGTGTAGTGATACTATGCTTTTATAAACCATTGTAACAACCATTAGAATATATATATATATATATATATATATATATATACACCAAACTATTGGTAAAATTAGGTATACATAGTTTTACTCATAGATATAAATATAAAATCTGGCATATACATATATATATATATATATATATATATATATATATATATTTAATTTTATTGTGTAAACTTTGTTTTTTTTAATGGATACACATATTAGAGTAGATGCCTTGTTTATTACTAAAGAGTATATTTATTTAATAATCGAGAAATATTGTTAGGAAGATATGTCTTTTGGCAAAATTCAAACCTGCGTCCCCTAGGAGAAAGCGTCGATAGATCTGACATGTTTAAACACCCGAGCAGGCAAAGTCCGTATAATGATTTTAAGCACGCATCCTTCCCGATTTTTCAAAATATTAATATCTGCTCTGTTTTAAAAGTAATTTACTCAAATATTGGCATCAAATTAAAAAAAAATTAAGCAAATAAATATGTCGGATTGAATCCGTTTCGTACCGGATTTCGAAAAATTTCGTAAATTGTATTTGTTTACATTAGGACGCAAAACAATAATGTATAAACAAATAATATATATATATATATATATATATATATATATATATATATATATATTACGGAAATTAACGAAGAGGTCTATAAACAACCGACAATTTGAAATGATTTGTTTGAACATTATTTTTAATCCATACTCGTATTTAAGTTAATATTCTGTTTTATATTCAAGCAGTATATATATTCATTTCTGCCGGTCTGATTATTTACGATAAATTTTTGTTGCGAAAATATGTCATTCGGCAGGATTCGAACCTGCGACCTCTAAGCACATAGGCGAAGCCACCAATTTATCTCGACTACGAATGACCAACAGTCTAAACGAAGTTAAATCATGCCTATATAACACAATTTTCGATTCATCGTAATAACCATATCTGCTCTGAAATGTATCGTAATGTCAACAAATGCAAACGTTATGGAAATTAACGAAGATTAACGATAAATTAAATATATATACTGTTTGATTATAAAACAAACAGAATATCTACTTAAATACGAGTATCGATAAAAAATAATGTACAAACAAATCATTTCATTTATATATATATATATATATATATATATATATATATATATATATATATATATATATATATCATGCTTTCATTACGATTGAGCACCCTAGTGAAGAAAATTTTAAAAACAGTGTCCACGTCGGCGATATATGCGTGACTTTTCAAAAATGAATTCAGTTCTTTCGCTGACTGCCGTGTGGATACACTGCTTATATACAACACATTAAAATTTCCCTTCTCTGACTTCATGCACCTATGGCTTAGGGGTAGCGACTCCGACTGACCAGTTTCGATCCCGGCCAGAAGCAAGTGGATGTATCTAGCCACACCGATGAGCTGTGATACAGCGAAACAAGCTTGTATATATATATATTGTGTTGGGTAGTGAGAATATTTAGCGCCACGTTTGTTGTTCTTTTTTTTGTCGTTTTATTAAAAATGCATTTTTGCAAACGGATTTCGTGTGTGTGTATATATATATATATATATATATATATATATATATATATATATATATATATGTATATATATTTAGAAATTTTTTAGATATTCTACAATTTCATTTGCAGTTTAATAATTTCTTTAATTTCATTTTATAGGACTTCATGGTAAACACTATTATTTAAGAAAATTTATTTGTCTTTCCTTTTTAACAGCGAAGAATAAATTCTTAGGATTTTGTACTCTGGAACATGCAGCATACAACTGGTTATGTGTAAATATTCCTTTCTGGGGCCAAATTCAAACTTTTTGAAGTGTTTCGCCTTGTGAGTTATCGTTCTCGCAAACGCAAGGCAAACTGGAAACTGAATTCTTGTATATATAAAAACTTTAAGAAAAGATATACAAAAAACAATATTGCATTTCTATTGAATAAGGAAATTATAATTTTTTATTGAAAGGAAAGTTTTGTAATTTGCTTGAAGCATTGTGTATATTAAGGCTATCACAACACCTTTAGTAAAATAAAGGAAGGTAAAGAAATTGTTGGGTGTTATCTATTTACTATTCATTAATATTTCGAGATCAAAATCTCATCTTTAGAATGGTAGGAGAGCTTGGTTTCGCGTTCTTAAAAGAATACAAGAAGTATACGCACATAGACACACACACACATGACACACACACACATGACACACTCACGCATATGCGCATGCGCACACAAGAATGAATACAAGATGGTAAAAAAATGTAGCCATAAACTCGCCCCCAATTAAAGCAGATAGATATAACACCAAGGCATAAAACGACACCCACTACCAATCTGGCAAAGGTCATACTATTTGTCAGGTCAACGCATACTTATATAAACCATAAATTAAAGCAGACAGATATCAGCAGACCGTGAAACGACGCTATCAATCACACACATATATATCTAATCTAAACTTATTTATAACTGGAACTTTGTCTCTGTGTGTGTGTGTGTGTGTGTGTGTGTGTGTGTGTTCCCGTTACCTATAGACTCCGAAACGGCTGAACCGATTTTTTTGAAAATTTACACAGTTGTACTATAAGCGTCTGCGAGTGTTCTTAGCTAGGTTTTGTGTCTCGAGGTACCCCCGATAAATATAGAAAATCCATAATCGAAAAAATCGGGTTATAGAAGGAGCGGTCCGATTTTAATCAAATTTGATACACTCATAGACAAAGACATAAGAAACGATATTCAGAAGTTTCAAGGTTGCAGTTCTTACAATCGTGCAGAAAAGGGTTTGGTTCTAAGTAAGTATAATTGTATTTCTTAGTCTCAGCCATCATACCATTTATTCAGAGAACTTATTTAGCCTTCAAAATTCAGTTTACGACGAAAGAAACTTATTTGATATCGATACCGGGGTATCAAAATTTGACTTACATCCATGCATTTTTCTTTCAGTCTACGGTTTCGCTTTTAACTTTTAGTCTTTCGTGCCAACATCCAAAGAGTCTGAGCTCCAGGATCATGGATTAGTTTTAAAGCTTTCATTACACTCGAGCAACGCCGAGCTATACTGCTAGGATACCACACACACACACACACATACACACACACATTACTTACAATTAACGACAGCAGTTGCAGCGAAGGATGACCGTTCGTTGAAAGTCACAGTTAACGGACAAACGCAAAAACAAACTCTCCTATCATTCTGAAGATGAGATTTTGATCTCGAAATATTAATGAATAGTAAATAGGTAACACCCAACAATTTCTTTACCTTCCTTTATTTTACTAAACGCATTGTGATAGCCTTCAAGACCTAACCAGACACAAAATAATGAAAATCTATTGTACTAATTTACGCCTCCAAGTTACGCACCCTCCTGTATTTTGTACTTCCTTATCTCTTTGCACTTATTACCAAAATTTGGTTTTTGATCGGTCAACGGATGGCTATTTTAGATGGTGTGTCGGAAGGACGGACAAATAGAAATCACAGAATTTTATACATAGATGACTAATTTCTTTTCAAACCGTCTTTTTCAGTCAGAGATATTGTCTACTTTCTGCATTCTGGCGTAAGTTTATTGTATTGAATGTTAGATGGTACTTTAGTAATTTGGTTTAAAAGTGATTAACTTCGTCAGAAATGTTTGGGTACCGATTTTGAAGGAAGATAAGTCTTAGGTGACAAAATAATAGATTGTATTCAGATAAAGTCCGCCAATTATTATTGCACAGGTGGAAATTTCCAAAAGTTATTTGACATGTTATAGACATACCCTAGTACTATAATGTATGGGTTGCTATCTATTCTTTTCTGTTTGTTAGTAGTGGAGAGTCCGTTCTAGTGAAGGGTAGTTGTATACTGTTGCAGGTTAACGGAATTTGGCCTTGTTGTAGATAGCCCACTATAAGTCTTAAAATGATTACAAATCAAGAAAGGCAATTTGAGTAGAAAAATAACATTTTATATATACACATATCAATTAATGTTTTTACAATTGAAGTAATACATGAAGTATAGGTCCAACGGAGGTTAAAATGTTCATGGCAATAAAATGCTGAAAGAGAATTAATGCTTATGAATTTGGGAGTGTGTAAGTAAGGAATATCTCTGATATATTCGCTCCTTAGGTCAGTAAATAGCTTTTGAGGCAGGGAAGAAGGAAAGAGATAAGGGAGGTGAGAATAGTAAGCCGCTTGAGTTTGGTCAAGGGAGATACTAATTACTCTCTTCTCCTCGAGTCGGTCTGCCCGTCGAATGCTTTCTGTATGCGCTTTTTATATCTTCTTTTTGGATCACAGCAGCTCATTTGGGATTTCGCACTTGTATTTGGTTCTGGGCTTCCCATTGGCTGATAAATAAAATTCGCGTAGGCTCGCGAACTGGAAATTTAATATGTAATTAATTTTTAGTTTTCAACCGGAACATCTGCGCGGATCTGGCAGCGCACTGACAACTTTTGGTCATTTGCTTTTTGGTGGTGAAAGCGCAAACATCCGGTCCATCGCTTTTGCACGTTTTTTTTTTCTTAGTAATAGCCATATGACCATTAAATTAATATATTTTAGGACGAGTTCATGTTCGGTTCGCCACTTGATGTAAATTGGCTTTGTCTGTCGCCAATCGAAAGCGTTTGTAAGACTTTGTACGGGGCCCAAACGTCATACATTTTTTCCAGTGTCTGAAAGCGTTTAGTGAGGATGGACCAGAGACTGATCATCTCTGGTCGGGTCGGGGTATGATGTTGAGAGACCCGAAACCCCCTAGTGATCCATGCAAAGACGTCACTGACGACACCCTCTAGCGCCCCCACTACGGTGCGTATGTTAAAAAAGTTTTCAACCGGAACATCTGCGTGGAGCCGGAGGCGCACGGACGACTTTTGGTCATTTGCTTTTTGGTCGTGAAATCGCAAACATCCGGTCCATCATTTTTGCTCGTTTTTTTTCTCTCTTAGTAATAGCCATATAACCATTAAATTAATATATTTTAGGACGAGTTCATGTTCGATCATATTTTTTTTACACTGAGGTTTACATATACAAGGTCCGCGGACACTCAATGTAGAGGCTTAGAGAGTAAGAGGAGCAGTTTCTGTGGATAGGAAGTAGCGATTCTACGGGGAGTATAAGGGATCAAAGACCCCCGAATTTTGGCTGGCCTCTCGGTTAGCCCTTCACTTATATAAGCTTCAAAATTTATGAAACTGATCATTCTCTGATTTTGAAAAGGTTTCATCTTCAGCTCGTGGCCCTCTGCGATTTCTTTTTTCATTTAGTTTTTAAAGACAAACTGCGGATATCGAGCAGGTGAGCAATGATGAGGCGTTGGAAAGAATGAAAAGGAAATTAAGATCAGGAAGAGACAACTAAAGTTCCTGGGACATGCAATGAGGAGGGAGGGCTTGGAGAACCTGATACTAACAGGCCAGATAGAGGGGAAAAGAGACAGAGGAAAGCAACGGATAGCATATTTGAAGGGCCTGAGCAGGTGGATGACAGAACGGAGGTTGTGAGATGTTACAGGAGAAGGCGTGCTAAAAGCCACCAGGGATAGGGAGACGTGGAAGGCCATGATCACCTCCGTCCTGAAAGAACAAGGCACATAAAAAAGAAGACAGAGACCAACACAGAATAAGAAATTGTGGAGCCGAGTTCGAATTCTTGTTGAATTCCCTGTATTCATTTGCGCACAAAAGGAAAGGTATTAATCCGACACTTATACTTTCACGGTTTCTGCTCCGATGAACTTAGCTCACTGGTACCCCCTATATATAAATTTCCTCGAGCCACAAGATTAGCAACTAGGTCCCACCCTTTTACTGTGAAACCGATAAATTGTAAACGCAAATTCTACTCCACCAGCTTCTTTTCTCGCACTTCCTGTCTGTGTAATTCCCTTCCGCTTATTTGCTTTCCCAACAGCTACAATCTTCAAGAATTCAAATGTAAAGTCAACAGTCATCTTCTCTCTCCCTAACTTGCATCCTCTCTCTCATGCTCTTTTCTCCGTCCACCCCACTCTCATCAGCATTCTTATTCATTTCTTACCCACTTCCTGACACCCCCTGTAACCTGTCACTCTTTCTCATAACATTCCTTTTATGTAACCCCCTGCACAACAGTGGCAGTAAAATGCCTTGCTTGGGCCCACACGGTTATAAAAAAACAAAAAACAACAAAAAAAAAAAACCCCAACAAAAAACAAAAAACAAACAAACAAACTTCTTCCTCTCGCTGTGGATTAAATGGCAGGACTGATTGGGTTCTATAACATTGGTTGGCAAATAATGGCAACCAACTGCGGGAAAATCTTCTGCTCAAGCACTTAACTGACTGACAGAGACCACTTTGAAAGAAAAAAACAAACAAAATAACCAGATAAATAGAAACACACATGTTGTTAGGAAGGGAAAGAGACTTAATAGTCATATAATGATGGAGAAACGGTCTTATTTAAATGATTTTCTTATTTCAAAGTAGCTTCTTGATCGTATGGTCGGTCTTTGCCGAAAATAAATTAGTTTTTTAGCTGATTTTTGTACGGCTGTAGTGCCCAAGGCATTTTGGTTGATTTCGTTGCATTGTTTTATTTAGGCATTTTTTTTTTCTCGCATTTATTTTTTGTGCTTCAAAAATGTTTTCTAGAGGAAAAACATCAGAGCACACAAATCACACTGTTCTGTTAGTATTGACGTTATTATTTTAACCCGTTGATTTTGTTTTGAAACTAGCTGTATCCGGCCACGCGTTTCTGTGGCTCAGTTTGGTTAAATTGAAAAAATGATCTATTAAACCAACAAAATAAATGGGATATCGATGATAATTCGTTAAAAAAAAAAAATGAATAGAAAACTTTATTTAAAAAAGGGAAGGGAGTTCTATTGTTTACGCCCGCCAAAATAGAAATAATATTTAAAAAAGGGCTTAGGTTTCAAAAAAATAAAACAAGAAATTTATTTACTAAAACAACGAAATGGGAAATGTGCACTAAATTTAAGAATCGTGTATAATTATTTATATAGATCGTGTGTGTATAAGTTTGGTATTTGCTCACAGAAATTCTAGAGTATATAATTCGTTTACCTCAAATGTGGAGTTTGCATATGTTTTCTATGAAATAACAAAGTTGTCTGTAAAGGCGTCTATATTGAAAATGAAAGCTTTGCTCTGGCTCTCATCGAGTTTGCAGAATATGTATTTTTTAATATTGTAATATTTTTTTTATATTAGGTATATAAAAACACACTGGTATTCGATTAAAATACTATAATAAAATTTCAAAACTATTGGTGCAGCCGTTTTCTAGATTAGCGGATAGTAACAAACGGACAAGTACATTTTTAGATTAACCTCTCTTGTGTTCCAACAGCTTGAGAGTAGAAAAGAGGGCAAGAATAGATTAGAACTCCACTACTATGAATGAAAAGTTATTCCGTTTAATTTAATGAAGTAACATATTTATACTTAAACTCATTCCTAAGTTGTGTATACGATTGTGGTGCTTCAGTTTGCCCCACTCCTCCTCAGAAAAATCACACTTTTCTGCTAGTATTGACGTTAGTATTTTAACCCTTTGATTTTGTTTTGAAGTTAACCTCCATTGTGTTCCAACAAGAGAACAAGAATAGATTATAACTTCACAGCTATGAATGAAAATTAATCCGTTTAATTTAATGAAGTAACATACTTATACTCAAACTCATTTCTAAGTTGTTTGAGTTTTGAGTTTGAGTTTTGTTTAACGGCATATCAACCTCTGCGGGTTATTTAATGCTAAAAAAGTGGAGTTTTAAGATATTTTTTTAAAGTTTGCTTATAGTGAGAAGGTTGATTTAGTCAGATTTTGAGGAAATTTTTTTATTTTTATTTTAGAAAACTGAAAATGTCTTCTAGTTTTGTATTAAAAAAACGTATTTCTGGTGATATTTTTTTCTTTAAAAATGTATTATGGCAATAATTTTTTTCCTTCAAAAATGTGTTATGGTAATAAGTTTTTTCCTTCAAAAATATATTGTTGGCAATATTTTTCCTCCAAAAAATATATTTTTCTATAAAAGTCTACTTTTATTTATATATTTCTATAAAAGTCTATTTTTATACTTTCATAATGTTTTGCCCCATTTTTGGGAGTTAACTATTTGCCCATAGTTGGGGCCCTAACAGGTGCTACCGCTCCGGGTCAGGGTGAACCTGAGAACAACAGCAATAAAGAGCTGGTTCCATGCTCCTCACAACCTCCCAATCAGAGGCCTTGCTGACGGATGGAGTTTACCGTCATACCCAGAACCTCCTAAGTTCTGTAAACGATAGTATGAAAATGAAGACGATGCTTGAGTTTTTCCCCCTTCTCCTCAGAAAACATCTCGGCTCCCTAAGTGGACCCCACCACTTTCAGAGTTCCACAATCACCACAGCGGATAGCTGGGAAAGATAACGGTTAACGCTAATCTTGAACAGGTTAAGATTGTAGTGATCGGGGAAATATCCTCTTGGGAGTCGGTCCCATATATCAGTGATACGGGGAAAGAAGAGGAACTCACCAAGGAAATACGGAGAAAATGACGATATTTCGCTACAATGGCATAGTGCGTCTAAGCCGTAGGAATGTAGTTCAGTCAGTTAAGTGCGTCGATGCACGCTTTAGGCGATCATGTCTCGAAAGAGACATGACTGACTGGGCAGAAGATTATTCCGCAGTAGGTTGCCATTGTTTTCGGCGGTAGACTGGTGGCCGACCAAGGCTATAGGACCCAATCTGTCCTGTTATTTGACTCATAGCTAGAGGAAGAAGAGTTGTATTATATTCTTACGTAGTAATTAGTAGGGGATCAGTTTATTACTTCATAACAATAGAAAACCGACTCCCATTTTATGGCCAGTAGAAGCCTTAATTTTGATTCCAACTATTATATTCAGTCAGTCAGTAAAGTGCCATACGGAATACATGCTTTGGGCGATCATGTCTCGAAAGAGACATGACTGACTGGGCAGAAGATTATCCTGCAGTAGGTTGCCATTGCTTTCCGCGGTAGACTGGATGCCAGCCAAGGCTATAAAACCCAATGTGTCCTGTTATTTAACCCATAACCGGAGGGAAGGGACGAATTATTACCTTTCCCAATGGTATTTGTGCGTAAGTGAATTTAATATCGAACTAGCGATGGAGCACTTTTCTTTGCTGGTAGTTCTCTTCTGTGAGAAAAGGTTTGCCGAATGGGAAACTAATTTGTCATCTACAAGGACAAACAGACGTTTTTAGAATCTATCGAAACTGGAAAGTGACGATTGGGTAGCACCTGCACAGTTAAGAAAGCAGTAATCTGTTTTAGGTCTGATCTGACTCTTGGTGGAATGTTTTTATCTTTACGGTTAGTCCTGGGTATGACGATAAACAACATCCGGCAGCAATGCCTTTGATCAGGAGATTGGTTCTCACTAACCATGGGTTAAAGAGCCTCACCAACCCGCAATTGGCCAAGCGTAGTGAGTACAGCTACAACCCTGAAGTCATAGCCAATGAAGGAAAGGATTCTCCAGCACAAATAAGCAGGTCTTTCATTTAGAAGGAGTAAACAAGTGTCGAATTCGACACTCCGATCTCTCTGGATATCGACTCGGAACGAGAGATCGGGGTGTCGCACAAATACCCTTTGGAAAGGTATTACGCACAAATGCCATTGGGAAAGGTATTAATCCGCCTCTTCCCTCCAGTTATCGGTTAAATAATAGGACAGATTGGGTTCTATAGCCTAGGCTGACAACCAGTCTACCGCAGAAAGCAATGGCAACCTACTGTGGGATAATCTTCTGCTCCGTCAGTCATGTCTCTTTCAAGACATGATCGCCCAAGTGTGTTTCACGTATGGCACTTAACTGAATGGATGAATGTAATCGTTGGAATCATGTTTAAGGCATCTACTGGTCATAAAGTGGGGGATCGGGTTTCTATTGTCATGAAGTAATAAACTGATCCCCCACTAATTACTACATAATAATATAATACATCTCTTCTACCCCTAGCTATGAGTCAAATAACAGGACAGATTGGGTTCTATAGTCTAAGCTGACAACCAGTCTACCGCAGAAAGCAATGACAATTTAATGCGGGATAATCTTCTGCCCAGTCAGTCATGTCTTTTTCGAGACATGATCGCCCAAAGCATGTATCCCATATGGCACTTAACTGACTGACTGAATATAATAGTTGGAGACATGATTAAATCTTCTACTGGTCATAAAGTGGGTGATCGGTTTTCGATTATTATGAAGTAATAAACTGATCCCCCACTAATTAGTACGTAATAATATAACACATCTCTTCTTCCTCAAGCTATGAGTCAAATAACAGGACAGATTGGGTTCTATAGCCTTGGTCAGCAAACAGTCTACCGCAGAAAGCAATGTCAACCTAATGCGGCATAATCTTCTGCCCAGTCAGTCATGTCTTTTTCGAGACATGATCGCCGAAAACGTGCATGACTCTTAACTGACTGACTGAAAGAACTGTTAATGTTTTGATGTAGCCTGGTTGACGACCTTTTGTCGAAAAAATTATTCTAGCAGTAATTCGCATTAATTTGAGAGAGCTCAGTCATGACACTATATGTTTCGTCTGTGAATTCGTTGGTGGCAGAATTTGCATCAGCGAAGAAGGAGGGAAAGTTTACAGCTGACACCACCTATCTTACCATTTGGTCTACGTCACTTTCTGAATCACTGACTCTGATTAGTGTTCTGGCCAGTTTATATCATAACAAGTGTGCACGTGTCGTCAAAAATGACGGCAAAAGACAAGGTAACCAAAAAAGTACTCTCCATTTTTAAAGGAAAAAAAGAAAACGCTTCACAGTAAGTGTAACTTATATTCAGTCTTCGAAGTAATCGCCATCGGCATCCAGCACCTTCTGCCAATCTACCTCTAGCTATTCAATGCCCTTTCGGTAGAACTCGCGAGGTTTTGACGCAAAGAAGTCCGTGAGGGCTTTGCCCAAGTCTGCTTCATTGGTGAAGGATTTCCCACGAAGATGATTATCCAGGAAGTGGAAGAAGTGGTAAGGTCAGGTGAATAAGGTGGATGGCAAAAAGTCTCCCACCCAAATTGCTGTATGGTATCTCTGAGCACTCGTGCAACATGCGGCCTGGCGTTGTCATGGAGGAAAAGCACACCTTTGCGACTCACCAGTGCTGGCTCCTTCTGACGCAATGCCTGCTGCACACGTTTCAATTGCTGCGAATATAGGTCTCCAATGACCGTTTGGCCTGTTGGTAGCAGTACATAATGAACCACTTGATGACCTGTCCACCAGACACACAGAATAATCTTGCGTGGGTGCATAGGCGGTCTTGCGGTGTGAGGGACAGCATCCTGAGGAGACAACGAATGTCTAGAACGCTTGGGAGTTTCGTACAGAACCCACTTTTCATCACTAGTAAGTACTCGATTGAATGAGGACGTGCTACGGTGGAGAGAAAGAAGCGATACGCAGGCTGCCACTCGTTGTCCCTTGTGGACCTCCAACAGCGTTTGTGGAACCCACTTGTTCAGTTTGTACGTCTTATCTAGGCGGTGCAGGTGAAGTCTGTTTCATCGGGAACGTTGAACTGTCTTGCAAGTTCACCACACGTTAGACTACTCTCCTCTTCAATAGCCGCCTTCAGGACTCCGCCATTCAAAACCTGTGGTCGTCCACTGCGAGGCTCATCATGGAGAGACAAATCTTCCGACTTGAATTTTCGAAACCAACGCCTTGCAGTATGTTCATCTACAGCACTATCCCTAAACGCTTGACATATGCGGTGACTGGATGCAGCTGCTGATAAGCCCACTTTGAAGTCGTAAAGCAAACATCCCCGAACGAGATCTCTAGACACTTCTATCCTTCTGTCCGGCTTATACCTGATGGCCGGTCACGTTGCGCGTGTTTCTTTATAACGTCTGATGTTCCTACTTCCGGCTGTCTGAATTTGAAAACAATTGCTACACGCATTTTGTATATATTTCAACTTCATTCAGTGACTAATAAAAAAACGGACAGAACCTTTTGATTACCTTGTATTTATATCGATATGTTGTCTGAAATAACGGCAACATATATATTAATGTACCTACTATTGCATATTAAAAAATCTAAATCCTGATATATATATATATTTTTAATCATATCACCCCAAACAAGGCGAAAACGCCACTGATGCGCAGGGGGCTACGTGAGAGTGAAAAGATTGGGAAAGAGAAAACCGGAAACCACATCCTAAACAGGAAACAAGGGACGAGCCTCTTCACCTATTCAATAGACGTGGGTGGAGTGTGAACCGGGCGATAGTTTAGTCTATCTACTCCAATTGAAAAAAAAAAGAAAAGAGTGAAAAGATTAGAAAAGAGAAAGCCGGAAACCACGTCCTAAACAAGGAACAAGGGATGAGCCTCTTCACCTGTTCAATAGACTTGGGTGGAGTGTGAACCGGGCGATAGTTTAGTCTATCTACTCCAATTGAAAAAAAAAAGAACAAAGTGAATATATATATATATATATATATATATATATATATATATATATATTTGAAATTATTTGTTTGAACATTATTTTTGATTGATACTCATATTTAAGTAGATATTCTGTTTTATAATCAAACAGAATTATATATTTATTTCTACCGGCCTGATTATTTACGATAGATTTTTGTTATGAAAATGAGTGTAATAATCGTAAATAGTCAGGCCGGTAGAAATAAATATATAATTCTGTTTGATTATAAAACAGAATATCTACTTAAATACGAGTATCGATCAAAAATAATGTTCAAGCAAATCATTTCAAATTCTCGGTTGTTTATAACCATCTTCATTATATATATATATATATATATATATATATAGTCATCCGCAGACAGATCTGTTTCGCCGTATCACAGCTCATCATTACGGTTAGACATCTGATTGCTTCTAGCCAGGATTAAAACCCGATCGAATTGACATCAGTCGGCGATTCTACCTCTGATCTATGGGTGCTCGGTATAGGAATGCGCACTTTAGCGTGTTATATACAATGTACACACACGCCAGTAGACGAGAGTGTTCAAATTAAGTTCTGAATGAACGATGTAAATATATATAATTTGGAAATTAGTTATTTACGCAATCTAGGTTTCATCCTTTCGGTGTCTTCAGGGGATTTATAAGAACTGATTTTCTAATGTTTTTTAGAGGTACGAATATGGAATTTTACGAACGGACGGCTTGAAGTTTTAAACTCCCGATAATTTGCAAAATTAGTGAGGAGTTATGTAAGGATCATAAAACAGTTTCATCCAGGTTTGTATGATCCTAAGATATATTTATAAGTGTGATTACATCTGGACATTACATCTGGACATTTCTTCAGTAATGTGTTTTGTTCTTTAGACAACATACTGGCTAACTCTTCTTCTTTGTGCATTCTGAAGACATCACCAAACCTAACAACGGTGGTGATGTCTGCAGATTGTGCCAAGAAGAAAAGTTATCCATTATGATGTTTCAAGAACCAAAGAAAATATTAAATGAAAGATCAGCCATCTTTAAGAGAGATCGTCCAACACTCACTTCCATACCGGAGAACAGATGTCACGCAACAGCTTAGGACACTTTTCCTTGTTTCTTGCGAAGTCTTTTGTGTCATAGCCTTCGGATTTCAGAGTTACATTTGTCTAAAAATTTAGATTTCGGCATTTTATCGAAAAAGGATCGACAATATATTTTATATATATATATTTTTTAATCGTATCACTCCAAGCAAGGCGGGCTACGTAATAGTGAAAAGATTGGAAAAGAGAAAGCCGGAAACCACATCCTAAACAGGGAACAAGGGATGAGCCTCTTAACCTGTTCAATAGACGTGAGTGGAGTGTGAACCGGGCGATAGATAGATCTATCTACTCCAATTGAAAAAAAAAAAAACAAAGTGAGAAGATTGGAAAAGAGAAAGCCGGAAACCACATCCTAAACAGGGAACAAGGGATGAGCCTCTTAACCTTTCAATAGACGTGGGTGGAGTGTGAACCGGGCGATAGATAGATCTATCTACTCCAATTGAAAAAAAAACAAAAAACAAAGTGAGAAGATTGGAAAAGAGAAAGCCGGAAACCACATCCTAAACAGGGAACAAGGGATGAGCCTCTTAACCTGTTCAATAGACGTGGGTGGAGTGTGAACGGGGCGATAGATAGATCTATCTATTCCAATTGAAAAAACAAAAAAAACAAAGTGAGAAGATTAGAAAAGAGAAAGCCGGAAACCACATCCTAAACAAGGAACAAGGGATGAGCCTCTTAACCTGTTCAATAGACGTGGGTGGAGTGTGAACCGGGCGATAGATAGATCTATCTACTCCAATTGAAAAAACAAAAAAACAAAGTGAGAAGATTAGAAAAGAGAAAACCGGAAACCACATCCTAAACAGGGAACAAGGGATGAGCCTCTTAACCTGTTCAATAGACGTGAGTGGAGTGTGAACCGGGCGATAGATAGATCTATCTACTCCAATTGAAAAAAAAAAGAAAAAAGTGAGAAGATTGGAAAAGAGAAAACCGGAAACCACATCCTAAAAAGGGAAAAAGGGATGAGCCTCTTAACCTGTTCAATAGACGTGGGTGGAGTGTGAACCGGGCGATAGATAGATCTCTCTACTCCAATTGAAAAAAAAAAAACAAAGTGAGAAGATTGGAAAAGAGAAAGCATGTTGTTGAAGGCATACAATTGCGTATTTAGATTTCGGCTTTAAATAAACCATAGAGGTGTTGATATACCGTTAAAAAAGCTCGACAAATCAACAATATATTTTATAGATAAACAAACAACAATATATTTTATCTTAGGTTGAATTCATTCAGTTGCATCCAGAATATTTAGATTTCGGTATTAAATAGCCCATGCAGCTGTCAATATGCCGTTAAATAAACTCAACCAAACAACAATATATTTTATAGATAAATGATCAACAATATATTTTATCTGTGGTTGATCGCGTACAATTTGACTCTGTGTGTGTGTATATGTGTGTGTGTGTGTGTCCGTTACCTATAGACTCCGAAACAGCTCAACCGATTTTCTTGAAATTTTACACAGTTGTACTATAAAGCGTCTGCGAATGTTCTTAGCTAGGTTTTGTGTCGAGGTACCCCCGATAAATATCGAAAATCGATAATCGAAAAAATCGGGTTATAGAAGGAGTGGTCCGATTTTAATCAAATTTGAGACACTCATAGACAAAGACATAAGAAACGATATTCAGAAGTTTCAAGGTTTCAGTTCTTACAATAGTGCAGAAAATCGATAATATATATATATATATATATATATATATATATATATATATATAAGCTTTCATTACACCCGAACAACGCCGGGCTATACTGCTAATATATATATATATATATATATATATATATATATGTGTGTGTGTGTGTGTGTGTGTGTGTGTGTGTGTGTGTGTGTGTGCGTACTTTATTAAAAAAGCTCGCATTTTAAATTCCTATTTTTTATAATGCTCTTATTTTAAATTCGATTCGCCCCCTGTATAAGTTCTATATTGTTTTAATATACTAATAAATAATATCAGGTTTACCTAGCAATTCAAACTGTTCGTTTTGACATAGCTTATCAAATGCTTTTGCATGATTGGAACTTCATGAAAAACAAACATTGTTTCGGTGAAAGAGGTTATCTACAGGTGACAGCTTGGATATTTCTGAACGATTTTTGTGTCATGCATAACATCCATATGAAAGTTTTGATCTGAAGAGGCTATTTAACAACATGAGTCAAATTTTCATGTTGATGTTTTGGTTTTGCAGCAGTTGGTGGTGTTGGGAAAAACTACCTCCACAATTCTATGTTCAATTTCTTTTTCTCCTATACTAAATTTGCTATAGCTGATCCATATGTCGATATATCTGACGTAGGATCCCAAAGTGCCAAGGTCTGGGATACTAAAATGAAGCAAGCACAGAAATGTAAATATCTGAGAAGTGTTCTAACAGGGGACGGAAAATGTGGCACTGAGATCCGAAGAGGTATTGGCCAAGGATGCATTTCAAAAGCTGAATAGAGTATTGAGAAACAGGAACATTTCCTTGGAAAAAAAGAAAAGAGTACTTAATTGTTATGTGATGTCTATCCTTCTATATGGCAGCGAATGCTGGACAATCTCCTCAAAGATGGAGCGACTCGATGCAACAGAAATGTGGTCCTACAGAAGGATGCTGAGGATAGAATAGACCGAACATGCGAGCAACGACAAGAAAATGGGAACGAAAAGGAAACTTATACATAACATCGGGAAGAGACAGTTGAAGTTTTTGGGACACGAAATGAAGAAAGAAGGCTTGGAGAATCTGATACTCACAAGAAGAACAGAGAGACAGGGGAAAACACCACGTGGCATACTGGATGGGCTTGAGCAAGTGGATGACAGAGCAGGGTTTGGGAGAAATACCAAGACGAAAGTTATTAAGAGCTACAATGGATAGAAAAATGTGGAGGGCCATGATCGTCTACGTCCTGAATGGACACGGCACATAAAAGAAGACGACTTCCAGATCCCGAATTTTTATGATGGATTCAGGACAGGTGCATTCACTGCTTTCCTCCCAATTCCAGATAATTTCTATTTTGGAAAGGTTTATCTTAAGTTTCTTGGAACTGTTAAATGGGAAAAAGTTAGAGTAACAAAAGACGGGAAGTTGTGGAGAATCATGATTGCTTACGTTCTGAAATGACATGCCAGACAAAAGAAGTCAGCCATGTTTAGGACAAAAATATAAACATATATATATATAAACTTTATTAAAAGCTCCTACTTGAAATTCGAATATCTTATAAAGTTATACCGGCCATAAATAAACGTTTGCTTTTAAAAATTCATCTTTATTCTGCTGTGTACTTGATATAAAGTGGCCTCCTGGGGTCAAGTCTTCGACGACGTTATCGGTTTGCAAACCACCTTGCTTGAGAGGCGGAATGGGCAAACCGTTTTCATTGTCCTTGACAAATTTTCTTGTCTCGATGTCAGGAAAATTCTAATAATGTGATCTCGTTGTCTCTCAAGACGGAGACGAGAAACAGCAATAACTGGATAATATTGGCCGAAAAGTTATCGTTAAATCTGTTTGATTCCAACTTTGTTCCCGAAGATTAATTATTTTTCCGTCAGACCCTGGTTACAGTAAATAAAGTACTCGTGAAGACAAGTTGACTGAAAATCTGACCCCAGCCGATTTGCTAAAACGTTATTTCGACATTTTGGAAACGAGACAGAAACGTTGAGATTATCGTCTGAACGAGATTTCTGGGTTGTAATCTTTTGACACCTGATGTAGTGCTGAGCAGAACTATCGAGTTTTAGATCACTATCAGAAGTCTCTCGAAACGCGAAGTATAGTTTTAAAGAGGAGGCTTTGTTTTTATTTTTACGTTGTCGTCTGCAGGAATGAAATTAGGCAAATGAGTGACCAAGAGGAAATAATAATCTACGTAATGCATTTCGTCTTCTAGAAGGACTTCATCAGAATTCATTTACATAGCATTGTTCTCATATATATGCCAATGAGGACGCAAGTTCGAATCCTGTCAGTGGGTGCATATTTTTTTTAATAAGATTTCTCAAATATTCAGGTTGAAAGCCTATAATAACTATAATGCTTAATAAATTATAGTTTAGAACATGTACAAATTTTTTCCACTACAATGAGTACATTTTGTTTCGACATTGAAATGACAATGTCATATCAGGTGGTGTGGAAAGGAATGAAAAGTCTCTTTTCTTGTATTTGGCGAGTTGTGTGTGGGATGTAGGTGGGGGTTAGCGATAAGGGAATAAGTCTTGTGAATTGTCCGTTAGAATTTTGAAAAGAGGGAATGTGTAGGGGATAGAGTTGATTAATTTGTGTACAAAAATCTGTGCACAAAATTCCCGACAAGTTCATTAATAAATGTGTTATAAATCCTTGAATCAAAGCCGGAGTTGATAATGTCAGCAAACCCTGGTAATACTTTTTCAGGTTTTTTGTCGGTCGACGACTTCTTAGGGATTCTTTCGGCAGGATATAAATCCTTGAATCAAAGCCGGAGTTAATAACGTCAGCAAACCCTGGTAACAACTAACTACTCACTGTCCAAAACCTATTTTTATAGGGGCTAACACCTAATTTGCATATTTCTAGAACCTTTCGACTTTTCTCGATTCTACTAGAATTTTCTCGAGCATTCTAATACCTTCCAAATGTTCTATTTCTAATTTCTTTAATTTTACGACTACTTCATGAA
Organism: Ascarosepion bandense; assembly: GCA_037127315.1. Lineage (NCBI taxonomy): Eukaryota > Metazoa > Mollusca > Cephalopoda > Sepiida > Sepiidae > Ascarosepion > Ascarosepion bandense. The sequence continues at coordinate 962,209 of JBBBDQ010000128.1, read as the reverse complement.
TTAAAACTTTTGTAATAGGTAGAACTCAATAGAATCCCTTACTACAACTTTTTATACATTATTATTATTATTTTTATATATAAATGCATCCTCGTAACAATATATATATATATATATATATATATATATATATATATATCTGCAGACAGATCCGTTTCGTAGTTCATCAGTACGGTTAGACATCCGATTGTTTCTAGCCAGGATTGAAACCCGACCGAATTGACATCAGATTCTACGCCTGAGCTGGACACCTCGAAGTGCTGGAATGATTAGCAAGTTTGTCTCGCTAGAATCACTACAATTAAGTAGTGAGTTCGATCGTCCCATACTTTCGGCCTTACTATATATATATATATATATATATATATATATATATATAGTTTTTTAAATTTAAATTTAAATTTTTAAATAAATTTGATAAATTTTATTTTTAATTTAATATATTTTTAATTTTTAATTTTTAATTTAAATCTAGGTTTATAATTAATTAAATTAATTGAATTAAATTTAAATAAATTATATGTCAGCTTTTTTCCCCCCAAATAATTTTTTTTCTAAAAATCTTGTTACTAATAACTTCATCCCATTTAAAAACGATAGTTTTGTTAACACGTCCCTAGCGTCTCTACGGAGATGACATTTTTGTTTTCTTCATTTTTTCTTTCTTTTTCCTTTTTCTTTCTTTTCCTTTCCATTTCCTATTTCTTCCTTCACTCCCTCTTCCTCTTTTTTAGAGCTAGACAAAACCAAATTTTAAAATTTTTCACTTACAACTTAATCTAAAAGTAAAGATGTCCAAAATCTAAAAATCTAAAAATAGACATTGATTGCTATCTACTTATCAATCCCATCCCTCTAGTTTTTTTTTGTGACGTAAATTTTAAACTTCCGCCGGTAATATCTTATTTTATTTTGAGTATAAAAGTTGCCGATGAAATGTGAAATCTCTCTTAGGGATTTCATGTAGAAATGGTCATACAACAGTTTTCAACTTCGAAATTTATTTTATTTTATAATTGGCTCTGTGATTTAAATATTAATTACATTGAGCCCTCCACCTGGATCATTTTTTAATATTAAAATATTAAATTTAATAGGATCGGGTTTTTGGGATTTACCTTCCTGCTTTCCCTTTTGGATTAAAGTTTTTATATTTAAAATATATATATATATATATATATATATATATATATATATATATAGCATAACACACACACACACACACACATATATATATATATATTGTGTGTATTTTGGCAGCATTTTTTCATTAATATTTTCAATATATTTTCAATTCAATTATCTTTATTGTTAATAGCTTAAATGTTCTATGTTTACTGTGTGTTATTATTTACTCTTTGATAATGGCTTATGTGAGCCGAAAGCTTAGACCCGATAAAAAATTCAACAAATACTGTGATTTTTTGTTGTCTTTTAACGACATCACCATCAAGTATATCAGACGGTATGAACGGATCCTACACAAAATTAATAGACAAAACTTGTCTATATTATTCAATGAAACCTGCATTAATATATATATATATATATATATATATATATATATATATATATATATATATATGACATTCTCTAGAGTCTATGACTTTGTATTAAGCACTTTTTAAAAAAGTAAATGCCGGAGAAATGCTGGAGTCTAAACCTTTTGATATGAAGAATTTATTCAGAGACTAGCAAATTCTGATTGAAAATTTTCTGTGGATTTAACGTTTTTCTTCGACCTGATTTTGTAATCCATCGTATTTCAAGAGGAAATACTGGGTTTCACTCAATCAAATTGCGACCTTCAACTTGCCGGAAGGAGAAATATAGAGGGCTTCTTGCTTTATTTTTTTTTTCACCAAGGTTGAGTAAAAAAAAAATTCAGTTTTGGATTTTGCCATATTTTAGTAACAGCGGTAATTTGTAAACATTACAAATTCAGTTAATCTTGCTCAGACTGAATTATTTCACTCGCATCAAATAAGGAAAAACAACAGCAAAAAGACTTATAAATAAACATATCTTTTCGTAATCTTGCGGGTAGAAAGAAATCTTTCCTTGATTCTAAAGAACACGAATAAAACTAACCCTAAAAATAGTAGAAATGTTCGAATTGCAAACAAGCTAAAATGAAGTATATATTTATTTGTTATAATCCTTTTCCATTTTCGTTCATAACTTAATTCTAGAAAAAATATTGTACATTTACATTTTATTTATTTGTTGGTTGTTTAACGGCATATCAACACCTGTGGGTTATTTAATTGCGAAATTTAATTTTCTTGAGAGCATAAGTAATTTCTTTTAAAAATATATTGTTGGTACTATATTTCCTTTTCTAATAAAATGTATTGCTGGTAATATATTTTTCGAAAAGGTATTGCTAGTAATAATTTTTTAAAAAGGTATTACTGGTAATAATTTTTTCTTTCAAAAATGTATTTCTGGCAATATTTTTTTCAAAAATGTGTCGCTGGTAATTTTTTTTTCAAAAATGTATTACTGGAAATATTTTTTTCAAAAATGTATTGCTAGTAATTTTATTTCAAAAATGTACTGCTGATAATATTTTTTTCAAAAATGTATTGATCGTAATATATTTTTCAAAAATGTATCAGTGGTAATATTGTTTTTTCAAAAATGTATTGCTGGATATATGTTTTTTCAAAAATGAGTTGTCGGTAACATTTATTTTTTTCAAAAAGTTATTACTGGTAATATATTTTTCAAAATTGTATTTCTGGTAATATTATATTTCAAAATGTATTGCTGGTAATATTATTTTTTCAAAAATCTATTACTGGTTTTATTCTTTATAAATGTATTGCTTGTAATATTTTTTCAAAAATGTATTGCTGGTAATATTTTGTTTTGAAAATATATTATCGATAATATTTTTTTCAAAAATGTATGACTAGTAATATTTTTTTCAAAAATATGTTACTGGTAATATTTTTCAAAATTGTATTTCTGGTAATATTTTGTTTAAAAAATGTATTGCTGGCAATATTTTTTTAAATATTTTCTTTTAAATCTATTACTGGTAATATTTTTAAAAATGTATTAATAGTATTACTTTTTTTAAAAATCCGTTACTGGTATTATTTTTTTCAAAAATGTATTGATAATATATTTTTTTATTTCTTAAACTGTACTGCTGATAATATTTTTTCAAAAATGTATTACTGGTAATAATTTTTTTCAAAAATGTATTACTGTTAGTATTTTTTTTTCTAAAATATATTACTGGTAATATATTTTAGAAAATGTATTACTGGTCGAATATTTTTCCAAAAAGTATTAGTGGTATTACTTTTAAAAAAATGTATTTAATTTTTTAAAATGTATTACTCTTAATATTTTTTTCAAAAATATATTATTGGTAATATTTTTTAAAAAAACGTATTACGGGAAATATTTTTTTCAAAAATGTCTCACTGATAATACTTTTTTCAATAATATGTTACTGGTAATATTTCTTTCAAAATGTATTGCTGGTTTTTATTTTTACTATGAAAATGCATTTTTCATTTTTTTTTTAATCATTTCACCCCAAGCAAGGCATTCCACTGCCACTACTGGGCTTGGGGCTACATAGGGGAAGGTAAATAGAAAGAGTGGTTAGATATAGGAAATGTCAGAAGGGGAATGATAGATAGTTTGGAGAATGGGAAGAGTGTTTGAAAGAATGGAAGCGAGTTAGTGTGTTAGGAGGCGTCTATTGACCTTACATTTAAACTTCTGGAGATTGTAGCCGTTCGGGAAGCAGTCATGTGGAAGGGAATTCCACAGTCGGGAAGTGCGAGAAAAAACCATTGGAGTAGAAGTTGCGGTTGCATTTTATCGGTTTCACTGTAAAAGGGTGGGATCTAGTTGCTAATCTAGTATCTAGTGCAAATTCGAACCTAGGGGGCACCAGTGATCTAAGTTCATCGGAGCAGAAGCCGTGAAAGTATTTATAGAAGAGACACAGGGAAGCCACATCGTGCTGGTGAGAGAGAGACTGCAGGCGGTCTGCCAAGTCGGTATCGATCACATTACAGACCCTCCGCTGTACCTTGTCGAGAAGCCCAAGGAAGGAAGAATAGCAGGGGCACCCGACCAGATATGGCAACAGTATTCAATGCACGGGCGGATGGTAGATTTATAAATGTGCAGGATAGATTCAGACGGAAAAAACTTTCGAGCCCTGCACAGAGAACCGACTTTCATAGCAGCGGATTTAGCAATGGATTCGATATAGTCATTCCACTTGAGGTCCGCTGAAAGTGTGAGACCAAGGAGGGGTAGTGTTTTACTCTCTGGGAGGCAAGCCTGGTCCATGCTAATAGGAGGTAGGTGCGATTGTCTATGATGATTAATTGATAGTAGCTTCGTTTTAGAAGCATTAAAATTTACGAGTCATTTCTTGCCCCAGTCCACTACGGATTGGAGGCCCTTTCCAAGCTCGGCTGCAAGGTTAGCTTTGTCGCCCACACCAGATTTTTGATCGAGGCGAGAATAAACTGTGGTGTCATCGGCGTACATACCTACTTGGGATCATATGGTATCAGGGAGATCATTAATGTAGATCAGGAAGAGCGTAGGACCTAGGATAGAGCATTGAGGGACACCCGCGTTCGTATGGTAGTTCTGGGAGGCATGTCCGTTTAATCCCACTTTCAATGTGCGGCTAGATAGGAATGACTGGATTAGTTCAAACAATTGTCCAGCTATACCATAGCTCCGCAGTTTGCATAGAAGGCCAGCATGCCAAACTCTGTCGAACGCTTTAGAGATATCCAAGAATGTATTCCTACACTTTTATAGCATTTTGACCCCATTCTTGGGGTTCACTATTTGCCCATATCTGGTACCCTAATAGGTGCTACCACTAATTAGTTATAAAAGGTGAAGCAAAAGTCACGGACTAGAAGGGTTAAGGGATAGGTCAGATCGTTCTGATAAAAAAAAACTGAATTTATTCGTGAGAGCTTCAGACTCAACAGAAGTCAAGTGCCTTGAGGAGGGAGTGCTTTCATGGGTCAAGAAGGTAACTTCTAGATGACCTTATGTCTGACAACAGGATTCTGTATCATGCCATACAACCAGGGGAATCCAGTGATGGCTGTCAGAAAATTTCTGCTACCGCATCACCTTATACATCTGGTCACCAAACTCCCCAGACTGCAAACCCCTTGATTATTATGTGTGGGGCACAGTTGAGTGAGAGACCCACAAAACTCCTTCTAATATAAAAAATGAACTAAAAGCAAGGATTATGGTAGCATTCACCAACAAGGAGACGTTGAGAAGAGTTGCCGGGGATTCTGAAGTCGTCTGGAGGCCTTGGTTGAAGCCAATGGCGATTTCATTGAATATATTTACTCCTTAGTATTTCAAGATATTTTTGTGCAAATTTGGAAATAGGTTGTGCGTTGTGATGCAGTGGTTATTGGCTCGGAACGAGAAATAGGGGAGCCGAGTTCGAATTTCAGTTGAATTCCTTGTATTCACTTACGCACAAATACCGTTGGGAAAGGTATTAATCCGTCTCTTCCCCCTAGTTATGGGTTAAATAGCAGGACAAATTCGGTTCTAAGGTCTTGGCTGACAACCAGTCTACCGCAGAAAGTAATAGCAACCTACTGCGAGATAATCTTCTGTCCAGTCGGTCATGTCTCCTTCGAGACATGATCGCCGAAGCGTTTATCACGTATGGCACTTAACTGATTGACAGAATATAATAGTTGGAATCATGATTAAAGCTTTTACTGATCATAAAGTGGGGGATCGTTTTTCTATTATTATGAAGTAATAAGCTTATCCCCCATTAATTACTACGTAATAATATGATACATCTCTTGTTTCTCTAGTTATGGGCTAAATAGCAGGACAGATTGGGTTCTATAAACTTGGTTGGCAACCAGTCTACCGCAGAAAGTAATGGCAACCTACTGTGGGATAATCTTCTGCCCAGTCAGTCATGTCTGTTTCAAGACATGATCGCCCAAGCATGTATCACGTATGGCACTTAACTGACTGACTGATCTGTTAAAATAAGATGTCAGTGTTTTTGTCATTTTTGCGGCATTTTGACGAAAATTTATTCATCGCACTCTTTATATTCGCCATTATTTGCAGTGATATTGTTGTCACTGGTCAGACAACGCTTGGACACATTAAAAGTTAAACGTTCCACAGATTTTTAAAATGACAATAGTCTTCGACGAACTCTTGAATCTTGTTTTCTTTAGAGAAAACTCTCTTCCCATAAAAACGGTTTGTACCAATCTAAAAAAGGTCATAACTGGTGTAAGGTCATGTGATTATGGCGTGTGGTCTAGAAAAGCCCACCGGACACCGCAAGTTCTTTCCTGCGTTATTCTTGCTGCTCCATGTATGGATAATTAGCGAAGATGTTTAAAGCCCTTGATGGCAACCATTCTAGCAGAGAGACAACTCTGAATTCAAACTACTTGCAGTCTTGTATGTTTCGTCTCTTTAACTTCCGAGGAGAGTGACAGGATAATCTCAAAAACACCGTTGCAAAAAGAACCGGTAAGCCATTGCGCTTATCTCCCTTGAGTGTCACTATTAACCACAATTGTGAGATGGAGGAGAGTGGCGACAACGGCAGCGGCGCAAAATCGTTAACTGAATGATGAATGAATTAATTTTTTTCTGTATGCGTCCTTGCGATTAGAAGAGCATTTTTCTTTAAATCCAGTCTATCTATCTATCTATCTATCTATCTATCTATCTATCTATCTATCTATCTATCTATCTATCTATTATTATTATTATTATTATTATTGGCGGTAACATTCTTGTTAATAAACAACACACTAGTTCCATAAACAACCAGATCGCTGGAGTAACCGTTTGTATTGCAGTTAAAGCATCTTGAGGTGTGTCTCGGGAAAGATTGTCTGACTTCTTTAGGCGGCTTTGAATTCAAAGTTGTTCTTATTCTACACAAGTTACCAACCAAGGTTAGACAACATCGTCTGTTCTATATTAAATACATAGCCGGTGTTATGGTGCCCTCCTACGAGGAATGAACTCTTCCTCTTACTATATAATTACCTGCAAGAGGCAGTCAAGGACGGCAGCTAGAATGCAGTTAGATTCAGGCAATAAGCACCGTAACGTTCGGACTTACTTATTTCTAATGATTTATATACTTACATTGTATATATTGTTCTTGTTATACTAATACACTGTTTTGAACCTACTTTCTGTGTTCCGTGTCTTACTTCCGGCTAAACCGGTCACTACCAATTTGCGGCGAAGTTTCGCCACAACAAATTCGAGACGAAGATACCTTTCTCAAGAGTATTTGTTGCTTACGGCAACATCACGTTAAAACACTGGTTCTCTTACGATCGTTAAACAATGTCGAACCTGATCAGTATCTAGATGGGTGACCGTTGGAGAATGCCAAGTGCTCTAATCCGTGATGTACGGGTGATGTAAAGGATAAAGGCTCAAATTTTTCATCGGAGAGCAGCGCTCCAATTCCAGTTGAGATCGTTATATTAACTTAAGCGCAAATATTCTCGCGAATGGAATGAATCAACTTCTTTTACCTCTTACCTATGGGTTAATTAGCATGACTCTTATCTCTAAATCGTTATCTCAAAAGAAAAATACTTTAAAAATTGGAAGAGGACTTTAAATCCCCTGCAAAGGGTTGATAAATCGTAGAAAACGAATCTATCAATGAAAAACAACAGACATTTGGGTGAAAGTAAGTATAATGAACACAGTCAGTATTCGAACCCGGATCTCCCATTCTTATTTTGGAGCCGTTAACCGTTAACTTATCTGCATATGCATTGAACAGTAATGATCAATGTATCATCCTAATTATTAATCATACATAACAGTCATGTGGAGTACACAAACATAGCACTGATAGATAGATAGATAGATAGATAGATAGATAGATAGATAGATAGATATGAACAGGCTGAGATAGATAGATAGATAGATAGATAGATAGATAGATAGATATGAACAGGCTGAGATAGATAGATAGATAGATAGATAGATAGATAGATAGATATGAACAGACTGAGCTAGATAGATAGATAGATAGATAGATAGATAGATATGAACAGACTGAGCTAGATAGATAGATAGATAGATAGATAGATATGAACAAACTGAGATAGATAGATAGATAGATAGATAGATAGATAGATAGATAGATACTGAACAAACTGAGATAGATAGATAGATAGATAGATAGATAGATAGATAGATGAACAGACTGAGATAGATAGATAGATAGATAGATAGATAGATATGAACAAACTGAGATAGATAGATAGATAGATAGATAGATAGATAGATATGAACAAACTGAGATAGATAGATAGATAGATATGAACAGACTAGAGATAGATAGATAGATAGATAGATAGATAGATAGATAGATATAATAATAATAATAATAATAATAATAATAATAATCTTGTCTAAGAGATGGAAACCTCTGAAACAAAAATATTTACACCAACTGTGTGTACAATAGAGCAGGCCGAACTCTCTAACCTTGGTAGGTAATGTTCTTAAAGAACTTACTTGCTAAACATTCCTTCATGGTGAAGCACTTTAGTTATTTTCTAAGGTTAGCTTAGTATGACATAAGGCCATAGTTAACTGAACTCTCTAACCTTAATAGAGATGGTATCCCAATAAAAAACATTGAGTTTCCAGTCTTCAAAGCTGGTTGGTGTTAGTAAGGGCATACAGCTGTAAAACTCGCTCTAATATTTGAATATGGTTCAATTACGTACAGAAGGATGCTGAGGATACCATGGACAGATCACGTGTGTAACTGATAACAAATATCAGGAAGAGACAAATGAGGTTCCTGGGACACGTAATGAGGACCTGGAGAATTTAATACTCACAGGTCGGATAAATAGAAGAAGAGACAGGGGAAAGCAGCGCGAGACTTACTTGTTAGTTTTGAGCAAATGGTTGACGGAGCGGGCTTAAAAGAGATACCGAGAGAAAATTATTATTGAGAGCGACAAGAGACAGAGCCAAGTGGAAGTCCATGATCACCTACATCCTGAAGAGACACGGCACACGAAGAAGATGAATCGTGTAAAACATGGACTTGGCTTATTAAACACGTATTTGCCTATATTTCTGAGATAATGCATTTATAGTATTTACATTATTCGGACTATTGTCCTCATCTTTGTTACCATTTGTACGACGTTTCGGCCGTTGTACGCCCCAGCCTTCTTTGGGTTCTAGGAATTTCGAGCCGAACACTTTATTACAATTACTGGGGTATATGAACTCCATTTCTTGCGTAGTTTTGCCTCTTTTGGAAGTCATGAGTTATCTCCCTCTAACCCTGTAAGTTTCTTGTGCACTACTTCGAAAATCGACTAAGCCGACCAAGCATAGAGAAGAACACGATATGGGAACCAGTAATACGGAGTGCCAGAGAAAAATCATCAGTGTCAAAAATTGCAATATGATAAAAAATACTAGAGAAAACCATTAACATAAAAAAATTGCAATATGAGCTATGGTAAAAAATACTAGAGAAAACCATTAACATCAAAAAATTGCAATATGAGCTATGGCAAAAATACTAGAAAAAACCATTAACATCAAAAAATTGCAATATGAGCTATGGTAAAAAATACTAGAGAAAACCATTAACATCAAAAAATTGCAATATGAGCTATGGTAAAAAATACTAGAGAAAACCATTAACATCAAAAAATTGCAATATGAGCTATGGTAAAAATACTAGAAAACCCATTAACATAAAAAAATTGCAATATGTGCTATGATAAAAAATACTAGAGAAAACCATTAACATCAAAAAATTGCAATATGAGCTATGATAAAAAATACTAGAGAAAACCATTAACATCAAAAAATTGCAATATGAGCTATGATAAAAAATACTAGAAAAAACCATTAACATCAAAAAATTGCAATATGAGCTATGGTAAAAAATACTAGATAAAACCATTAACATCAAAAAATTGCAATATGAGCTATGGTAAAAAATACTAGAGAAAACCATTAACATCAAAAAATTGCAATATGAGCTATGGTAAAAATACTAGAAAACCCATTAACATAAAAAAATTGCAATATGAGCTATGATAAAAAATACTAGAGAAAACCATTAACATAAAAAAATTGCAATATGAGCTATGATAAAAAATACTAGAGAAAACCATTAACATCAAAAAATTGCAATATGAGCTATGATAAAAAATACTAGAGAAAACCATTAACATCAAAAATTGCAATGTAAGGAGCGTCGAACATACTTCAAAGCGCCTAAGTTTTTGATTTTCATTCAGATCATGAGGAACCCATTCATCGTGTATTTGTCTATATCTCTGAAATGAATGTATTTACACTATTTAAATTATTTGGAGTATTGTCCTCATCTTTGTTGCCATTTATACGGCGTTTCGACCGTTGTACACTTCGGCCTTCTTCAGGTGCTAGGAATTTCGAACCGAATCTTTTATTACGATAAAGAGGGAGAGAAGGGAATCACCGCCCCTATAGGAGGAATTTGAAATAACAAATAGAGAATGCCACTGGAAACAACGTAACCTTAAGGAATCAGCGCATATGCTAGTCTACAAAAATCACTTAAGCCAATCAAGCATAGAGATGAATACAATATGGGAACCGGTAATACGGAGTGATAGAGAAAAGCATTAGTTTCAAAAATTGCAATATGAGCTCTGGTAAAAAATACTAGAGAAAACCATTAACATAAAAAATTGCAATATGAGCTATGGTAAAATAGAGTTACTGGACATTAGGTTTATAAGTTCCCAAAAATTCAGCTGTTCATGTCCTTATGTGACTTGACCGAAAGTGTTGTGATTTCAGTACCAGCTGGTGAACAAGTAACTTACGCGGTTAGAGGGAGATAACTCATGACTTCCAATAGAGCCAAAACTATGCATGTGTGGAGTTCATATACCCCAGTGATTGTAATAAAGTATTCGGTTCGAAATTCCTAGAACCTGAAGAAGGCTGGGGCGTACAACGGCCGAAACGTCGTACAAATGGTAACAAAGATGAGTCCGAATAATGTAAATACTGTTATTAAAAACGATTTAAGGAAGTTGAAATCGTTCGGCCTGGGAAAGAGCCATCAAGAAAACCCCACGATTATCAGGATGTGTCACTTGCATCTATCCTCATAACTCTCACCAGCTTCCAGCCTAGCTTTATGATATGGAAAGTAGAAAGCTGATCTTTTTTTTAATGATATCTTCAGGACGCCACTAACGCTCAAAGCAGTTAAAACATATCTCTGTATTGACCTCAATATTGGGAATATTTTGCTACATGAGATCTTGTATTCTTCTGTTTAAAACTCTGACGCCCGAATTAATGTTTGACGCTGAAAGGCGGATAATGTACATTAACTGACAGTTCCTGTTTTCTTTTTGCTCCCCATGGGCCCCAAGTCCTGAAATATCCCAAACACCGTTCTAAAGTTCCATATCTGGCATAGGTAATTTGGACAGAAATATAGATTGCTGTTTTATTTGTTGACTCGGAGAGTTCCCGTGTGATATGGGCGGGAAAGTAATTTCGTATAGGACGAGATCTCGTCAGCACTAAAAGGTCATCACGTGAGGCTAGCTTTCAAGGTACAATCATTTTTTCTTCCTATTTTCTTAAAAATAATCTTCCCGCCATTATCCTGACATTTGTGTCGACAAGAAAAAAATAAATTTTCACCATCATTTGCCTTCCCCAGCGGACATCCTCTATCCGTTTTTATTTCTTCTTCAAATGTGTTAATATATTGCCTTCTTGGGATGTTCGAAACATTGTGCAATCACACGTTTCCCTCCGCGTTCGAGTCTAGGTAAGAGCTAGGGTTTTGAATTTTACTTTTAAAAGACAGACACTTGAAAAACATGAGGCGAGACAATCTTTCTAACTCTTTTCCCCCGAATTTAGCCTTGTGTCGTACTAAAATAAATATATCAGTCAGTCAAGTGCCATACGTGATACACGCTTGGGCGATCATGTCTCGAAAGAGACATGACTGACTGGGCAGAAGATTATCCCGCAGTAGGTTGCCATTGCTTTCTGCGGTAGACTGGTTGCCGACCAAGGCTATAGAACCCAGTCTGTCCTTTTATTTGACTCATAACAAGAGGGAGAAGAGATGTATTCTATTATTATGTAATAATTAGTGGGTGATCAGTTTATTACTTAATAACAAAAAGAAAACCGATCCCCCACTTTATGACCAGAAGTCAATCATGATTCCAACTATTATATTCAGTCAGTCAGTTAAGTGCCATACGTGAAACACGCTTGGGAGATCATGTCTCGAAAGAGACACGACTGACTGGACAGAAGATTATCCCGCAGTAGGTTATCATTGTTTTCTGCGGTAGACTGGTTGCCGACCAAGGCTATAGAAAACAATCTGTCCTGCTATTTAACCCATAACTGGAAGGAAGAAACGGATTAATACCTTTCCCAAGGGTATTTGCGCGAAAGTGAATACAATGGATTCAATTGGAATTCGAACTCAGCTCCCCGGTTTCTCGTTCCGAGCCGATATCCACTGTACCACAACGCACATACTTGTCATAAAAAGCGTATACATATGATGTACTGTTGAGACATTAATTCCGGTACGATCAACGTAGTTAAGCAATTCAGTGGAACACAGGTTCCCATACGATCACCAAAGTTAAGCCAGGTTGAGCCTGTTCAGTACCTAAATGGGTAACCGCTTCGGAATACCAGGTGCTGTAAGTTTCGATGAATGAGATAGAAATGGCTTACAGCCACATCACATTGAAACACCACTTCCCGCACGATCACCGAAGTTAAGAAACGTCAAACCTGGTCAGTACCTATATGGGTGACCGCTTGAGAATACCAGATGCTGTAAACTTGGATGTGCGGATAGAAATGGCTTATGGCCAAATATTGAAACATCGGTTCCCATACAATCACTAAAGTTAAGCAACATTGAGCCTGGTCAGTACCTAGATGAGTGACCGCTTGAGAATACCAGATGCTGTAAACTTGGATGAGCGGATAGAAATGGCTTATGGCCAAATATTGAAACATCGGTTCCCATACAATCACTAAAGTTAAGCAACATTGAGCCTGGTCAGTACCTAGATGAGTGACCGCTTGGGAATACCAGATGCTGTCAGCTTGAATGTGTGGATAGAAATAGTTTACAGCCAAATATTAAAACATCAATTCCCATGCATTCACCAAAGTTAAGCAACGTTGAGCCTGGTCAGTACCTAGATGAGTGACCGCTTGAGAATACCAGATGCTGTAAGGTTGAATGAGCGGATAGAAATGGCTTACGCCCACATCGCCTTAAAGCACTGATTCCCGTCCGATCACCGAAATTAAGCAACGCCGAGCCTGGTCGATGACTAGATGGGTGACTGCTATAGAATACCTGGCGTTGTAATAGATAATGGCTCGGAATTTCTAAAATGGAAAGCCGAGTTACAATTCGCGTTGGGTTTGTTTTATTCATTTACGCAGAGATATAATTGGGAAAGGCATGAATCCGCCCTCCTCCAAGTACTGGTTAATTAGTAAAACTTGTATCATTAAAACATTAGTCCACCTCAATCAAAAATCTTTTCTGACTTTAAATAACCTGAAAAGGGTTGATAAGCCGTAGAAAACGAATCAATCTAGATAATTAGGTACACATGCATGTTTTTAGACTTATTTACATTCTCTGGAATGTACATATACAGAAGGGTAGTGGGCATGACGGTAAACTGCTTCCGGTAGCAAGGCCTCTGATTGGGAGATTGTGAGGAGCATGGAACCACCTCTTAATTGCTCTTGTTCCCAGGTCCACCCTGACCCAGAGTGGTAGCACCTGTTGGAGTCCCAGCTATGGGCAAATAGTTAACCCCCAAACTGGAGTCAAAACACTATGAAAGTATAAAAATTGATGTTTGTAGAAATAGATACATAAAAATAGACTATTATAGAAAAATATATATTTTTGAAGGAAAAAAATTGCTAACAATATATTTTTTAATAAAAAATTACCATAACACATTTTGAAGGAAAAAGATATTCTCAGCAAATCATTTGTAATACAAACTAGAAGACATTTTCAGAATTCAAAACTAGAAGACATTTTTGAATACAAAACTAGAAGACATTTTTCAAGAATAAAAACAAAAAAAAAATCTTCATTAAAATCTGACTAAATCAACCTTCTCACTATAACCGAACATTAAAAATATACCTTAAAACCCCACCTATCAACAGAGGTTGATATGCCGTTCAACAAAACTCAAACTCAAATGTTTGATTTGAATAAGAGTCAAAACTGTAGATATAGTTTGAGTTGTATGAGGTTAAAAAAGGTAAATACTTCATTTGGTGCACATGTGAGTCAAACTGGTTGACATAATTTTAGTTCTAATGAAAGGCAAAAGTTCGATATAGGTTAAAAAAGTTTGACATAATTTAATATAGACATTAGAACGTCAAGAATATAGATATAGATTTTGTTCGGACGAACGTTAAAAATTTCGTCTTAGGTTTGATTTGCACGAGAGTAAAATTGTTGATTTAGGTTAGTGCAACACAAAGATCCGAAAGCGAATTGACATGGCCAGGAATGTATTCCAGAAGCTAAGTAAAGTATTAAGAGACAGAAAATTTTCGCTAGAAACAAAGAAGAGAGTACTGGATTGCTATGCGATGTCAGTTCTTCAATATGACAATGAATGCTGTATCATCGAAGATGAAGGAAAAATTTGATGCAGCTGAAATGTAGTTCTACAGAAGGATGCTGCGGATATCAATGGATCGAGCATCTGAGCAATGATGAGGTTTTGGAAAGGATGGAAACGAAAAGGAAATTAATACTGAGCATCAGGAAGAACAGCTAAAGTTCCTGAGACAAGCAATGAGGAAGGAGGGCTTGGAGAACCTGATATTAACAGGCCAAATAGAGGAGAGGAGAGACGGGGGAAAACAGCGTGCAACGTACTTGGCGGGCCTGCACGGATGGATGGCAGAACAGGGGTTGCGTGGTGTAAGAGGAGAAAGTGTGCTAAGAGCCACCAGGGATAGAGAAACGTGGAAGGCCATGATAGCCTACGTCCTGAAGGGACAGGGCACATAGAAGAAGAAGAAAATGAAGGAGATACAGATATTTTTTACCGTCTTAGTGTAAAATATGTTGGCATAGGTTTTATTTGCACGAGAATCAAAAAAGTTGAAATAAATAAAATAATTTTGAAACGTGGTTCTACAGAAGGATGCTGAGGATACCAAGGATAGAACATGTGAGCAAAAACGAAGTTTTAAAGAGGATGGGTACGAAAGGAAAACTGATACTTAACATCAGGAAAAGACAATGTTTTTGGGTCATTTAATGAGGAAAGAGGGCTTGGAGAATCTGAGGCTCGCGGGACGGATAGAAGGAAAGAGAGACAAGGGAAAGTAATGTGTCATATACTTGATGGACTTGAGCAGATGGATGGCGGAGAGGGGGTTAAGCGGTATAACAGAAGGGGCTTTAAGAGCTACAAGGGATAGGGAGATGTGAAAGGCCATGATTGCCTGCTTTCTGAAGGACTCTGCAAATAGAAGAAGAAAAAGAAGAGGAGAAGAAGAAGAAAAAGAAAGAGAAGGAGGAGAAGAAGAAGGAGGAGGAGAAGAAGAAAGAGGGGGAGGAGAAGGAGGAGGAGAAAAACAAGAAAAAGAAGGAGGAAAAGGAGAAGGAGAAAACGGAGAAAAAGGAGGAGAAGGAGGAGGAGGAGAAGAAGAAGGAAGAGGAGGATAAGAAAAAGAAAAAGATGGAGGAGGAGGAGGAGAAGAAGAAAAAGAAGAGAGGAGAAGGATAAAACGGAGAAAAAGAGAAAGGCGGGGAGGAGGAGGAGGAGGAGGAAGAGAAGAAAAAGTAAAAGAAGAAGAGTGAGGAGAAGGAGAAAATGGAGAAAAAGAAGAAGGAGGAAAGAAGAAAAAGAAGAACAAAAAGAAGAATGATGATGAGGAGAAGAAGAAGAAGAAGAAGGAGGAGGAGAAAAAGTAGAAGGGAAAGGAGAAGGTGAAAACGGAGAAAAAGAAGAAGGAGGAGGAGGAGAAGAAGAAGAACAAGGAAGAGGAGAAGAAGAAGTAGAAAAAGAAAAAGAGAGAGGGGAAGGAGAAAGCGACGAAAAAGAGGAAGGAGAGGAGGAGAAAAAGAAGAAGAATGATGATGATGATGAGGAGGAGGAGAAGAAGAAGGAGGAGGAGGAGAAGAAGAAGGAGGAGAAAAACAAGAAAAAGTAGAAGGGAAAGGAAAAGGAGAAAACGGAGAAAAAGAAGGAGGAGGAGGAGAAGAAGAGGAGAAGGAGGAGGAGAAGAAGTGGGGGAGAAGAAGAAGAAGAAAAAGAAGAAGAGAGAGGAGAAGGATAAAACGGAGAAAAAGAGGAAGGAGGGGCGGAGAAGAAGAAGAAGAAGAAGAAGAAGAAGAAGAAGAAGAAGAAAAAGCTGGAGTAGGAGAAGGAAAAGAAGAAGAAAAAGAAGAAATGACTACCGTTTTTATGGGCTGCTGGCCTCTTCACGTGGGGAAAAATCGACAAAGCGTGATTCGTGAAGGAAGTTACCATATCTTACGCGCTTATATTTACTTTTATTAATGAAACTCTGGGGTTGAAATTTGTGGCTATTTCCCGCAGATATTCTCTAAATTATTGTCTGATACAAATTGTTTTCCTATTGACAGCGAAATGCGTTCTAAATAGAATCATCCAAGATGAAATAAAGGGTGCAGTTCTACATTCCCTGAAGGTTGCACGAAGGATCGATAGACGTAGGAAGAAGTCCGGAGGTACAGAATGTGAAATCATTCAGTTTGTTATCTATCTATCTATCTATCTTCCATTCTGTTCATTATCTATCTATCTATCTATCTATCTATCTATCTATCTATCTATCTATCTATCTTATTCTTCATTCTGTTCTATCTATCTATCTATCTATCTATCTATCTATCTATCTATCTATCTATCTATCTTCCATTCTGTTCATTATCTATCTATCTATCTATCTTCCATTCTGTTCATTATCTATCTATCTATCTATCTATCTATCTATCTATCTATCTATCTATCTATCTATCTTCTTCCATTCTGTTCATTATCTATCTATCTATCTATCTATCTATCTATCTATCTATCTATCTATCTATCTTCCATTCTGTTCATTATCTATCTATCTATCTATCTATCTATCTATCTATCTATCTATCTATCTATCTATCTTCCATTCTGTTCATTATCTATCTATCTATCTATCTATCTATCTATCTATCTATCTATGTATCTATCTATCTTCCATTCTGTTCATTATCTATCTATCTATCTATCTATCTATCTATCTATCTATCTATCTATCTTCCATTCTGTTCATTATCTATCTATCTATCTATCTATCTATCTACTTTTTAATATATATATATATTGTCATCCGCAGACAGATCTGTTTCGTTGTATCACAGCTCATCAGTACGGATAGACTCCGATTTTTAACCCTAGGATTAGAAACCCGACCGAATTAGTCAGTCGGCAATTCTACCACTGGGCTACGAGCGTTCGGTAGAAGAAGGCAGACTTTTTTGCGCGTATATCATTATACACGCCCAATAGCTAGAGTGCTCTAATTCATTACTGAATGAGCGATGCGTATATATATATATATATATATATATATATATATATATATATATATCGTTCATTTAGCAATGAATTAGAACACACTCAGCTATTGGGCGTGTATAATGATAATATACACGCTAAAAAGTCTGCCTCCTTCTACCGAGCGCTCTTAGCTCAGAGGCAGAATCGCCGACTGACGCCAATTCGGTCGGGTTTCAATTCTGGGTAAAAAGCAATCGACTATCTAACCGTACCTTTGAACTGTGATACAGCGAAACAGATCTGTCTGCGGATGACTATATCTATATATATTCAGTTAGATAGCTGTGAGTTTGTGACCCTGGGTTTCACGCTTTTGCGATGACAATAGCGTCACAAGATATATAACAAATTGCATATATATATATATATTAATACAGGTTTCATTGAATAATATAGACAAGTGCTGTCTATTTATTTTGTATAAGATCCTTTCGTATGATCTGATTAGCTTGATAGTTTTGTCATGGAAAGACGACAAGAAATCGCAAGAATTGTTTGATTTTTTTTATCAGGTCTGAGCTTTCGGCTTACATAAGCCATTATCAAAGGATGAACATTTAATGTTCAGTGAACATAGAACATTTAGATTATTATTAACGGAGTAGAGTTATACAGAGAAAATTAGACAGGTCCATTTTTTGTGTTGCACATGGCTGTAGGCTGAGAAGGAATGGTGGTAGTGGGTTTTTTGTTCAATTGAGTGTATAGTGGCATGAGGGATTGGTCTGGGAACTGCTGCTACTATGGTGTAGGGGGTAAGTATAATAACTATGACCTTTCCCATCGATTATAGGCATTGAAGTATGTTAGTAGAGGTGTCAAAATTTATTTTATTTAGGCTAGGTTTAAACTGTGTGATGTAGATAGATTCTAGAATTTTAAGTTTTCGTTTATTATTTTCTTGTCTAAGTATATGCGTATTTTCAACAAGTGTTTTCCTAAGAAGTGTGTGTTGATAGCCGTGGTGTTTTAAATGTCGGAATATGTTAGAATTTTCATTTAAGTGCAATGTAAGTCTCCGCGAAAGTGAGTTAGTAGTATGTCCAATGTAGGTATTATTTAGTTTGTTAGAGATACATTCTTGAAAGGGGCATTTGAATTTATACACTACGTTGTTTTTTTGCAAATCGCTAACGGTGGGGGAAGGAGTCGTTGCGGACGATTGAGTTGGATGTTGTGGATTTAGCGTAGTATATGATAAATTTAATTCTTTTGTTGGGGTCTGTCGGAGAGATATTAGTGTTTATGAGTTTTTTTAGGATATTTTCATCTAGTTGGTAGTTGGTGTGCATTTGGCTATGATATAAGAGAGTGATATGTTTGGGGTTGGTTGGGTTATTACCATGTGTTGTTTTTTTCGTGTTCAGGTTTGTAAGGAAATGTATTTGTTCATCAACTATGTAGTCAGGAAAATTATTGTTGATGAGTGTCTGTTTTATGTTTTTTAGTTCACTGTGGAAGATGTGTTTTGTAGACGAGTTGGTTTTTGCTCGATGTAGTAGATTTTTTATGATTGCTAATTTGTAATAGTGGGGGCATTCGCTAATATAATTAAGTGTGGAGGGATTTTTGTTGGTGGGTTTTTTATATGGTGAGATAGTGAACTTATTGCCATTAGTGTTGATGAGTATATCGAGGAAAGGAATTTTGTTGTCATTGCTGAGTTCATAGGTGAATTCTAGGACTGAGTTATCCTGAAACTGTTTTTGAAGTTGTAGGATTTCGTCAGTATTTTTAATTAACAGTAGGATATCGTCAACGTATCTAAGGTATATTGATGGTTTTTTGAATTTTGTAAAGGTAGTATTCTCGAGGTTCATGTAGAAATTGCTAAATGTCGGACCGAGTACTGAACCCATGGAAACGCCGTCACGTTGTATATATATAGTGTTGTTAGGGTCGACAAAAGGGACTTCGGTAGTACAAGCTAGTAGGATTTTTCTTAAGAGATGTTGGGATTAATTTTGAGTGGGAGTAATATTGTAGATATTCTTTATATTTATGTCGATAGTTTCACTAACGGGTACGTTAGTGAATAGGTTTTCGACATCAAGTGAAGCTATGATTTCATTATTGGGTTCGCTCTTAAGGATTTGGATTGCCTCTAGAGTTGACTTAATGCTGCATTTACTCGGGAGGTAGGGTGTGATAAGCTGGTTAATATGTTTAGTTAGATGGGATACAGGAGTAGGAATTTGGGATATGATAGGGCGGAGAGGATAGTTAGGTTTGTGCGTTTTTATGGTTCCGTATATGTAGCCAGGTTTGTAGTCGCCGATAATTTTGGGGAGTTTTACGGAGTTCTGATCGGCATTGTTGGCGCTGATGAGTTTATTAAGTTTAGATTTTAGTTGATTTGTCGGGTTCTTGTTAAGTTTTTTAAATTTTGTGTGGTCATGGAGTATGTGGTTGAGTTTTGTGTTGTAATCTGATTTGTTAAGTACGACAAAAATGTTAGCCTTGTCGGCTTTTTTTTACAATTATGTGGGGGTGGTTGCGTAGTTTGTGCGCAGCATTTTTTAGTTGTTTGGATATAATTTTTGAGGAGCTTCGGCTTTTATCATGGCGATCCTTGAGTGCCTCGGTCTTAAGTAGGGCCTTTAGTTCGGGTTTAGTTGTTATAAGTTTTTCGTCTTGTAGTTTAGTGATGCTTTGATAGAGTGTTTCAATTTCAATTTTTTAGTGAGCTGGTTGTACTTACGGTATATATGGCAGTTAGGTCGAGGTTGAGTAGTTCTTTTTGGTGTTTAGTTAGTTCGTGGCTGGAAAGGTTGAAGAATTTATCGAGTTTATTGGGGAGAGTGATCGTGCCATTGTATAGTGAATTTAGTTTTTTTACAATTTTAGCAAGGTGTTGAACTTCGGATTTTTCGGTGATTTTGGACAGTCTGAGCATAATATCTTCCAGTTGGTTAGGGGTAGTTACATCTTTCAGTTTGTTGTAGAAGTCATGTTTGTTGTAGAGGTCTCTGTATAACTCCACTCTGTTAATAATAATCTAAATGTTCTATGTTCACTGAACATTAAATGTTCATCCTTTGATAATGGCTTATGTAAGCCGAAAGCTCAGACCTGATAAAAAAGTCAACAATTGCGATTTCTTGTCGTCTTTCCATGACAACACTATCAAGCTAATCAGATCATACGAAAGGATCTTACACAAAATAAATAGACAGAACTTGTCTATGTTATTCAATGAAACCTGTATTAATGAAAAAATGCTGCCAAAATACACACAATATATATATATATATATACATTTCACACACACACACACACACACACACACACACACACACACACACACACACACACACACACACACACACATATATATATTTCATTTGTAAACGAGTTATTATGCAACCCAGGTTTCTATATTAAAAAGTGTTCAATACAATTATATTGTAGAACTTTTTAATATTTTCCATTTGTAAACAAGTTATTAAGCGACCCAGGTTTTGGGTCACGTAATAAAACGAATTTTAAATCAAGCCTATATAACACAATTTTCGATTCATCGTAATAACCATATCTGCTCTGAAATGTATCGTAATGTCAACAAATGTAAACATGTTAAGGAAATTAACGACTATCAGTCTAACTTCGTGCTCGTAAGGTCTAAGACGCGCTAGATCTTTGGTGGCTTCCTCTATGTAGATAGGGGTTGCAGGTTCGAATCCTGCCGAATGACACACCTTTTTGTAACAAAAATTTATCGTAAATAATCAGACCAGTAGAAATAAAAAAAATAATACTGTTTGATTATAAACAGAATATCTACTTAAATACGAGTATCGATCAAATAATAATGTTTAAACAAATCATTTCAAATTGTCGTTTGTTTATAACCAGTTTCGTTAATCTTCGTTAATTTCCGTAACATGATGATTATCGTAAATAATGAGGCCAGTAGAAATAAATATATAATACTGTTTGATTAGAAACAGAATATCTACTTAAATACGAGAATCGATCAAAAATAATGTTCAAACAAATCATTTCAAATTGTCGTTTGTTTATAACCAGTTTCGTTAATCTTCGTTAATTTCCGTAACATGATGATTATCGTAAATAATGAGGCCAGTAGAAATAAATATATAATACTGTTTGATTATAAACAGAATATCTACTTAAATACGAGAATCGATCAAAAATAATGTTTAAACAAATCATTTCAAATTGTCGTTTGTTTATAACCAGTTTCGTTAATCTTCGTTAATTTCCGTAACATGATGATTATCGTAAATAATGAGGCCAGTAGAAATAAATATATAATACTGTTTGATTAGAAACAGAATATCTACTTAAATACGAGAATCGATCAAAAATAATGTTCAAGCAAATCATTTTAAATTGTCGTTTGTTTATAACCAGTTTCGTTAATATATTCGGTAATAATAGGTGCTCTATTCAAATCCATCTAATACTAATATATATATATATATATATATATATATATATATGCACATGTATCTATATTATATCTATATTTAGTTTTTCACATCTATCTATTTATCTATCAATCTATTTATCTATCTATCTTTATTGTGTATACATTTTTAAAACTATCTAGCTTTTAATGTATATATATATATATATATATATATATATATATATATATATATTTTAATTCAGATACTTCAATCCAAGGGAAAAAAGCAGGAAGGTAAATTCCAAAAAACCCGATCCTAATTAATATTAAAAATTTATTTTAATATTAAAAAATGATACAGGAAGAGAGCTCCATGTAATAAAATATTACAGTGCTCCTACCTTTTGGTAGTTGAGCTCTTTTGGTTTATTCCCGGATTTTTTCTACCAATACAACACCACCTTTCCTATGGAGAAATTTACCCCGGAGTATTCTTTGAAGAATATTCCTTTTCCTAATCTGGATTCCTTTCTCTTTCATCTTACGGAAAAAATTGAAAGTTTTGTGAGGAGGCTTCGATGGAAAGCCTACTTTTACTTGCGTTCAACGGATTCTTCTCCTGATTCTACAGAGTGCTTTGATTTAAAAACTCTAAGAACTCCACCGGTATGCAAATTCTTAAACTCGTTTGAAAAAGACCTTTTTAATTTGATCCCCAAAATCAAGTTCCGGGGTACTTCAAATGAATTCCAGGATTTATTAAAGTCGAACATTAATACCTTAAAGAATTCCAAAGACCTATGGATTAAATCGGACAAATCAAATAACATTTACAAGTGTAATACCACCAATTACCTAAATATCCTTAAAAATAGTATAACTAGTCATTACAAAATAGACAGAGGTAACCTAATTTTATCGGAAATTAACTCCGATATGGCTAAATTTGCAAATGAACTAAATATTAGTGATAGAATTGGAAAAATTTCTACCAAAGAAGCTTACATTTTATTTAAGGACCACAAGCCTAATTTCCAAAACAAATTACAAACTAGACTAATTAATCCCACTAAGAGTGAATTAGGCATAGTTTCTAGGGTGGTTCTGAAGAACTTAATAGAGAAGTTACAATCTAATTTACAACTGAATCTTTGGAAGAGTTCCTTAGATACCATAAAATGGTTTGATAATATCAATGACAAATCTAAATCCACTTTCCTTAAATTTGATATTGTGGATTTCTATTCCTCTATATCAAAAAAACTTCTTGTGGATTGTTTAAACTTTGCTAGGGGTTATGTTAATATTTCGGATTGTGACTATAGAATTATACTGCGAGCTAGAAAATCTATTCTCACCTTTGATAGTTCTACTTGGACTAAAGGGCCTGAAGATAGTTTTGATGTCCCTATGGGAGCCTATGATTCTGCCCAGGTAGCAGATCTAATAGGCATTTATATTTTAGATATTTTAGGTAGATTTTTAGACCCTAAACTAATAGGCCTATATCGGGATGATGGACTGATATGTATTCCCAATTCCAATGGGCCTTACACTAATAGAATACATAAGAAAATTATCAGAGCCCTAAATTTTCTTGGTTTTAAGGTTGAGGTTACTTCCAATCTCAAAATTGTAAACTATCTAGATATCACCCTTAACTTAAATGATGGTTCCTACCAACCCTTTCTCAAAGAAAATAGTTCTCCCACCTATATAAATAGTTTATCCAACCACCCCAAGAATATTATAAGACAAATACCCAAGATAGTAAATAATAGGGTTAACCAATTATCTTCCAATATAAAAATTTTCAACGCAAGCAAAGAAATTTACGATAAGGCCCTTCAGAAAAGCGGTTTTGTTAATAAGTTAAAGTATGATAAGCCTGCTATAAACCCAGAATCATCAAAAACTAAAAACACCCGAAAATGTAGAAAAAGGAAGATAATTTGGTTTAACCCTCCTTATTGTAAGCTAACTAATATAAATATTGGTAAGTATTTTCTCAGATTAATCGATAAAAATTTTAATAATAATAACAATCCCTTAAATAAAATTTTTAATAGATTCACCCTAAAAATTAGTTATTCTTGCACCTCAAATATAGATAATATAATTAATTCCCACAATAAACAAATTTTAATGAACCTAAATAATACGGAAGCTAAATCCGGAATTGTCGACAAATGCAATTGTTATTCTGTGGATGCCTGCCCGGTGCAAGGCAAATGTAAATCCACCCATGTAATTTATGAAGCCCGCATTTCTCCATCTAATAACAAGGACAATTACCGGACCTATATTGGCATGTCCGCGGGCTCTTTCAAACAGAGGCTTTATAATCACAGGTACTCGTTTTCGAACCCTAAACAGAGATTCCAGACGGCACTAACACGTAGGTTCTGGGAAATGAAGGAGGAAGGGCAGGACCCTATAATCAGCTGGAAATTAATAGGCTCAGCTTGTACTCCTAAAAGTTTTCGTGATAGGTGTCGTCTGTGTTTATTGGAGAAGATTCTGATTTTGAAGTATCCTCATCAGGACTTACTTTTGAACTTTAGGAGGGAATTTATAAACAAGTGCCGCCATAGGGCGGATTTTAAAATTCTAAATTTTTCTATAATTTTTTTAATATTTAAAAAAAATTTTTTTAATTTTAATTTTAATTTTTTTTTTTATGTATATGTGTATGTTTTTGTGTGGATGTGCATATTTGTATATATATGTATATATATGTATATATGTATTTATGTATGTGGGCTATATGTAATTTTGAAAAAAATTTTTTAGCTATTTAAATGCTCCTTTTCATAATATTCATTAATATGTATGTGTGTGAGTGCATATGGAATATATATATATATATATATATATATATATATATATATATGTGTGTGTGTGTGTGTGTGTGTGTGTGTGTGTGTGTGTGTGTGTATATGTGTGCATGTATGTGTACACATGTATATTATGTGTATATGAATTTTTTGTATATAGGTGTGTACACACATATATATGTGTGTATGCGCATGTATATGTATATAAGTGTGTAATAAATTGAATGTATGTGTGTGTATGTGTATGTATATATGTATTCTTATTCGTAGAATTGTGTGTGTATATATATGTATGTATGTGTGTACTTCTATAGGTATGTATATAATAATTGTAATTAATTTTTTTTACCTAGTGTTGTCTTTATTTAGTTTAATTTCAAATGACCTAATTTTTTTAAAAATAATTTTATTTTAAATCCTATATCTTTTTATTCCCTTTTATTAATAATTATGCCTTTTTAAGTAAAGGCCTTTTTCTAATACTTCAACGTTTTGGGGAAATTAGGTTTTTGAATTTGTCCAGCGTCTGTAATATTTAAAAAAATTTTTTTCTTTAGTTTCTTTCTTTTTCCCTCCCTTCCTTCTTTTATCTCTCTTACCACCTTTTTTCCGTGTTGCTTAAACTTACGTCGATTTAACACGGCTGTCTGTTAATTTTTAGTTACATTCTCCCTTTTTTTTGCGAACCCAGACGATGTCAATTTTTTTCTTTTCTTATTTATTTGATTTTATTCTATCTTTTTCTTTTTCGTTTTCTTTTTCTTTTTCTTTCCCTTTATTTTTATTTTTATTTTATTTTATTATTTATTTTTTAATTTCTTTCCAATCTATTTAAAAAGGAAAAGTAGACTAATTTTTCTCCAGTTTCTGAAAGGTTTTTTCTGTTGTTGAGGTGATGTGTCGTCCCCCGTGGGGATTTTCATATCGAAATGGCCATTCAACATCTTTGAATTAATCCTTTTTTAATATATATATATATAACTGCTCCGTTCATATCTGTCTGTCTGTCCGTCTGTCTCTTTCTATACATTTGCTGTGTACAAAGTTATACCTATATTTCGTTTGTACATATCTATGTATCTATATCTGAACCTATCTAGTTCGTAATATATATCAAAACTTATTTATAAATGGAACTTTGTCTCTGTGTGTGTGTGTATGTGTGTCTGTGTGTGTCCGTTACCTATAGACTCCGAAACGGATGAACCAATTTTCATGAAAATTTACACAATTCTACTACAAGCGTCTGCGAGTGTTCTTAGCTAGGTTGTGTGTCGAGGTACCGCTGATAAATATCGATAATCGATAATCGAAAAAATCGGGTTATAGAAGGAGTGGTCCGATTTTAATCAAATTTGATACACCCATAGACAAAAACATAAGAAACGATATTCAGAAGTTTCAAGGTTGCAGTTCTTATAATAGTGCAGAATATCGATAATATATATATATATATATATATATATATATATATATATATATATATAAAAGGCAAGATGTTTGTGTGTGTGTCTGTTTATCTGCCTGTATGTCTGGGTTTTTTCAGCCCTTTTATTTTAGTTTTTGCTTCGGGTTTGGCTCTAAGTAGGTATAATTGTAGTTCTTAGTCTCACCTATGATACCATTTTCCCAGAGGACTTATTTAGCCTTCAAAATTCAGTTTACGACGAAAAAAACTTATTTGATATCGATAGCAGAAAATGAAAATTTGACTTACATCCATTCATTTTTCTTTCAGTCTACGGTTTCGTTTTAATTGGAAACAACTATTGCTTTTTAGTCTTTCGTGCCAACGTCCAAAGATTCTGAGCTCCAGAATTATGGATTAGTTTTAAAGCTTTCATTTAACCGAGCAACACCGAGCTATACTGCTAGTATATATATATATATATATATATATATATATATATATATATATATATATACCTTGTTTGTACATATCTATCTATCTATCTATCTATCTATCTATCTATCTATCTGTCTGTCTGTCTGTCTGACTGTCTGTTCATAACTATGCATATAACCTAGTATTTTCCTATCTATCTATCTATCTATCTATCTATCTATCTATCTGTCTATCTATCTATCTATCTGTTTGTCTGTCTTTCTGTCTGTCTCGGTCTGTTCATATAACCTAGTATTTTACTATCTATATAACTTAGTCTTTTACTATCTATCTATCTATCTATCTATCTATCTATCTATCTCAGTTTGTTCATATCTATCTATCTATCTATCTATCTATCTATCTATCTATCTATCTATCTGTCTCGGTTTGTTCATATCTATCTATCTATCTATCTATCTGTCTCGGTTTGTTCATATCTATCTATCTATCTATCTATCTATCTATCTATCTATCTATCTATCTATCTATCTATCTGTCTCGGTTTGTTCATATCTATCTATCTATCTATCTATCTATCTGTCTGTCTCGGTTTGTTCATATCTATCTATCTATCTATCTATCTATCTATCTATCTATCTATCTATCTATCTATCTGTCTCGGTTTGTTCATATCTATCTATCTATCTATCTATCTATCTATCTATCTATCTATCTATCTATCTATCTATCTGTATCTATACTACTTCGTAAAACTGCTTATAATAAAGCAAGAGTTTGGAATGAATTTACCATTTGTTTCTCTTATTTCTTCCATTTTGAATCTGAATGGAAACGAGACGGACGATAACACGATTTGACGTCCGTCAGGATGTACTTAATACAGGCAATGCAATCAAAACACGCTTTTACAAAGAGACCCAGTCGCTACTCTTCATCTCCCTTCCTCGATAGTGCTTCCCACCAAGCTTATAGGTGTCGCTTTCTGCTTTCTCCCGTTAAGTAGGTGTCACATGTAATCACGTCTAAAAAGCCTTCGTGCTGACCTTCCAACGACGTTTTCAGCAGAGGAATCGGACGTTTCTCATTCTTCCTCGCAATAACGAGTTTTACTTATTTGATGTAGTTCTTTTGTTTTTCTTGTTGGCTTCTTATTTTTTCTGTTACGCTAACAAATTTCTCTCTTGTATTAGGTCTCATTGCTTTTCGTTTCTTTTTCAAACGCTATCCACCACTTCATTTCGATTTTTATATCATTATAGCAAAAACACCCCCCCCATCATCATTACCATATATTTACCCGTATAATACGATCTTTAAATCCCTTTACAAATCACCTATAGTCTCGCTGTATAAGTTGGATAGATCCGGTGAAAAGACACATCCTTGTCTTACGCCCCTTTCTATCTTTGTATAACTGCTGATTTCGTTACCTGTCCTTATGCAGGTGGTTTGCTGCCAGTAGAGATTCTTGATTACTCTTATGCCTTTATCAAATATGTCGAGGCTGCTGAGCATCTTCAGTAATTCCTTGTGGCGTATTTTGTCGAACTCCTTTGTATAATTGATAAAATATAGATACAAGTCCTTCTTCATTTTTATTGCTTTTTCGGAGAGCATCCGAATCATAAATATGGCGTTCCTTGTTCCAGTGTCTTTGACGAACCGGCACTGTTTCCTATCTCTGGCCTGATTCTGCTTCTCGCTCTATTCATCAGGATTCGGACAATTCAAAAAAAGAAACCTGAAATTCTGGGTGATGTTTGTCGGTTGTCCAACCTCGACCTCAGTGCGATAACCAATAACGTACATGAAAAGCTAATTTGATAATAAAAGATAAAACCATTTCTACCTTTCATTGATTTTCTAAGCGAAGTTTAGATGCGGCACAAGGCCAAAAGTATGGGGCACTCCGTAAAGATTGTACTCGCTACTCAGTCGTAAGTGATGTTGCGAACCACACTTGCTACGTAGAGGTCCCAACCATTTCTACTTTATAAGTTACAGGCATAACTTCTTAATAAATTGCCTATTCAAAGAATAATTTAATATCAATAAAATTAATATGAATCCATGCAAGCTCAGCTGAGAAAATGTAAACATTGAGTTATGATTGCGTTTATAGCAATAGAATAGACAATTATCACACTGTTATTAGGGCATGAAGATTTAGGGCAAGTTAGCAGGATGTCCTGAGTCGATACCAAAAGTAATTTTCAAAATACATGTAGACTTAGAACAGGTTGGCAAGATGTTTTGAATGGCTACAATAAATAAGTTTGAATGGGCACGTAGACTTAGGGTAGGTTGGCAAGATGTCTTGAGTGGCTACAATAAATAAGTTTGAAAGGGCACGTAGACTTAGGGTAGGTTGGCAAGATGTTTTGAATGGCTACAATAAATAATTTGGGAAGGGCACGTAGACTTAGGACAGGTTGGCAAGATGCCTTGAGTGACTACAATAAATAATTTTGTAAGGGCACGAAGACTTAGGGCAGGTTGGCAAGATGTCTTGAGTGACTACAATAAATAATTTTGTAAGGGCACGTAAACTTAGGGCAGGTTGGCAAGATGCCTTGAGTGACTACAATAAATAATTTTGGAAGGGCACGAAGACTTAGGGCAGGTTGGCAAGATGTCTTGAGTGACTACAATAAATAATTTTGTAAGTGCACGTAGACTTAGGGCAGGTTGGCAAGATGTCTTGAGTGACTACAATAAATAATTTTGGAAGGGCACGAAGACTTAGGGCAGGTTGGCAAGATGTCTTGAGTGGCTACAATAAATAATTTTGGAAGGGCACGTAGACTTAGGACAGGTTGGCAAGATGCCTTGAGTGACTACAATAAATAATTTTGTAAGGGCACGAAGACATAGGGCAGGTTGGCAAGATGTCTTGAGTGACTACAATAAATAATTTTGTAAGGGCACGAAGACTTAGGGCAGGTTGGCAAGATGCCTTGAGTGGCTACAATAAATAATTTTGTAAGGGCACGTAGACTTAGGGCAGGTTGGCAAGATGTCTTGAGTGACTACAATAAATAATTTTGTAAGGGCACGTAGACTTAGGGCAGGTTGGCAAGATGTCTTGAGTGACTACAATAAATAATTTTGTAAGGGCACGTAGACTTAGGGCAGGTTGGCAAGATGTCTTGAGTGACTACAATAAATAATTTTGTAAGGGCACGTAGACTTAGAGCAGGTTGGCAAGATGCCTTGAGTGGCTACAATAAATAATTTTGTAAGTGCACGTAGACTTAGGGCAGGTTGGCAAGATGCCTTGAGTGACTACAATAAATAATTTTGTAAGGGCACGTAGACTTAGGGCAGGTTGACAAGATGTCTTGAGTGACTACAATAAATAATTTTGGAAGGAGCACGTAGACTTAGAACAGTTGACAAATCCTTGGTATGGCTACAATAAATAATTTTGTAAGGGCACGTAGACTTAGGGCAGGTTGGCAAAATGTCAACAGTGACACCAATAAATAGTACAGGAAGGCACATTTGGAGACAGGTTAAACAAGATGCCTTGAGTATTACAACTCAAAAATATATTTTATGGGAGCACGAACTTAGAGCAGGTTGGCAAGATGCCTTGAGTGGCTACAATAAATAATTTTGTAAGGGCACGTAGACTTAGGGCAGGTTGGCAAGATACCTTGGTGACTACAATAAATAATTTTGTAAGGGCACGAAGACTTAGGGCAGGTTGGCAAGATGTCTTGGTGAACTACAATAAATAATTTTTGTAGGGCACGAAGACTTAGAGCAGGTTATTAAAGATGTCTTGAGTGACTACAATAATTTTATGGGCAAAGACTTAGGGCAGGTTGGCAAGATGTCTTGAGTGACTACAATAAACACTAATTTTGTAGGGCGAAGACTTAGGGCAGGTTGGCAAGATGTGTGAGTGACTACAATAAATAATTTTGTAAGGGCATGTAGACCTAGGGCAGGTTAACCAAGATGTCTTGGGTAACTCAATAATATTTTAGGAAGGCTTGCTTAAGGGCAGGGATTTAATGAGATATTCAGCGAGTGACTACAATAAATAATTTTGTAAGGGCACGAAGACTTAGAGACAGGTTGGCAAGATGTCTTGGTGGCTACAATAAATAATTTTGTAAGGGCACGAAGACTTAGGGCAGGTGTAGAATGTCTTGAGTGACTACAATAAATAATTTTGTGAGGCACGTAGACTTAGGGCAGGTTGGCAAGATGTCTTGAGTGACTACAATAAATAATTTTGTAAGGGCACGTAGACTTAGAGCAGGTTGGCAAGATGCCTTAGTTAGCTACAATAAATAATTTTAATAAGTGCATCTAGGCCAGGCCAGGACACAGAATCTTGGTGACTATGTCAAATAATTTTGTAAGGCACGAAGACTTAGGGCAAGGATTGGCAAGATGTCTTGAGCTTCTAGTAATGTTTATGGGCAAAAGCTGACGAGTTGGCAAGATGTCTTGAGTGACTACAATAAATAATTTATAAGGGCACGAAGACTTAGAACGAGTTGGCAAGATATCTTGAGTGACTACAATAAATATTTTGTAAGGAGCACGAAGACTTAGGGCAGGTTAATAGATATACGAGTGACTACAATAAATAATTTTGTAGAGGCACGTAGACCTAGGAGCAGGTTAGCAAGATGTCTTGAGTGACTACAATAAATAATTTTAGCAGGAGCACGAAAACTTGCAAGACGGAATTGGCAAGATGTCTTAATTGACCTAATAAATAATTTTGTAAGGGCTTTGAGAACTTACGGGCGCAGGTTAGCAAGATGTCTTGAGTGACTACAATAAATAATTTTGTAAGGGCACGAAAGACTTAGGGCAGGTTGGCAAGATGTCTTGGTGACTACAATAAATAATTTTGTAGGGCACGAAGACTCCAGAGTAGGTTAGCCAGAATGCTAGAGTGACACAATATGACTCATTTCACTTAGGCACGAAGACTTGAGCGATTGGCAAGATGCACAGTGGCTAATAAATAATTTGTAAGGCATGAAACTTAGGGCAGGTTGGCAAGATGCCTTCAGTGTTTCTAATAAATAGTAGCAGGAACACAGGAGACTTAGGAGCAGGTTGGCAAGATGTCTGAGTGACTACAATAATAGTACAGCAAGGGCACGAAGACTTAGGGCAGGTTAGTTGTAGGAATGTCTTGAGTGACTACAATAAATAATTTTGTAAGGGAGCACATGGAGCAGGGCAGGTTGGCAAGATGCCTTGAGTGACTACAATAAATAATTTTGTAGGGGAACACGAAGACTTAGGGCAAGGTTGACAAGATGCCTTGAGTGACTACAATAAATAATTTTGTAGGGCACAGAGACAGAACAGGTGGCAAGATATCACGGTATTACAATAAATAATTTTATAAGGCACATAAAAACTTAGAGCAGGTTGGCAGGGTAACTGAGTGACTACAATAAATAATTTTGTAAGGAGCACGAAGACTTAGGGCAGTTGGCAGAATGCATGTAGGTGACCAATAAATAATTTTGTAGTGCATAAGATTTAGGACAGGTTGGCAAGATGCCTTGAGTATTACAATAATAATTTTGTAAGTGCATGTAGACTTGGAAAAGTTGGCAAGATGCTTGGTGACTACAATAAATAATTTTGTAAGGGCACGAAGACTTGGGGCATTTCCAGGTGGCAAGATGTCTTGAGTGGCTACAATAAATAATTTTTGTAAGTGCACATCTGAATAGGGCAATTGGCAAGATGCCTTGAGTGACTACAATAAATAATTTTGGAAGAACACAAGACTTGAACAGTCTGGCAGAATCCTGCTGAAGTGACAATAAATAATTTGGAAGGGCACGAAGACTTGAAACAGTTGGCAAGATGCATTTGGTATGCAATAAATAATTTTGTAGGCACGTAGGTATAAGGCAGTTGGCAAGATGCCTTGAGTGAGCTATAATAAATATTTGTAGAGGCGAAGACTTAGGGCAGGTTATGGCAGATGTAACCCAGGTAACTACAATAAATAATTTTGTAAGGGCACGTAGACTTATAGGGCAGGTTGGCAAGATGTACAGAGTATTAATAAAATAATTTTGTAGACACAGACTTAGAGGGCAGGTTGGCAAGGTAATGTGATGACTACAATAAATAATTTTGTAGGGCAGGAAACTTAGGCAGGTGTAAAGATGTCTTGGTGACTACAATAAATAATTTGTAAGGGCACGTAGACTTAGGGCAGGTTGGCAAGATGCCTTGAGAGCAGCTAATAAATAATGACTGTAGGGCACGAAGACTTAGGGCAGGTTGGCAAGATGCCTTGAGTGACTACAATAATGTTGTAGGGCACAGACTTAGGGCAGGTTGGCAAGATGTCTTGAGTGACTACAATAAATAATTTTGTAAGGGAGCATGTAGACTTAGAGCAAGTTGGCAAGATGCCTTGAGTGACTACAATAAATAATTTTGTAAGGGCACGAAGACTTGAACGGAGTTGGCAAGATACGCTAATTGACTACAATAAATAATTTTGTAGTGCACGTAGATTTAGGACCAGGTTGGCAAAGTACGATGACTACAATAAATAATTTTGTAAGGGCACGAAGACTTAGGGCAGGTTGGCAAGATGCCCTTTGATGACTACAATAAATAATTTTGTAAGACACGAAGACTTAGGAGCAGGTTGGCAGAAGATAATGTGGAGCGTTACAATAAATAATTTTGTAGGGGCATGTTTGAAACGGAGTTGGCAAGATGCCTTGAGTGACTACAATAAATAATTTTTGTAAGGCACGAAGACTTGAGACGAGTTGGCAAGATGCATGAGCACGACTACAATAAATAATTTTGTAAGTGCGTAGATTTGGGACAGGTTGGCAAGATGCCTTGAGTGACTACAATAAATAATTTTGTAAGTGCACGTAGACTTAGGACAGGTTGGCAAGATGCCTTGGTGACCCACAATAAATAATTTTGTAAGGGCACGAAGACTTAGAATGGGTGGCAAATCGCATGCGGGTAGCTACGTAAATAATTTTGTAAGTGCACGTAGACTTAAATTGAGTTGGCAAAGATGCCTTGAGTGACTACAATAAATAATTTTTGAAGGAGCACGAAGACTTGGGGCGGTTGTAGAATATATTTAATTGACACAATAGAAAATAATTTTGGAAGGGCACGAAGACTTAGGGCAGGTTGGCAAGATACCTTGAGTGACTACTAATAAATAATTTTGAGGAAGAGCACAGACTTTGAGCGAATTGACGAGATGCCTTGGTGAGCTACAATAATAATTTTGGAAGAACACGAAGACTTAGGGCAGGTTAGCAAGATGTCTTGAGTATAACAATAAATAAACTGGCGGTACGTAGACGCTGGGCGTTAGCGCAGATGCCTTGAGTGTGTTTCTATCATCATTGTCGGCCACACGAAGACTTAGGCAGATGGCAGATGTCTTGAAGTGATACAATAAATAATTTGAGCAAAGTGCACGTAGACTAGGAAGGCAGTGCACCAGTGTGCTCAGTAAACCATTTTGTAAGGGCACGAAGACTTAAAGCCGAGTTGGCAAATCTCTTGAGTGACTACAATAAATAGTACAGCAGAGCACGAAGACCTAGGGCAGTTTGGCAAGATGTCTTGAGTGACTACAATAAATAATTTTGGAAGGGCACACGAAAGGCTAGAATAAAGTTGGCAAGTCTCTTGATGGCTATATGTCATTTGGAAGGGCACGTAGACTCAGTTCTGAGTTGGCAAGTACCTTGAGTGACTACAATAAATAATTTTGTAAGGGCACGAGAGGAACTTGGGCAGGTTAACAAGATCATCTTGATGACTACAATAAATAATTTTGTAAGGGCACGTAAACTTAGGGCAGGTTGCAAGATGTCTTGAGTGGCTACAATAAATAATTTTGGAAGGGCCACGTAGACTTAGGGCAGGTTAATAAGGTATCTTGAGTGGCTACAATAAATAATTTTGAAAGGGCATGTAGGGTAAGCTAGCAGGATGTCTTGATGTTGCCTTCATATTCTATTGTTGAGATATAGTCTCACTAGAACAGCGTTTTCCTAAGAGGATGCATCCCCAACACTACAATTTTGACCTGTTTATGACTTGGGTCAATGGTTATCTTCTCCAAAAATCCCAATAAACTGTGCCTCTTACTGTGTAACTATCACTTGAGTAGCTCTTGGTCCTTGTACTGGGTGAACATCAAAATCTGCTTAATATGAGCATAAAAGTAATTTTTATTTTATGATTAATATTAACTTTTTCTTCTTTCTTTTTTTCAAGTAAATCTAAAATTAAAACTTCAATGATGATATTCAAATTACCATATATTTCGATGTATTAGATGAACTTTAAATTAAAAAAAAAAAAACAAACCTTAAAAATTAGGGGTTGTTTTATACTTCTTCTTCTATGTGCCCTGTCCCTTCATGATGTAGGCGATCATGGCCTTCCACTTTTCCCTATCCCTGTTGGCTCTGACCACGCCTTCTCCTGTTACACCATGCAATCCTCGTTCCGTCATCCATCTGATTAGGTCCTTCAAATATGTTATCCGTTGCTTTCCCCTGTCTCTTTTCCCCTCTATATGGCCTGTTAGTATCAGGTTCTCCAAGCCCTCCTTCCTCATTGCATGTCCGGTGCTTCTCCTGTCTCTCTCTTTCTCTATCCGTCCCGTGAGTATCAGGTTCTCCAAGTCTTCTTTCTTAATTTTTGTTTTTCTTAAATAAAGCTTTTTCTTTATTTAAACAGAAAATTATTTTAAATAGTAAGACGACTATTGGTTATCATACTTGTTTTACAGTTTCGGTTTTGTTATTTCGTTTGTTTGAAATTTCAAAGGATATAGTAAGTAACAACATTTCTAATAAGATCATCTTTATATAATCAATAAGCAGTCGTTTTATACTGCAGCTATAGGAGAAATTCTTAAACATTTACTGTATTTTATTTTCCTCATCTGATATAAAGGGTCGCCTTATACGTGGAAATATTCTTCTTTATTTACCGTGTTCTTTCAGGACTTAGCCCTATTTCTTAAGAGCTATCTTAATATCTTTCCCCTTGGTATCTCTCCCAAACCCCGCTCCGCCATCAATCTCCTCAGACCCATCAAATAGGTCTTGCTTTCCCTGTCACTCTTTCTCTCTATCCGTCCTGTGAGTATCAGGTTCTCCAAGCTCTCCTTCTTCATTCAGTCAGTCAGTTAAGTGCCATACGTGATACACGCTTTGGGAAATCATGTCTCGAAAGAGACATGAGTAGAATGGGTAGAAGATTATCCCGCAGTAGGTTGACGTTGCTTTTTGCGGCAGACTGGTTTCCAGCCAAGGCTATAGAACCCAATCTGTTCTATTATTTAACCCAAAACTGGAGGGAAGAGACGGATTAATACCTTTCCCAAGGGTACTTGTGCGTAAGTGAATGCAAGGAATTCAACTGGAATTCGAACTCGGCACCCCGATTTGTCGTTTAGAGTCGATATCCACTGCACCACAATGCACATCCCCTTCTTCATTACGTGTCCGAAAAACCTCAGTTGTCTTTTTTTTAATGCCAAGTATGTTTCTTTTTCGTTTGCATTCTCTCCAAAACCTTCTTGTTGCTCACATGTTCTGCCAATGGTATCCTCAGCATCCTTCTGTAGAACAACATTTCTGTTGCTTTGAGTACTCTCCTTCGTCTTTGAGGAGATCGCTGCCATATAAGAGAACAGATATCACAGTCCAGTAATTTTTTCTTTATCTCAAGCGAAATCTTCCTGTCTCTCAATACTCTGCTTAGCCTCTGAAATGCGTGTTTGGCCATACCAATCCTTCTTCGGATCTCAGTGTCGGACTTTACATCCTCTGTTAGAATGCTTCCCAGGTATCTAAACTTCTGTACCTGTTTGATTTTAGTGTCCCCGTCGTGTAGTTGTCATTTTGGGGACCTCTTTTTGTTGATGACCATAAATTCGGTTTTCTTGAATTTTATGTTTTGCCCCTTCTCCTCTCTTTTCCTTGTTACCTGCTGTAAGAGGTCCGGCATTTTCTTTTCTGTGCCTGCCATCAGCAGCATATCGTCTGCGTATCTCATATTTTAAGATTGTAGCAATGACGAATCCTAGGAGGACTAAATCTCTCAGAATTGTTACACTGTACAGGTTGACTAGATCCGGTGAGAAGACAAACCTTGTCTTACGCCCCTTTCTATTTTCGTCTTTAGGCTAAATTCATTTCTTGTCCGTATGCAAGCAGTTTGCTGCCAGTATAGATTCTTGACAACTCTAACGTCTTTCCCGGATATGTCGAGGTTGTTGAGCATCTCTTACAAGTATTTGTGGCGTACTTTGTCGAACGCCTTTACGTAATCTATAAAACACAGGTATACATCCTTCTGCATTTGTATTGTCTTTCTAACATTCTGAGCATAAATACTGAGTTACTTGTTCCGGTATCTTTGACAAATCGGCACTGTTCATGTCCTGCATCTGGGTCGATTCTACTGCGCGCTCTGTTCATCAGAATCCAGAAGAAGAGTATTTATAAAAAACGAATTTTTTTTTTAATCGTATCACCCCGAGCAAGGCGGTAATACCACTTCTGTGCAGGGGGCTACATAAGAGTAAAAAGATTAATTAGAAGAGAGTGAAGAGGAAGACGAACCAATTAGAAAGGAGCAAGAGAAGGATGGGAATACAGGTGTGATGACAGTTGCAAAGGTGGAGAGAAAGGAAAGGATATACGGGGTGAGGAAAGAACTAGAGTCAAATGGTTAAGAGATGAGTATTAACATTGCATTTAAATTCCTGGAGGTTGTAGCCGTCAGGAAAGCAAGAATATGGAAGCGAGTTCCACAGGTGGGAAGTGCGAGAGAAGAAGCTGCAGGAGTAGAATTGTCGTCTGCATTTGGTTAATCTAAATGTGATTGGGTGGGACCCAGTTGCCAATCTTGTCGCACGAGTAAACACCTGTTGCAGAGGCACCAGTGATTTAAGTTCGTTGGAGCAGAAGCCATGAAAGTATTTATAGAATGTTATTAAACGGATTTTGTTCTTTTCTATGTATGTATCTAAATCTAAACTTATTTATAAATGGAACTTTGTCTGTGTGTGTGTGTGTGTGTGTCTGTGTGTGTGTGTGTCCGTTATCTATAGACTCCGAAACGGCTGAACCGATTTTCATTAAAATTTACACAGTTGTACTATAAGCGTCTAGGAGTGTTCTTAGCTAGGTTTTGTGTCGAGGTACCACCGATAAATATCGAAAATCGATAATCGAAAAATCGGGTTATAGAAGGAGCGGTCCGATTTTAATAAAATTTGATACACTCATAAACAAAGACATAAGAAACGATATTCAGAAGTTTCAAGGTTGCAGTTCTTACAATTGTGGAGAAAATCGATATTATATATATGAAAGGCAAGATGTTTGTGTGTGTGTATGTTTATCTGTCTGAATGTCCTTTATACAAATCCACAATTTTTAGCCGATTCTCATCAAACTTCACACAAATATTCTTTAGGACCATGGATTAATTTTAAAGTTTTCATTACACCCGAGCAACGCCGGGCTATACTGCTAATGTTACAGTAAACCAAAGCAACATATATGTTGTATACCCTTTAATAAGTGCGAGAGAAGAAGCCGCAGGAGTAGAATTGTTGTCTGCATTTGGCTAACCTGACTGTGAATGGGTGGGACCCAGTTGCCAGTCTGGTTGCACGAGTAAACACCTGTTGAGGAGGCACCAGTGACTTAAGTTCGTCCGAGTAGAAGCCATGAAAGTATTTATAGAACAGAGAAAGGGAGGCCACATTTCGACGATGGGGAAGTGGCTGCAGTCGAGCCGCCAGATCAGTACCTATCACATTACAGACTCTCCTTTGGAGCTTGTCAAGAACACTGAGGAGAATGGCAGGGACGCCTGACCATAAGTGGCAGTAGTACTCCATGCACGGACGGATGGTTGACTTGTATATATGCAGGATGGATTCAGGCGGAAAAAATATCCTGGATCGACATAGTGACCCAACCTTCTTAGCAGTAGATTTTGCTATGGATTCAATATAGTGGTTCCATTTGAGGTCTGAGGACATGGTAAGTCCGAGGAGGCGTAGTGTATTGCTCTCAGGGAGAATCGCTTGGTCCATGCTTATGGGAGGCAGGAGAGGTTGCCTGTAATGGTTGACAGACAACAGCTTGGTCTTGGATTTGACAAGCCACTTCTTGCCCCAGTTCACCACAGCGTGTAGATCCCGTTCAAGGTCAGCAGTGAGATTATGTCTGTCCGCCACGACAGGTTTCTTACTGGTGCGGGAGTATATTGTAGTGTCATCTGCGTAGATGCCTACTTGGGACTTGATCTCATCTGGGAGGTCGTTGATGAAAATAAGGAAGAGCGTCGGGACCAGGATAGAGCCCTGTGGGACACCAGCATTCGTGTTGTAGGACGAAGAGGCATGCCCATTCAAAATGAACTTCATTTTGCGGTTATTTAAGAAAGATTGGATTAGGTCAAGCAGGCGACCGGT
The DNA here is from genome assembly GCA_037127315.1 of Ascarosepion bandense. Classification (NCBI taxonomy): domain Eukaryota; kingdom Metazoa; phylum Mollusca; class Cephalopoda; order Sepiida; family Sepiidae; genus Ascarosepion; species Ascarosepion bandense. Next base: position 922,923 of record JBBBDQ010000128.1, on the reverse strand, counting down.
AATACCGTAACCCCGTAGTTTGCACAGGAGGCCAGAGTGCCAAACCCTGTCAAAAGCCTTGGAGATGTCTAGAGCAACCGCGCGAGCCTCATCAGACTCATCAAGGGCCTGTAGCGTGTACTCCGTTACAGTTGTTAGCAATGTATGTTATTTTGTATTGGGGTGTGTGCTTTTTTTGTTTTTTTTATTTTTTGTTTTTTATAAAATATATTTTTTATAAAATATGTCTTTCATAAAGAAATATTTTATAATATTCCACAATATTTAAACTATTTTATAATATTATAAAATATAATATTTTATAATATTTAAGAAATATATTTCTTTTATAAAATCTATCCTTTATACAATATATTTTATAAATATAAAATATATTTTTTATTTATTTAACTACTATTCTGTTGCAACTGCGTTATTTTTTGTTGGTATTGTATAGGGTTTGTTTTCTTTTGGGTGGATTCTGGTTGTTTTTTTTGTTGTTGTTTACTTAAATTTTAGCGAGAAATATTTGCGATGTTTGCATATTACTGCTAATTCGTCTGTTAGGGTACTGGAGAATGTGTAGTTTTTCACTTAGACATAAAGGGCAGATGTCATTAAGTGAGTTGCAAGTTCTAGTTTTTTCTAGGATTTTCCATTTTACTTTGGGTTTCTGTTTTGAATCCTTTAGCTTCCAAAAGTATGTAGAAAGGGATGTTTGGTTTCGGTATAAACTGTTTTTAAATGATGTTAGGTGCAAGTACCAGCGCTGCTTAAAAGTATTCTTAGTTGATCCAATATACACCTTTTTTATAGTTGGATTTTCGATGGATGTTATGTTGCATTGATAGATTATTGAGTTTGTTTTGCATTTATTTTGTAGTGGGCAGTTGCTAGGGTTTTTATAATTACACATGTTTTCGTTGTTGGATTTGGTTGTGTTTTGGTTGCCGGTTTTATTTTGGTTTACGTGTTGATATATTTGTTATGGTTAGTTCTGATTTTTTCTAGGTTGTTTGTGCAGCTGTAGCGAAGTTTGAGTGTATTTTTGTTGAAGACTTTACTGAGGGGGTTATTTGTTGGGAAATGTTTTTTAATTAAGTTCAGGAATTTCTGTCCTAGTTTGGTGTTGATCATTTGGTTGAAAGGGGGTGTGTACCAAATGATTTTTCTGTTTCTACTTTTCTTGTTGGGGTTGGTATGTATTGGATATCTTTGTTTCTGTAGCCGCTTTCTTTTAATGACTTGTTGTAGAGAGCTTTGTGTTTGTTGAATATTTCTTTGTTGGACGAGTTTTGGCTGATTCTATGTTCTATGGAAGAGGGTATATGTTTGATAATACTAGGGGGTGGTTTGACTTTGGGTGGATGTATAGTGGGTATTCATAGGGTTTTATGTATGGTTTGTAATTGTTGTTGACTAAATCTAGTGTGATATCGAGGAAGTTTGCTACTTTTAAATTTGTGTTGACTATAACTTTTAGGTTTAAAACTTTGAATTCTCTATGTATTAGTTTTCTGATTTTGTCTGTTTTAAAGTGTGTGGAGTTTTTTACTATCATTAGACCGTCGTCTCTATATAGCCCTATGTCCTGTGTGCTAATGTCTTGGTGAGCGGTGAGATTATACAGAGTAAATAGCCCGATGAGATCCGAGGACTCTGCGGAGTCCAGTGCACCCATTGTGATGTCAAATTGGCTTACAGCGTTGTTTTTTATCCATTGCTCTTGGTTGTGGATAAGAACAGATGTCTTGTCCGCCATAATGATATTATATTCCTCCTTTGTTAGGTCTGTGTAGTGTGTGGCAAATTCTAGTGAAAATCCTAGAAAAAACTAGAACTTGCAACTCACTTAATGACATCTGCCCTTTATGTCTAAGTGAAAAATTACACATTCTCCAGTAGCCTAACAGCAACGATTTATTAATAGATTAACCTATCCTGAACTTTGCCAAAAACAAACACTTAACCCTAAGACCCCAAAAAAAGGTCAACAGAGCTCAAAATACAGACCCACCCCTTTAACACCCAAAAATAACAAATCCAACACAAATAAACGGTCTTTTCAACTAGATAATTCTTATTTCTAAAAAAATCACCTGAGGATGAAGCCAAAACATAATGGGCTGGCTTCGAAACATGAGAAATCTTTTGTGTAGTGATACTATGAATTTAAAAACATTGTAACAACAATTACAGTATATATATATATATATATATATATATATATATATAGCTATGAATTAATTGTACATAGCGACACGGAAATTTCTATGTTTCGAAATAGATTCTCTTCATCAGGCAATATTTGATGTTGGTTGTACAGATGATTTACATTTAAATACAAAAACCTTCTGTTTACTGTGCATGTATGTGGGAAGATATAAAATTTACATGTATGTTTCTTTCAACTAATCAGAGGGAAGATTCATTTCAGAATTTAGCCCCAAAGAATACATACTAACTTTTTCACTTTTTTGCCCTTTTTCCCTTACTGGAATTATATATATATATATAAAATACCGACCATAATTATTAGGCGACCCCAGTTTTTTGAAAGAAATTATATATTTCATACTATTTTTAAGTGGATAGTTCTAAATGATAATACAATGGTTCTTTTGTTATTATTACTTTGCAATATTTTACAAAGCATAGAAGCAAAGATGAACTCGTCCGAATCACCCTAAATTTTCTTCATTCTTTCATTGATGAAACTGCAATATAGGTAATTATTAAATATTTATAAATTCATTTGATGCACATGTTATTGTGCAGTATTAACAAAAGAACCATTCTATTTTCATTTACAGTTATTCACTTGGCAAAAAAATACTAAAGATAGTATGAAATACATTATTTTATTAAAACAAAGGGGGCGCCCTAATAATTATGGCCGGTAGTGTATATATATATATATATATATATATATATATATATATATATATATATATATATATATATATATGATTGGTATGTGTTATGTGCCGAACACGGTAAGCATATTGTTAGTGTGTTCGTAGTTGATATTACTGATATTATTTCGTTTTTATCAATAAAGACTCCATTGTTTTTAGTTTTTTTGCATATCGATGATGCTACCATAGAGCTTGGCAGGTCTCTGTGTGTGTTTAAATGATATCAAATTGAGCACCGTTCAGAGAGTTGCATCGTGAGTTTTCAGGTTAGTTTCGTAGTTGTATGGCCGATATAATTATTTACGAAATTAAGATCAAGAACGTAAAAGCGGATATGCATGTCTAAACGAAGAATTGAGAAAATCCTCAAACACGGAAAATGGATCTAGAAATTCCAATAATTTTTATTTTTTTGGGTAAATATTTTTCTGTCAAATTGAAAGAATGCGAATTACAAAGATTCTTTGCAAACAACTTCACTCTGAATATTTTTGTGTATCCGTTTTTAACAGTATAACCGAATGAATTGCCCTAGTAAACGTTAAACGGGAAATATGTCGATGTGTGTGCCGATCCATGTGACACAGGATTACGTGGATGTAACTCTTCTTCTTCTATGTGCCATGTCCTTTCAGAACGTAGGTGATCATGGCTTTCCATGTATCCCTATCTCTTGTGGCTCTTAGCACGCTTTCTCCTGTTACATCACGAAGCCCCCGTTCTGTCATCCACCTGATCAGGCGATTCAAATATGTTACCCGCTACTTTCTCTTGTCTCGTTTTTCCCTCTCTCTGGCCCGTTAGTATCAGCTTTTCCAAGCCCTCCTTCCTCATTGCATGTCCCAGGAACTATAATTGTCTCTTCCTGGTGCTCACTCTTAATTTCCTTTTCGTTTCCATCCTTTCCAAAACGTCATCATAGCTCACATGCTCAATCCAAGATATCCTTAGCATCCTTCTGTAGTACCACATTTCAATTGCTTCAAGTTTTTCCTTCATCTTTGATGATATTGTCCAGCATTCACTGTCATATTGAAGAACTGACATCAGATAGCAATCCAGTACTCTTTTCTTTGTTTCTAGCGGAATTTTCCTGTCTCTTAATACTCTACTCAGCTTCTGGAATGCGTCCTTTGTCATGCCAATTTGCTTTGAATCTCAGTGTCGCACTTTGGGTCTTCTGTTAGAAGACTTCCCAGGTATTTAAATTTTTGTACCTGCTTGATTTTAGTATCACCCACCTGTATTTAGCATTTTGGGCTGCTCTTTTTGCTGACCATGAATTCGGTTTTTTTTTTGCGTTTATTTGTAGTCTTTTCTTGTCACTTTCTTCAGCGACCTTCTGTAAGAGTTCTTGTAGTTTTCTTTCTTTGTCTGCTATAAGCACTGTATCATCTGCGTACGTACCTTATATTGCGTGTATGAAATCTCAGCAGACAGTCGCACATGAAGTAAGGCAAGCTTGTCGCTACAGTTGCCGCATTTAAACAAATTTAACAGAATGTCGTCAATATCGCTAAACATAATTTTTGTAATATTGTTTACTGGAATGAATATGCGAAAGATAAAAGTAATTAATTCGTTCCGTTTGCATGATAAGCAAAGATTCATTAAAAGACTAGTTAGCAAACAAGAATCGATCATATTTTACCATAGACTATTAACCTCCGGATAAAAATAAAATTTAGATTTATTAATGTCAAGCTTATTGGCTAATATATATTTCCTCAATTTTTAAATATTCCTTTTAAGGAAGAAAAATATTGTTGATCATATTCTTAAGTTGAGCCTCCAAAATTTAATTTTAAGAAATGTTTTACCGCCTGCCAATTCAAAGAATACCGTGAGTCTGATACGATGTCGCTAATGGGATTAAAAATGAATACCAAAATTCAAATATTTGGAGTCGGTTTTGTCGAAAAATTAAATTTCAGTGACAGTACTCAAATCAATTAGCAGTTTTTCGGCAGTTCGTAAACGAAGCTCCACAGGTTTTGCTGCCGGATGTAGTTTATCATCATGCTCAGGAATTAAATCGTATTGGCAAATGTATATTAAACTCAAGGGTAGACGCATTTTCTTTTAAATTTGCAATAGAAAATGGTGTCATATTGCGAAAGAATAGGTCAGTTTCCTCCATTGTGACATTAAAGTGATGATTCGTGTTGACGAGTCCAGTGTGCTTAGACGAATTATCTCGTCCCTGCGTCAAAAATGATGATTTGATTCGACGAGTTATCTCGTTTGTGTCAGTATAGTGTCTATATGTTTAGACGAGTTATCAGTGGCATTAAACCGACGAAGAATTGCTTAAACGAGATATCGCGTCGGTGGCATTGAACAGACGATTTGTGTAGACGAGTTATCTCGTCCTAGAAATTAAACTGACGACTTCTATATCCGAGCTATCTCGTCCGTGTCAATAGTCGACTTGCAGAGGTTAGTTTTTTCCCGATGACATGAATTAATGACTTACGTTGACAAGTCTAAGTGTCACTAAAAATTATCTCGTTTCTGTCTTAAAACTGATGACTTGATATATATAATAATATGAGAGAATAAAATTTAAACATTTATTCTAAAATCGGATGTTATTTTCCAAAAATCTTAATAATATAAGATGACAAAATTAAAAGGTTTATTCTAATATAGGACCTTAATTTCCGAATAACCTAAAATATATAAGAACGTAATTAAAATCATTATTCTAAAATTAGATATTATTTTTCAAAGAACCAAATAATATAGAAGAACGTAATTAAAATCTTCATTCTAAAATCGGTTATTTTCCAAACAACCTAGTAATATATGAGAACGTAATTAAAGGGTCTATTCCATATTATATATAAGAAAACAAAAGGTTTATTTTAAAATCGGGCATTTTTTCTGAACAACCTAATAATATATGAGAACGTAATTAAAGGGTCTATTCCATATTATATATAAGAAAACAAAAGGTTTATTTTAAAATCGGGCATTTTTTCTGAACAACCTAATAATATATGAGAACGTAATTAAAGGGTCTATTCCATATTATATATAAGAAAACAAAAGGTTTATTTTAAAATCGGGCATTTTTTCTGAACAACCTAATAATATATGAGAACGTAATTAAAGGGTCTATTCCATATTATATATAAGAAAACAAAAGGTTTATTTTAAAATCGGACATTAATTTCCGAACAACCTAATAATATATGAGAACGTAATTAAAGGGTCTATTCCATATTATATATAAGAAAACAAAAGGTTTATTTTAAAATCGGGCATTTTTTCTGAACAACCTAATAATATATGAGAACGTAATTAAAGGGTCTATTCCATATTATATATAAGAAAACAAAAGGTTTATTTTAAAATCGGGCATTTTTTCTGAACAACCTAATAATATATGAGAACGTAATTAAAGGGTCTATTCCATATTATATATAAGAAAACAAAAGGTTTATTTTAAAATCGGGCATTTTTTCTGAACAACCTAATAATATATGAGAACGTAATTAAAGGGTCTATTCCATATTATATATAAGAAAACAAAAGGTTTATTTTAAAATCGGGCATTTTTTCTGAACAACCTAATAATATATGAGAACGTAATTAAAGGGTCTATTCCATATTATATATAAGAAAACAAAAGGTTTATTTTAAAATCGGGCATTTTTTCTGAACAACCTAATAATATATGAGAACGTAATTAAAGGGTCTATTCCATATTATATATAAGAAAACAAAAGGTTTATTTTAAAATCGGGCATTTTTTCTGAACAACCTAATAATATATGAGAACGTAATTAAAGGGTCTATTCCATATTATATATAAGAAAACAAAAGGTTTATTTTAAAATCGGACATTAATTTCCGAACAACCTAATAATATATGAGAACGTAATTAAAGGGTCTATTCCATATTATATATAAGAAAACAAAAGGTTTATTTTAAAATCGGGCATTTTTTCTGAACAACCTAATAATATATGAGAACGTAATTAAAGGGTCTATTCCATATTATATATAAGAAAACAAAAGGTTTATTTTAAAATCGGGCATTTTTTCCGAACAACCTAATAATATATGTGAACGTAATTAAAGGGTCTATTCCATATTATATATAAGAAAACAAAAGGTTTATTTTAAAATCGGGCATTTTTTCTGAACAACCTAATAATATATGAGAATAAAATTTAAACATTTATTCTAAAATCGGATGTTATTTTCCGAAAATCTTAATAATATAAGATGACAAATTAAAAGGTTTATTCTAATATAGGACCTTAATTTCCGAATAACCTAAAATATATGAGAACGCAATTAAAATCTTTTTTTCTAAAACAAAGTTATAATATAAAGGAAAAAAAATTAAAAGCCCCATTCTAATATAGGATATTAAAAAGACAGCAATTATGAGCCTTATTCTAATATAGTAGATTTATTTCCGAACAACCTAATAATATATAAGAAGACAAAATCATTATTCTGAACTTGATATAACTTTTCGATGAACCTAATAATATATGATAAAGCAATCAAAATGTTTTGTTTTAAAATCGGGAATCAATTTTAGCATTTTTTTGCAGTTCGTAAACGAAGCGCCATAGGTCTTGCTGCCGGATGTAGTCTATCATCATGCTCAGAAATAAATCGTATTGGCAAATGTATATTAAACTCAAGGGTAGACGCATTTTCTTTTAAATTTGCAACAGAAAATGGTGTCATATTGCAAAAGAATAGGTTAGTTTTTTCCATTGTGACGAGTCCAGTGTCGCTAAAACTGGTGTGCTTAGACGAATTTTCTCGTCCCTGTCTCAAATATGATGATTTGATTCGACGAGTATAGTGTCTGTATGTTTAAACGAGTTATCAGTAGCATTAAACCGACGAAGAATTGCTTAGACGAAATATCGCGTAGGTGGCATTGAACAGACGACTTGTTTAGATAAGTTACCAAGATCGAACAAACACCCTGGTCAAAGACTCGCTAAAAGAATCAAGCAAGAATCGATCATAATTTACGATAGACTAATGAGATCCGGATGAAACTAAAATTTAGATTTATTAATTTCAAGCTTATTGGCTAATATATATTTCCCAACTTTTAAATATTTCTTTAAGAGCGATCATGGCTCTCCACGTCTGGTGGCTCTTAGCACGCCTTCTCCTGTTACACCACGCAATCCTCGTTCCATCATCCACCTGATTAGCTCCTTCAAATATGTTATCGGTTGCTTTCCTCTGTCTCTTTTCCCCTCTATCTGGCCTGTTAGTATCAGGTTCTCCAAGCCCTCCTTCCTCATTACATGTCCCAGGAACTTCAGCTGTTTTTTTTCTGATGCTCAGTATTAATTTCCTTTTTGTTTCCATCCTTTCCAACACTTCATCATTGCTCACATGCTCGGTACATGATATTTGCAGCATCCTTCTGTAGAACCACATTTCAATTGCTTCAAGGTTTTCCTTCATCTGCAATGACTGCCATATTTAAGACCTGACAACACATAGCAATCCGGTACTCTCCTCTTTGTTTCTAGCGAGATTGTCCTATTTCTTAATACTTTACTCAACTTCTGGAATGCTTCCTTCGCCATGCCAATTCGCCTTCGGATCTCTGTCTCGCACTTTCCGTCTTCTGTTATAACACTTTCCAGGTATTTAAATTTTTGTACCTGCTTGATTCTAGTATTTCCGACCTGTATTTGGCATATTAGGCTAACCTTTTTCCTAATGACCATGCATTCGGTTTTCTTGCAGTTTATTTGTAGTCCTTTCTTATCACTCTCTTCAACTACCTTCTGTAGGAGGTTTAGTAATTTCCTTTCTGTGTCTGCAATCAGCACTGTATCATCTGCGTACCTTATGACTGGATTTGCCATCGGAGGCCACAATTTAAACAACACACAATCTTCAGATTGCCAACTAAAAAATTCTGAGATGTTCAGTGGAAATCCCGGTGCGAATGCCAAACAGTACAGCATGTCATTTCAAATTGTTTGACGGAGTGAATTGGTCATGGTGCCCATTTTCTTATAGAGGGTGCCCAACTGATCCTACTATACTGGTTATTTTCTAAGCGCAGCTTAGATGCAGCACAAGGCCGAAAGTATGTGGCATTCAGTGAGGATCAAACTCACTACTCAATTGCAATGGTTTTAGCGAGACAATCTTGCTAACTATTACACCACCTCGAGGTGCTCTAAATTTGATTTTCTAAGCGCCGCTTTGATGTGACACAAGGCCGAAAGTATGGGGTACCCAGTGAGAATCGAATTGACTACTCAGTTGTAATAGCTTCTAGCAAGACAAGCTTGCTAACCATTACACCACGCCAATGTGCCCAACTGACCCTACTATACTGTGCAGTCAATAAAATAAAATAAAAAACAACGCTGAAGTGTGAAATTACCCACCACACCCTGTACATTGGTTCCATCAATTAAAACCTTCACGGCAAGGACCCACCATACCACACACATTTCTTCCGTCTTTCTGCGGTGAGAAGTAAGTTCCACTCGAACAGTTTCTTTCCGTGTTATGGCGAAACACACCTATTCCTCAGATAATGGACTCTCCCTCCTATATTAATAAGAGTTAACAAGAATTTCTTGAGGGGTTCTTAGAGTTCTATTGGGAGTTCTTTAGACTTCTAGTTCTCGTCACCGAGATTTTTCTCGTTGCGACGGCATTTCTCACTGTCAGCTCTCTGCCTTCGGGCAGAGGGCGTTCTCTGCTTCCGAGCAGAGAGCACTAACCCAGTCGTGGTTCCGCGGAAGGGTAGAAGCACGACTGGGCAAAAATAGACAGGCATTTTTGGCCGGGCCATATAGCCCGGAAATCCCAGTTATAAAAACTGACCACGTGTCACATGTTGCCCTTACTGGGAGGGACAGCTAAATATAGTTCTTAGAGTTCTATTTGAGTTCAGTAGGACTACTAGTTAGTTCCAGTTTGGATATAGTTGGACTAAGACAGTTGATATTAGTCGGCAGTTAGCCGAATACTAAGGAGTCAGCTTTCAGTGGAAGATTGCCAATTTCCTAACATTTTCGGTTCGTTAAGTAAATTAGCAACCGACATAGCCCGATTTTCAGTGCGAAAACTACTCCACTACACCCTGCGAACCACTCTCCCGTGGAACTGATTGATATCAGGATGTTTCCCTGATTACTAAAATCTTAATCTGTTCAAGTTTAGGGTTAACTGTTATCTTTCACTCTTATACACATAAATAGCCTCTTAACGTAACGTTCTACCCGGATCTGCTACGTGAATCTTACTGTAAATATAATAAATAAATAAATAATAAAATCGGTTCCTCGTCTTATTTTCCCTCAAAGGTCCGGTGTTATTTCAGGCAGTCAGTTAAGTGCCATACGTGATACACGCTTTGGGCGATCATGTCTCGAAAGAGGCATGACTGACTGGGCAGAATATTATCCCACAATAGGATGCCATTGCTTTCTACGCTAGACTGATTGCCGACCAAGGCTATAGAACCCAATCTGTCCTGTTATTTGACATAGCTAGAGGGAGAAAAGATGTATTATATTATTACGTAGTAATAAGTGGGTGATCAGTTTATTACTTAATAACAATAGAAAGCTGACCCCCATTTTATGACCAATAGCAGCCTTAATCATGATCTAAACAATTATATTCAGTTATTCAGTTAAGTGCCATAAGTGATGCAGGCTTTGGGCGATCATGTCCGGAAAGAGACATAACTGACTGGACAGAAAATTATCCCGCAGTAGGTTGCCATTGGTTTGTGCGGTAGACTGGTTGCCAGCCAAGGCTATCGAACCCAATCTGTCCTACTATTTAACCTACAACTGGAGGGAAGAGACGGATTAATACCTTTCCCAGGGTTAATTGCAAGGAATTCAACCGGAATTCGAAATCGGCACCCCGATTTGTTCCGAGTCGACATCAACTGCAACACAAACAATTCTGTGACGTTGACTTGGAAGAGGTAGGAAAGATTATCTTGTCTATTGTCTTAGCCTCTCAGATCACCAGATGTTACCCCTATACCAGTTTTATTTCTCGGGGTATATATATATATATATATATATATATATATAAGAGAGAGAGAGAGAGAGACAGAGACAGAGACAGAGAGAGAGAGAGAGACAGAGAGAGAGAGTTTATTCTACTTATGTCTGCTACTCTTGAAGATTTGTGACATCGAATTGTTGAAGCTGTGAAGTCAATATAAAGAGATCAATCGATTCGAGTGTGGCAAGAAGTAGAATAACATTTCGATGTTTCTCACGTGATATTGAGTGCATACAAATTGAACGGCCTTAACATAATAAACTTTGAACCTTTACCTATACAGCGAAGTGATGTTCTGAATGTGTTCTGTCTCTTAGCATTTGTTTCATTACATTAATGAATTCTGCTCAGAATAACATTGTGAATATATATATAAATATAGGCTCTTACAATCTGATTGAGCACTCAGGAAGAATGGTAGACTTGAAAAAAAAATAGCTACTCTAGCATCTACTCTCAGCTATTGGCGTGTGTATGCATGATATATCACACGCTAATAGTCCGCCCCCTTTTACCGAGCGCCCATAGCTTAGAGGTAGAATCGCTGACTGACGCCACTGTTTCAATCCTGGGTAAAAAACCAATCGGATGTCTAATCGTAGTGATGAGCTATGATACAGCGAAACAGATCTGTCTGCGGATGACTATATATATATGGTTAAATATAAAGAAGACACGATGACTATATATATATATATATATATATATATATATATATATATATTTCTGGTTAAATATAAGGAAGACAAGAGGAAAACAGTATTTTACTCGTCTACGTATTTCGTCTTGAGATGTGTGTGCAGATCTGTGTGGCACAGGATTACATTGTTTTCGTTCTTCTTCTTTGTGCCCTGTCCAATCAGGACGTAGGCGATCATGGCTTTCCACGTCTCCCTATCCCCGGTGGCACTTAGCAGGCTTTCTCCTGTTACACCACGCAACCACAGTTCTGCCATCCACCTGCTCAGGCCAGTCAAGTACGTTACATGCTATATATATATATATATATATATATATACATATTCTAAACATATACTGTTAAATATAAAAGACAATGACTGTCTATTATGTTTAATCATGAGCCGTTCTAAACATCGTATTTTGGCTTTAATTTTTAGTTGAAAATAGAGAAAAAATTCTACATTTGGATAATTTTTTATTAAGTTGGTTCTAAGCTTTCGGCTCCCATGAGCCATCTTCAGAGACGTTACAGGGACGTTAACATATTTACAGGGACGTTAACGTATTTTGGCTGTTTTCAACTGAAATTAAAGCCAAAATACGACGTTTAGAACGGCTCATGATTAAACATAATAGACATTCAATTTCTCTTATATTTAACAGCATATGTTTAGAAAATTATTTGCTGCCTCGATACACTAAATTTAAGTTACATGATGTCGCCGCATTAAATGATCCTAACACCAAGAAATTTCCATGGAAACTCATTGTCTTTATTTTCAACTGAAATTAAAGCAAAAATACGACGTTTAGAACGGCTCATGATTAAACATAATAGACATTCATTGTCTCTTATATTTAACAGCATATGTTTAGAAAATCATTTGCTGTTTCGATACACTATATATATATATAGTCATCTGCAGACAGATCTGTTTCGCTGTATCACAGCTCATCAGTATGATTAGACTACGATTGCTTTTTAACTCAGGATTGAAACCCGACCGAACTGGCCTCAGTCGCCATCTCTACCTCTGAGCTATGAGCGCTCGGTGATCCAGGTGAAGAGGATCTAAGAATTTACGATTTAGAGTCCCCTGGCATTAATTTTTTAATAAACAGTGCTCAATACAATAAATATTGTAGAGCTTAATACAATCATATAATTATGAATTAAATGTACATTGCGACATTTAATGTATATTTCGAGATAGAATCTCGCCATCAGGTAATATTGGACGTTGGTTGCGAAAATGATCATTTTCCCAACTAACATCCAACATTGCCTGATGACGAGATTGTATCTCGAAACAGAACTGTCTGTGTCGCAATGTACATTTTATTCATAATTATATATATATATATATATATATATATATATATATATATATATATCAGTATGCAGTGTGGGTATAGAAGAATCCAAAGGAGTATTCTGTACATATAGTGGTAGGATAACTCTCTAAGAGAGCTCTAAATATATATATATATAAATATATAAAGAGCAAATATAAGAAAAAATTTTCTTATATATATATATATATATATATATATAGAGAGAGAGAGAGAGAGAGAGAGGGAGAAACTGAGAGACTCATATATACCTAGATATATACATACATATATGTCTATATACATATTCGGACTTTGAATAAGTTCTTGTTGTTTTCCAAAGGATGGTGTTCCCAGAACTGCGTGTAATTTTAGATGGTAACGAATCTATTAAAAATGTTCAATACAATTATATTGTAAAACTTTTCAATATTTTTCATTTTCCGTTTACAAATATATATATATATATATATATATATATATATATATATATATATATATATAGATAGATAGATAGATAGATGTACACAGCGAATCTTAATTAATGACGAAATGTTCAGGCTCGTAAAATAAGTGTTTTTTCTAACGAACCTCATAGTATGGATTCAAGTGAAGAAATTTTCCTATGTATGAGGTATGTCATTACGAATGACTTCCAAGTTGCTGAAATGAACATGGTTTTAGTCTACCTGACAGATAGGTTAGATAGATTTTCATTTTGTAACTCATCCCTGAGTATTAATATTTTAGTGGGGAGTCTGAAATAGAGTGATTCACAGTATTTTAATTGGTCAATAAATTAGAGCGACAGAACATGTGACCTGCTTCCCGCCATATCTGAATTTACCAGTGGAAACATTGTAAGAGAATCAATCATTAAATGTAATGCCTTGAGTGACTCGCCTACATCTTTTGTTTATGATGATTGAATTTGGGCGTCTGGTTGGCAAAATGTTGTGTTCAAATTCTAAAGGATCTTTTCAGCTTCAATGATGACGTCGACTACCTTACAAATTGCCTTTTCTTTGTTTACGATGATTTGATCTATTCTATCGAGGTAGAAACGAAGAAAAGAGTGCTAGACTGCTACGTGATGTCAGTTCTTCAATACGGCTGTGAATGCTGGACAATATCATCGAAAATGAGGACAAAACTGGAAGCGGCCGAAATGTGGTTCTACAGAAGGATGCTACGGATATCGTGGACTGAGCATTCAAGCAACGACGAGGTGTTAGAAAGAATGGCAACAAAAAGGAAATTGATGCTGAGCATCAGGAAGAGACAACTGAAGTTCCTGGGACATGCAATGAGGAAGGAGAGCCTGGAGAACCTGATACTGACTGGTCAGATAGAAGGAAGGAGAGACAGAGGAAGGCAGCGGATAACATATTTGCAGGGTCTGATCAGGTGGATGACGGAACGGGGGTTGCCAGGAGCAACAGGAGCAAACATACTAAGAGCCACAAGGGATAGGGAGACGTGGAGATCCATGATCGCCTACGTCCTGAAGGGACAGGGCACATAGGAGAAGAAGAAGAAGAAGAGGCAGATTTTCTCGGGGAATCACTTATAAATTTAACCCAAGACAAATTCTAACGCCAAGTTCCTTTTCATGTGCTGATAAGCTGCCTCATACGCCCATTTCGTACACGTAGGGAAATGTTGTTTCATGTCTCTTTAGATGTTATTATTTTCTCACTAAACTTTAGCAATTTATGTCAATTTGGAATATAGCTTTAAAAAATTATTTGTTTTTGGCTGTCCATATTTATGTTTTTAATCATTTCCTAACTAGCAAGGCAAGAAAGCCACTGAGATGTAATGGGTTACAGAGTGTTAGAGAATGTAAGAAAAGCTAGTATTAAGGACATAGGACAATAAAAAACAACGACTGGCACTGCATTTAGATTTTTAACTTCAAAGTTGACAGGGAAGCAAGAGCCCAAAAGAATTTCTACAAACTATCAATGTGATAGAAGTACATATTGGCATAGAACTTACGGTTACATCTAGCCATTTCTACTGTAAAATGATGAGAACTTGCCAGGGAAGCAAAGAAACCAGAAGGAAGATGCACAAGTGAGAATTACAAAAGAAGAAACTATTAACATAGAACTTACGGTTATTTCTAGCCATTTCAAGTGTAAAATGATGAGACCTTGCCTGCCATTACATCACATCGGACTGCTCAGTTGAGTTGAGAGAGGGTGAAAAAATGAATAAAAATTGTGAAGAGAGACGATAATGATTGACATTGGATTTAAATTATTGAAGATCAACGTTGACGAGGAAGCAAGTGAGAAGAAACTGCTAGCATAGAACTTACGGTAACATCTAGGTATTTCTGCTGTTAAATGAGGAAACCTTGACGCCAATCTTGTTAGTTATGCGCCATACGTGATACATACTTGGGCGATTATGTCACGAAAAATACATTAATGACTGGTCAGAAGATTATCCCGCAGTAATTTGCCATTACTTTCTGCGGTAGACTGGTTGCCGAACAAGGCTATAGAACCCAGTCTGTCCTTTTATTTGACTCATAGCTAGAGGGAGTAGATATGTATTATATTAATACGTAGTAATTAGTGGGGGATCAGTTTATTACTTAATAACAATAGAAAACCGATCCCCCACTTTATGACCAGAAGTAAATCATGATTCCAACTATTATATTCAGTCAGTCAGTTAAGTGCCATACGTGATACGCGCTTGGGCGATCATGTCTCTTTCGAGACATGACCGACTGGGCAGAAGATTATCCCGCAGTAGTTTGCCATTGCTTTCTGCGGTAGACTGGTTGCCGACCAAGGCTATAGAACCCAATCTGTCCTTTTATTTGACTCATGTGCGTTTTTGTCCAGTGGATATCGACTCGGAACGAGAAATCGGAGATCCGCGTTCGAATTCAAGTTGAATTCGTTGCAATCATATACGCGCAAATACCCTTGGGAAAGGTATTAATCCGTGTCTTCCCTCCAGTTATGAGTCAAATAACAGAAGAGATTGGGTTCTATAGCCTTGGCCGGCAACCAGTCTACCGCAGAAAGCAATGGCAAACTACTGCGGGATAATCTTCTGTTCAGTCAGTCATGTCTCTTTCGAGACATGATCGCCCAAGCGTGTATCATGTATGGCACTTAACTGACTGACTGAATATAATAGTTGGAAACATGATTAAGGCTTCTATTGGTCATAAAGTTGGGGACAGCTTTTCTATTGTTATGAAGTAACAAAGTGATCCCCCACTAATTACTAATTAATAATATAATACATCTCTTTACTCTCTAGCTATGAATCAAATAATAGAATAGATTGGGTTCTACAGCCTTGGTTGGCAACCGGTCTACTGCAGAGAGCAAACTGCTGCGGGATAATCTTCTGGCCAGTCAGTCATGTCTCTTTCGAGACATGATCACCCAAGCGTGTATCACGTATGGCACTTAACTGACTGACTAAGGATTATATTAAAGACATGCCGCCAGTTGAGGAATAAACAGAAATCATAATCTGAAAATGGTAAAAAAACGTTGAGCTCATAAGCATTGGCCAATTTATATATGACTGTTCGATCGTTTCGTTTTTATTTTTGCTTATCAACCCTTTGCAGGTCATTTAAATCCAGAAAATAATTTTAGATTGTTGGTTGGTTGTTTTGTTTTTATGGCATATCAACCTCGGCGAGTCATTTATTGCCAACTAAATTTTATTTATTTATTGCTGGTAATACCTTTTTTCTTTCAACAATTTATTGTTGTTTATATATAAGTTTGTGTCTAGTAAAACTTTTTTCTTTTCGTGTATCAAGATTCATTGGGATTTGTTTTTTGAAGACAGGGTCTCCAAGTCCTACCCTTGTTATTTAACTCATAACTGGAGGGAAGGGACGCATTAATATCTTTCCCAGGCGTACCAGTGTTTAAGTGAATACAGAGTATTCAAGTGGAATTCGAACTCGGCTCAACGGTTTCTCTTTCTGAGCCGATATCCACTACACCAAATGCACATCCGTCACTAAATGCTTACAGCACCTGGTATTCCCAAGCGGTCACCCATCTAAGTACTGACCAGGCTCAACGTTGCTTAACTTCGGTGATCGAGCGAGAACCGGTGTATTCAATGTGATAGGCCGTAAGCCATTTGAGATTGTAAGACCTTTTTGGGTGTCGGGAGGGTAGTAATGAGGTAGCGATAGAAGTCTTACAAATTAATCCATTGTGCGTGTGACGAGGGGTGGGGAAGAGGTGAATTCATAATCAGAATTGTGTAAACAAACAAGAAATTATAATGTGGATATAAGGTGGGAGATCAATTTTATATTACAATCACTATATAAACTGATTACTCACTTTGTGACCACGATAATTTGTATACATTTATATTCCAGATAATGTAAATAAATCGAAAAGACATGCCTGTGTAGCTAATCAATATTTGATTGATTGATTCATTCATTTTTTACGAACAAGAAATTGCAATATGTATATAAAGTGGGGGATCGATTCTACATTACAATCAATATATAAAATGTTCCCTCACTTTGTGGCCACGGTAGTTTCTATACATTTATATTCCAGAGAATGTAAATAAATCTGAAGGTCATGCCTGTGTAGCTAATCAATATTTGATTGATTGATTCATTCATTTTTTACGAACAAGAAATTGCAATATGTATATAAAGTGGGGGATCGATTCTACATTACAATCAATATATAAAATGTTCCCTCACTTTGTGGCCACGGTAGTTTCTATACATTTATATTCCAGAGAATGTAAATAAATCGAAAAGACATGCCTGTGTAGCTAATCAGTATTTGATTGATTGATTGATTGATTTTCTACGGTTTATCAACGGACAAGAAATTGTAATGTGTAAAGTGGGGGATCAATTCTATATTACAAGGAATACATAAACTGATCCCTCATTTTGTGACCACAGTAGTTTGTATACTTTTATATTCCAGAGAATATAAATAAATCTAAAAGACATGCCTGTGTCGCTAATCAGTATTTAATTGATTGATACATTCATTTTCTACGGCTTATCAATGAACAAGAAATTGTAATATATAAAATGATCCCTCACTTTATGGTCATAGTAGTTTGTATACATTTATATTCCAGAAAATGTATATGCATGTAAAAGTCATGCCTGTGTAGCTAATCAGTATGTCATCGAGTGATTGATTCGTTTTCTATGGCTTATCAACCCTTTGTAGGTTATTTAAAGCCAGAAAATAGTTTTAGATTGTAAGACATTTTCATGGGGAGGGGATAGTATAATATTGATTAAGGGATACAAGTTTTACTAATTAACCCATAGCTGGGCGGAGAAGAGATGGATTCATACTCTTCCCAAGGGTGCTTGTGTGCAAGTGAATATAACAAACCTAACCGGAATTAGAACTTGGCTCTCCGATTAACAATTCCGAGCCATTAGACTTACAGCACTTGGTATACCCAACGGTCACCCATATAGGTGCTTGACGTTGCTTAACTTCATTGATCGTACGGGAATCGGTGCTTCAACATAATGTGTCTGCAAGCCCCAATTTATATAGATTAACTTCCTACTCAATTTCTCTGGTTTCGCCTTGTGTCAGACTTAGTTAAATTAAGTAATTTTTTACAAGGAGTAAAGCAAAAACGAGTGTTTATGGGTAACAAAAACTTTGGTAAATTAGCGCACCACAATCTTCCTAGTCATTTTCTGCTTATTCGACCTAGTGTCATACTTAGTTAAACCAAGTAAATTTTTAGAAGAAATGGTTGGTTGGTTGTTATTATTTTTATGGCATATCAACACCTCGGCGGGTCATTTATAGCCAACTAAATTTTATTTATTTTATTGCTGGTAATACCTTTTTCTTTCAACAATTTATTGTTGTTTTATATAAGTTTTGTGTCTAGTAATACTTTTCCTTTTCGAGTATCAAGATTCATTGGGATTTGTTTTTTAAGGGCAGGGTCCCCAAGTCCTACCCTGTTATTTAACCCATAACTGGAGGGAAGGGACGGATTAATACCTTTCCCAAGGGTACCAGTGCTTACGTGAATGCAAGGTATTCAAGTGGAATTCGAACTCGGCTCACCGATTTCTCTTTCCGAGCCGATATCCACTGCACCACAACGCACATCCGTCACTATACGCTTACAGCACCTGGTATTCCCAAACGGTCACCCATCTAAGTACTGACCAGGTTCAACGTTGCTTAACTTCGCTGATCGAGCGAGAACCGGTGTATTCAATGTGATATTCCTAGAAGGAATAGAGTAACACCACAGAAGAGTGTGTGTTAGAAGCAATGAATGTAGGAGATTGACGCAACACGATCTTTATACTGTTTCTATTTGACCTTGTGTCATACTTAGTTAGACTTAGTAAATGTTGAGAAGGAATGGAGTAATGCCAAGGACGAGTGTTTGTAGGAAGCAAGGCAATTGTTAGATTGTCACAACAGAATTTTCCTATTTTCACCTTTTTTGGTCTCGAGTTACACTCAGTTAAGCTTATAAATTCTGAGAAGGAATGGACCAAACGTACGAATTGCGTTTGTGGGAAGTATGAAACTAGGGAAATTGACACAACAGAATCTTCCTACTCTATTTTTACTTATTCGAACTTGTGTCATACATGGTTAACCTTAGTAAATTGGAAGAAGAAATGACGAAAAGCCACGAACGATTGTTTGCAGGAAGCAGGTAACCTGGATATTTGGCTCAACGTGATCTTGGTATCATAATTTGTTTTCCTTTGGTCTTGAACCATACTAAATTTAAATTAAATATTGATAAAGTAAATGATAAAATTGTTTCTGAAAATCAGAATCTAGTAAATATGAAATTTTTAAAAAATAATATTTATTTTTTTGTAAAACACTTATAGCGACTTTTCAAATTTGCTAAAAAAAGAAAATAAAAGAAAAAAAAGAAAATGGTACTGTCTCCTACTTCGTCAACTAGCTACATCCGGTTGAGAGAGCAAAAAAACAAAAAACAAAAAAAAAAAAACGTATAGCCAACTGTGACTTCCGGTTTGGTGTTATGGATAAAATAAAATAAAATAAAATAAAATAAAATAAAATAAAATAAAATGTTCGCAAATCGAAAGCATGATAGAAACGTAACGATACTAAAAGATTCAGCTTGTCTCGGCAGGAAATGTTTCCCAAGATGAACGACACGAATTTCTTTTGGTTTCGTTACATTTAATTTTTATTTTTCAGTTTTTGAAAATGTTTTTTTTAAAAAAAAAAAAAGTTCTTTCAGTTCCGAAACAAATCATAACATGTCCTCTTCAGCAGCCATTAAAAATATGTTCCCTAATTAAAAGCGAGCTTCTTCACTTTACTGTATATGGCTTTTCTTCTTTCTTCTTTCGTTTTCAGGCTGCAGAAATAAACGTTGGCTAAAAATCTAACCATTCTATTAGTTTTCAAGAGGAGAGAAAAATGAGAGTCGCAAGTCCAGTTCGAAAATAATGTATAGTCTTCAGAATTTTTCCTCAATTTTTTGTAGTCGTTTTCTTCAGAGATTAAAATGAAATATACAGGTATCTGTATCAGTATTTTAGCTCCTTGTTAAAATCCTAAGAAGAATCATCATATTATCGGTCTTTATCTTGCGACTAGTCACTTTCACACAATCGTAAGGCTGTGTTAGGGTGCCCTTTTACGAGAAATGGACTCTTCCTCTTGTTATATGTGATTACCCGCGTGACTTCCGGAGAGCAGTTAGCAAAGGCAGTTAACGGCAGTTAACGACAGCTACTAGTCAGGCAATAAGCAGCGTAATAATACATTCGGACTTATTTCTATATTACTTATTATTAACACTTCTTTTGAATATCTTGTTTCTTGTTATAGTAACACACTTTTTTAACCTACATTCTTGTTCTGTGTCTTACTTCTGGCTCAAACTGGTCACTACAATTTTGCGGCGAAGTTTCACCACAACTCAGTCAGTTAAGTGACATGTGTGATGCACCCTTAGGCGATCATGTCTTCAAAGAGACATGACTGACTGAGCAGTAGATTGCCTTTACTTACCGCGATACACTGGTTGCCAACCAAGGTTATAGAACACATCTAAACAACAAGGGCTCCGAACAGTAAAAACTGTGGACAATTTTTATATTCTTTAACTTTAAAGGAAAAATGTTAGAATGTTGGAAGAAAACAGTAAAAGAATGATTAAGTCATCCTTGTCGGCCGTATTCAATGTGTAGTAATATTTTTATTATATATTTTTCATTTCACCCCAAGCAAGGAGGAAAGTGATGAGAAAGAGGGACAATGAGGTGTCAAAGAATGGGTAAGAGAAGGAGTAGAGTGGACAGAGAAGAGAACACGAGAGAAAGAATGCGAGTCAGAGAGATAGGAGATGACTATTGACCTTACATTTAAATTGTTGAAGATAGTAGCTATCAGGGAAGCAAGTATACGGAAGGGAATTCCACAGGAGGGAAGTGCGACAAAAGAAGCTGATGGAGTACAAGTTGCGGTTTCATTTTATTGCTTTCACTGGAAAAGGGTGGGACCTAGTTGCTAGTCTAGTATCTTGAGTAAATTCCTGCAGAGAGAGCACCATTGAGCTAAGGTCATCGGAGCAAAAGTCGTGAAAGTATTTGTAGAAGAGGCATAGAGAAGCCACATTATGCCGTTTATATTATAAACATATTTAACTGCAACAGAAGAGCTTTCGTGTTTCAGTACTTTTTGTTATTTTTCTATTTGGACTTAATATCTATTGAACAGGTGAAGAGGCTCATCCCTTGTTTCCTGTTTAGGATGCGGTTTCCGGTTTTCTCTTTTCCAATCTTTTCACTCTTTTCACTCTTTTCTTTTTTCTTTTTTCTTTTTTTTTTAATTGGAGTAGATAGACTAAACTATCGCCCGGTTCACACTCCACCCACATCTATTGAACAGGTGAAGAGGCTCATACCTTGTTTCCTGTTTAGGATGCGGTTTCCGGTTTTCTCTTTTCCAATCTTTTCACTCTTTTCTTTTTTTTTTTAATTGGAGTAGATAGACTAAACAATCGCCCGGTTCACACTCCACCCACAGCTATTGAACAGGTGAAGAGGCTCATACCTTGTTTCCTGTTTAGGAAGCGGTTTCCGGTTTTCTCTTTTTCAATCTTTTCACTCTTTTCTTTATTTTTTTTCAATTGGAGTAGATAGACTAAACTATCGCCCGGTTCACACTCCACCCACCTCTATTGAACAGTTGAAGAGGCTCATTCCTTGTTCCCTGTTTAGGATGTGGTTTCCGGCTTTCTCTTTTCCATTCTTTTTACCCTTGCGTAGCCCCCTGCGCATCAGTGGCGTTATCGCCTTGCTTGGGGTGATATGATTAAAAAAAAAAATCTATAGAAATTCTAAAATTTAGAAATAACACAGTTGTTACCATATCCGGTTAATGGATGTGGTTGTAGAATCCAAAGGTTTGGACCAGTTTAACCAATAGAGAGTAAGTCAATGATGGGTTAAGAGGTTAGAGAATTAAGATGTGAAAAGCTAGATTTTTTGGTGTCAGTTATGAAAACTTTCAGTATCTACAACTGTATAATTGTATCGAATGTTTGTGAAACGGCTACGAATTTATTTATTAACGAGCAGTATAGCCCGGCGTTGCTCGGATGTAATGAAAGCTTTATAACTAATCCATGGTCCTGGAGCTCAGACTCTTTGGACGTTGGCACGAAAGACTAAAAAGCTATAGTTGTTTCCAGTTAAAGCGAAACCATAGACTGAAAGAAAAATGAATGGATGTAAGTCAAATTTTGATTTCCTGGTATCGATATCAAATAAGTTTTTTCGTCGTAAACTGAATTTTGAAGGCTAAATAAGTCCTCTGAGTAAATGGTATCATGGCTGAGACTAAGAACTACAATTATACCTACTTAGAGCCAAACTCGAAGCAAAAATTAAAATAAAAGGGCTGAAAAAATACAGACATACAGACAGATAAACAGACACACACACAAACATCTTGCCTTTTATATATATATATATATATATATATTATCGATTTTCTGCACTATTGTAAGAACTGCACCCTTGAAACTGTTGAATATCGTTTCTTATGTCTTTGTCTATGAGTGTATCAAATTTGATTAAAATCGGACCACTCGTTCTATAACCCGATTTTTTCGATTATCGATTTTCGATATTTATTGGTGGTACCTCGACACAAAACCTAGCTAAGAACACTCGCAGACGCTTATATTACAACTTTAAATTTTCAAGCAAATCGGTTCAGCCGTTTCGGTGTTTATAGGTAACGGACACACACACAGACACACATACACACACGGACAAACTTCCATTTATAAATAAGTTTATATATATATATATATAAATTTGTGTAGTTAGGCAGCAAATTTTCTTTTAAGTATGTCAAATTAAATAAATTGCAAACATTATGTCTGCTTATTTTTAATAAAATCCTTTCATTCTTCCGTATAATCTTTCACTTATTACAATTGAAAAGTGTCAGAAATGAGCTGTAACGTTGACAGATGTTATTATCATTCATTTGTCAAGATACCCAAGTACTTTCAATCTCCTTCCGATGTTATCTTCAGTGGTGTGAGTAACGGCAACTAAAAATAACCGCGAAACTGTGTTGCTAAATATTACTGTACATTTTTTCTGCTTCAAGTATTCAGTCAGTTAAGTGCCATACGTGATACACGCTTGGGCGATCATGTCTCGAAAGGGACATGACTGACTGGGCAGAAGATTATCCCGCAGTAGGTTGCCATTGCTTTCTGCGGTAGACTGGTTGCCGGCCAAGGCTATAGAACCCAATATGTCCTGTTATTTAACCCATAACTGGAAGGAAGAGACGGATTAATACCTTTCCCAAGGGTATTTGCGCGTAAATGAATACAATGGATTCAACTGGAATTCGAACTCGGCTCCCCGGTTTCTCGTTCTTTTTTACAAACATTTTAGAACATTACTACAATATTCATAGCTGACTCTATTAATTATGTGTTTTAGTGAATATTGCCCCAAGAATCTGTAGTAGGCTTTTGTTGTTTTCTTGGTGTAGGATAGTTGTATTATCGATCATTATTTTTTTAGAGGAATGTTGTTGTAGATCTTAAGTTAAGAGATATACATAAATATTTATTTTGTTAACTGAAAAGTCAAAGTAAGTTATGGAAGATGCTAAGTGCCGTAATTATATTTTTGACTTTTTTATGAAATTAATATTTCAATTATTTTAGTTTGGGATTAATCAATGTATTATACATTTTAACTAATAGGTTATGGAGTTAACTGTATTTTTTTTTCATTTTTCAATACTTTTATAGTCTTGTATGAATAGAGATTTGAAGCAACCGAGACTTGTGTCTGCAGAAGGATGCTGAGGATACCATGGACCGAATATGTGAGCAACGATGAGATTTTGCAGAGGCTAGAAACGAAAAAGAAACTAATAACATCAGGAAAAAACAACTGAAGTTCTTAGTATATGTAACGAGGAAGGAGGGCTGGAGAATATGATGCTCACAGGTCAGATAGCGGAAAAGAGAGACAGGGGAAATCAACGCGGTACTTAATGGGCTTGAGAAAGTGGATAGGAGAGCAGGGTTAGGGAGGAGTAACAGGAGAAAGCGTGTTAAGAGCGACTAGGTGAAGGCAGATTTGAAAGGCCATGATCGCCTACGTTCCGAAGGATGTAGGTCTTAGAAAGAGGTAATTCTTTCGGAAATGGAGATACTTGGAGAAATCTGGATCACACGTTTATATTTTGATATGATTCGATAATTTTTTTGTCTAAGTTGCAATCTTAAAAACTGTGACATTTTTACATCAAAATTGTGGTTGAATTTATTTCTATCTCTAATAAATGCCTTTGATAAATTGTTATGTATAAGATTCCTTTTGTGTTCATAGATACGTTTTTTTAATACGATTCTCAATCATAATATTTGATGCATTTTTCGCCAAGTAGGGATCTGACCAACAGCTGCCAACTTTATCAAGGTTCTCCACATTTTCTCTCCTTTGTAGCTCTGAAAGATTTTGTATTTCAAGGCTCTCCACGATTTCCTATAATTTGTAGCTCTTAGTAAATTTTGTATTTTTGTTGTCTCACCTAAACCTTGATCCGCCATATATTTACTGATGCACACTTTTTTAATATGATGTGTCTCTTTATTGATTTAGTGAACATGGCTCTCCACGATTTCCTATAAGCTGTAGCTCTTATTTTGTATTTTTGTTGTCTTGCCTAAACCTTGTTTCGCCATATATTTACTGATGCACACTTATCTTTTTTATATGCTGTGTCTTTTCAAGAATTTGGTGAACATGGCTCTCCACGATTTCCTATAATTTGTAGCTCTTAGTAAATTTTGTATTTTTGTTGTCTCTCCTAAACCTTGATCCGCCATATATTTACTGATGCACACTTTTTTTATATGATGTGTCTCTTTATTGATTTCGTGAACATGGCTCTCCACGATTTCCTATAATTTGTAGCTCTTATTTTGTATTTTTGTTGTCTTGCCTAAACCTTGTTTCGCCATATATTTACTGATGCACACTTATCTTTTTTATATGCTGTGTCTTTTCAAGAATTTGGTGAACATGGCTCTCCACAATTTCCTATAATTTGTAGCTCTTAATAAATTTTGTATTTTTGTACTCTCTTCTAAACCTTGTTCTGCCATATATTTACTGATGCACACTTTTCTTTTTTATATGCAGTGTCTTTTCAAGAATTTGCTGAACATGGCTCTCCACGATTTCCTATAATTTGTAGCTCTTAATAAATTTTGTATTTTTGTACTCTCTTCTAAACCTTGTTCCGCCATATATTTACTGATGCACACTTTTCTTTTTTATATGCAGTGTCTTTTCAAGAATTTGCTGAACATGGCTCTCCACGATTTCCTATAATTTGTAGCTCTTAATAAATTTTGTATTTTTGTACTCTCTTCTAAACCTTGTTCCGCCATATATGTACTGATGCACATTTTTTTTATATGCTGTGTCTTTTCAAGAATTTGGTGAACATGGCTCTCCGCGATTTCCTATAATTTGTAGCTCTCAATAAATTTTGTCTTTTTATTGTCTCTTCTAAAACTTGTTCCGCCATATATTTAGGGATGCACATTATTTTTATATACTGTGTCTTTTTAGGACTTTGGTGAGCATGCCTTTTTACGATTTTCTATAATTTCTAGCTCTTAATAAATTTTGTATTTTTTTATCTTTTCGAAACCTTGTTCCGTTACATACTTACTGATGCACACTTTTCATTTTCCTACATGATGTGTCTCTTCAGGAGCTTGGTATCAGGACTCTCCACGATTTCCTATAACTTGTAGCTCTTAATAAATTTTGTCTTTTTGTTATCTCTCCTAAACTCTGTTTTGCCATCTATTTACATAATTTTGTTTTTTTCTTCCACGTGTCGTGTCTCATCAGCATGGCTCTCCACGATTTCCTGTCCTTTGTAGCTTTTAATAAATTTTGCTTTTTTGTCATTTCTATCAACCCCTGTCCTGTCAGCCAATTACACAAACTCACTAGATAGGGCATATATCGTTTTCATCCGTTCCTCTTGCCTTCAAACTTCCCTGTGAGTATCAATGTTTCCAAGCCCTCCTTCCTCCTTATAAGCTCTATAAATTTCAAATGTGTTTTTCTGATGTTGAATATAAGTTTCCTTTTTTGTTTCTATTTTCTCTAAAATTTCGTCATTAATCACATGTTCGGTCCATGGTATCCTCAGCATCTTTCTGTAGAACCCATTTCTGCTGCCTTAAATCAAAACTTATATTACATAACAGTTTAGTACTAATTACTTTGTTTCTGTTGCTCTACATATCTTCCTCTTTTATGAGGAGATTGTCCAGCATCGTCTGCTATATAGGAGGACTGATATTACATAACAATTTTGTACTCTTTTCTTTGTTTCTGTTGCTTCAAATCTCTTCTTCCTCTGTGAAAAGAGTGTCCACTATCGCCTGCCATATAGAAAAAAATGATATTACATTAACAATTCTGTACTCTTTTCTTTGTTTCTGTTGCTTCAAATCTCTTCTTCGTCTGTGAGGAGACTGTCCAGCATTCACTACCATATAGGAGGACTGATATTACATAACAGATCAATACACTTTTCTTTGTTTCTGTTGCTTCAAATCTCTTCTTCCTCTGTGAAAAGAGTGTCCACTATCGCCTGCTATATAGAAAAAATGATATTACATTAACTGTTTAGTACATTTTTCTTTGTTTTTACTGCTTTAACACTCTTCTTCATCTGTGAGGAGATTGTCCAGTATTCTCTGCCATATAGGAGGACTGATAGTACACATGGCCGTATTTGACTACTGGGCAGACCGGGCACGGGTCCGGATCGATCCGTGCAATGATAGTGAAAATCTGGGCAAGAAAAAATGTCTTCGTCAGAAATCAAACTAAATAATTCACGAAGAAAGAAAAGAAGAAAGAAAGAAAAACGTAGAAAACATCCGAATGAACGCAGTAAAAATCTGTTTATTTATTAATTTTGGGAAAAAAGACTGGTTATACTCAGAAAGTCCGAACCCGATCTCCTGCTTTCGTTCAAGTTCTGAGCCTAATTTCCACTGGAATAGGCGAAAAAATCCGCCAAATTCATAGGTCCTGGAAACGGATGACACTGATGACGTCATCACATTGTCAAATAATAAATCCAGACAATTCTCTCTGTGCCGGTGTTTTTTTAGTATCAGTTATGGCCCTGATAGAACATAACATTCAATACTCTTTTCTTTGCTTCTATTGCTTCAAATCTCTTCAACCTATGTGAGGAAATTGGCCAGTATCCTTTGCCATATAGAAGAACTGATATTATATTAAGAATTCTGTACTCTTTTCTTTGTTTCTATTGCTTCAAATCTCTTCATCCTATGTGAGGAGATTGTCCAGTACCCTTTGCCATATAGAAGAACTGATATTATATTAACAATTCTGTACTCTTTTCTTTGTTTCTATTACTTCAAATCTCTTCATCCTATGTGAGGAGATTGTCCAGTATCCTTTGCTATATAGAAGAACTGATATTATATTAACAATTCTGTACTCTTTTCTTTGTTTCTATTGCTTCAAATATCTTCATCATATGTAAGGAGATTGTCCGGTATACTTTGCTATGTAGAAGAACTGATATTACATTAATAATTCTGTACTCTTTTCTTTGTTTCTACTGCTTCAAATCTCTTCATCCTATGTGAGGAGATTGTCCAGTATCAGTTGCCATATAGAAGAACAGATATTATATTAACAATTCTGTACTGTTTTCTTTGTTTTTATTGCTTCAAATCTCTTCATCCTATGTGAGGAGATTGTCCAGTATCCTTTGCCATATAGAAGAACTGATATTATATTAACAATTCTGTACTCTTTTCTTTGTTTCTATTGCTTCAAATCTCTTCATCCTATGTGAGGAGATTGTCCAGTATCCTTTGCCATATAGAAGAACTGATATTATATTAACAATTCTGTACTCTTTTCTTTGTTGTATTGCTTCAAATCTCTTCATCCTATGTGAGGAGATTGTCCAGTATCCTTTGCTATATAGAAGAACTGATATTACATTAATAATTCTGTACTCTTTTCTTTATTTCTAATGAAAATTTTCTCAGTACTTTGTTTAGTTTCTCGAATAAATCTTTGGCTTCTTCAATGTATCTTCGGATTTCAGTATCACCCATTCTGTCCTTCATTAAAACATTTCCCAGATATTTAAATCTTTGTACGCGTTTGTTTTTCGCATCTCTAATGTAGAATTTGCATATTCCTTTTGCGAACAATCTGTCTTCTTGCAGTTGATGTATAATCTTTTCTTCTCCCTTTCCTTCACGGCCTTAAGTGATGTAGTTTCGCTTCTGTACCGGTTATCAGCACTGTGACATCTGCATGGTTTATGTTGTGGCCGCCAATAATAGGTTCTGGCAGTATTTATAATTCTTTCAGAACCTCCATATTATACAGGTTGAATAGTTTAGGCGAGAAGACTCACCCTTGACTCATATTCCTTTATATGTTTGTATATTTACTGAATTCACTATGTATCCGTTTAGAGTGATTAAATCATTTACAAATGACAGGACGGATGGCCAACGATGCTTTCCAGAAACTAAGTAGAGTACTAAGAGACAAGAAAAATACGCTGGGAACGAAAAAGAGAGTACTGGATTGTTATGTGATGTCTGTCCTTCAATATGGCAGTAAATGATGGAAAACCATTTCAAAGTTGAAGGAGAGACATGAAGCCACAGAAATGTGGCTCTACAGAAAGATGCTGAGGATACCAAGGAGGTGAGAAACGATGAGGCTTTGGAGAGGATGGAAACGAAAAAGAAAGTAATACTTAACAATATGAATAGAGAACTGAAGTTCCTGGGACATGTAATGAGGAAATAGAGTTTGGAGAATTTGATACTCACAGGTCAGATAGAGAGATAGAGAGACAGGAAAATGCGTAACATGTATGATGGGTTTGAGCAAACGAATTGCAGAGCGGGGTCTGGAATGGATAACAGAAAAAAGTGTATTAAGAGCTTCTAGGGCTAGGAAGATGTGTAAGACAATTATCGCCTACGTCCTGAAGAGACACGGAACGTAGAAGAAGAAGAAGATTTGTAGGTCCGTATAATTTTGGTTTAGAGCTTCTAGGGCTAGGAAGATGTGTAAGACAATTATCGCCTACGTCCTGAAGAGACACGGAACGTAGAAGAAGAAGAAGATTTGTAGGTCCGTATAATTTTGGTTTAGAGCTTCTAGGGCTAGGAAGATGTGTAAGACAATTATCGCCTACGTCCTGAAGAGACACGGCGCGTAGAAGAAGAATAACATTTGTAGGTCCGTATAATTTTGGTTTAGATCTTCTAGGGGTAAGAAGATGTGTAAGACAATTATCGCCTACGCCCTGAAGAGACACGGCGCGTAGAAGAAGAATAAGATTTGTAGGTCCGTATAATTTTGGTTTAGATCTTCTAGGGGTAGGAAGATGTGTAAGACAATTATCGCCTACGTCCTGAAGAGACACGGCGCGTAGAAGAAGAATAAGATTTGTAGGTCCGTATAATTTTGGTTTAGATCTTCTAGGGGTAGGAAGAGGTGTAAGACTATTATCCAGTGCGTCCTGAAGAGACACGGCGCGTAGAAGAAGAATAAGATTTGTAGGTCCGTATAATTTTGGTTTAGATCTTCTAGGGGTAGGAAGATGTGTAAGACAATTATCTCCTACGTCCTGGAGAGACACGGAACGTAAAAGAAGAATAAGATTTGTAGGTCCGTATAATTTTGGTTCTAATTTCTAAACAGTTCAGGTGTTTTCATATTTGTACACAGATAATGATACATCGAATAATTTTCAAAAGTAAACAGAAATTCAAGTATAACATTCAGTCGTAAGAACTCATTTGCAGCGAACTAGAATTTATAACTGCTCCCTGCCTAATGTTTGCTTCTCCGTTGGTCGATGCCAACGTTAAAACAATTCACATTCAAATCAACGCTTAACCAACTTCATTATTATTTCTGCAATCAGTCAAGTACAATATATGGATGACAAGCCTTAGGAAAATTCTGTTGCTTGTTTAGTAGACAGAACGTAAATTTTCTATCTATTTTCAGCAAATTACTCGAAAATGTCTTGAAAATGAGCGAATCCATTTCGCTGTATTCTTTCTGATTGGGTACATTTTTAAGAATATCAAATCCAACAGAAGAAATTTGTACTTTTCTTTATTTTGTTAGCGTGCAAATATTGTGTTATTGTAGATTTTAGAAGCAGGCAAATAATCAATAAAGAATAAAGAAATTGGTTATTCTGTTAATGTTGCGAGATTATAGCTATTAGAAGCAGGCAAAGAATCAAAAAGTATTTTCAAAAATAAGTGGGTTTGACAATATTGTGAGATTGTGGATTTTAGAAGCAGGCAAAAATTCAATAAAGAATTAAAAAAAATCGTTTAGTCTACCAATGTTGTGAGATTGTAGGTGTCAGAGCCGAGCAAAGAATCAAAAAGTATTTTAAAAAATAAGTGGGTTTGCCAATATTGTGAGATTGTGGATTTCAGAAGGAGGCAAAAATTCAATAAAAAATTAAAAAAAGATCGGTTAGTCTACCAATGTTGTGAGATTGTAGGTATTAGAACCAAGCAAAGAATCAAAAAGTGTTTAAAAAAATAAGTGGGTTTGCCAATATTGTGAGATTTTGGATTTTAGCGACTTAATAAGCTTGTTTAAATGGTTGGTACAACAGAGAGTGGAAGGGAGAAGGGGAAAAACAAAAACAAAACAAAACAAATAATACTTCGAGATACAAAGGAGAGGGAGTTGTAGAGAGCCATGATTAACCACGTCCTGAAGGGACAAGGCGTCTAGAAGAAGTATAAAAGGGTGCTTACTTCCAGCTAAAATGACATAACAACTGTTCACTGCTCTTTTATCTAAAGTAATCACGTGCTGGTAATCGGAGGGTTATCGAACCGAACAATGGAATCGGTGAGCCGAGTTCAAATTTCGGTCGAGTCAGTTGCGTTCACTTTCGTACAAATGCTACTGGGAAATGAGTGGATGTATTTTGGTCTACTATCATCTCGTCTGACGATGCAAACTTCTTTGAATTCCAAAGTGAATACTTTATTCATTTGGCTGGGGTAGGTTGTCTGAATTCAACATTTTGTTGGGGGGGGGGGGCGTTTAATATCATATCAGTTCATTACCGTTATTGAGAGATAGAGAGAGCGGAAATAAAAGACTGAGATTCAAATCTATCTATCTATCTATCTATCTATCTATCTATCTATCTATCTATCTATCTATCTTCATTTCTTTCTATCTATCTATCTATTTCTTTCTTTCTTTCTTTCTTTCTTTCTATCTATCTATCTCACTCATTTCTATCTATCTATCTATCTATCTATCTTCATTTCTTTCTATCTATCTATTTCTTTCTTTCTTTCTTTCTTTCTTTCTATCTATCTATCTATCTATCTATCTATCTCACTCATTTCTATCTATCTATCTATCTATCTATCTATCTATCTATCTATCTATCTATCTTATTTCTTTCTATTTCTTTATTTCTTTCTTTCTTTCTTTCTTTCTTTCTTTCTATCTATCTATCTATCTATCTATCTTCATTTCTTTCTATCTATCTATTTCTTTCTTTCTTTCTATCTATCTATCTATCTATCTATCTATCTATCTATCTATCTTCATTTCTTTCTATCTATCTATTTCTTTCTTTCTTTCTTTCTATCTATCTATCTATCTATCTATCTATCTATCTATCTATCTATCTCACTCATTTCTATCTATCTATCTATCTATCTATCTATCTATCTATCTATCTATCTATCCCTAGTTACTCTTGATTATCACATTTTGGTAATATGTTAGTTTGTCGTATCAGTGTCGTATTGCATGTAAATCGTCTTGTACTTTTAGGCATCACAATTTATTTCATAGTTTAAAATTTTAATAATGGTTCCAGAATATTTCTTAGTTTTAAATAAAAACGAAGCATGTTACTCACTGAATCCAGCTTACGCCCACCGTGAAAAAAATATGGAATAAATGGATTTGCAGTTTTTCATAAACTTAGTAAGGAATAAAAGAAACAAGAATCTTATGCATTCATTCCTTTCGTATTCTTTGACTATAGCTTTAGAGGTGTTGAGCCAATCGCTATTCTTTCGACGCTGAATTTCAGAAAAGCGTTTTATTATCTCTCAAAAAATATTTCCACATAAAAAAAAAATGCTTTAAATGGTTTCTTACTCCTAGCGTTCGTATTTGTGGCCTTTCTCTTGTCATTTGGTGAAAATTTTACAAATGGCCGACTATTCAACGAGTAGCCATTTTGTATTTTAATGGAGAATACAGAATAGTTTGGTTGTGGGTCGCCGACAAAAATAAAAATGAAAAATAAAAATCATAAAACAGACGGTAAAGAGCTAGAAAGAAAAGAAGAGGAAAATTCTTTTTCTATACATTCCAGAAAATGGAAAAAACAAAAAAAAACAAAAAACAAAAAAACAAAGGCCGGTTATTAGTAATGGTAGGTGGAAAATGTCGTCATGCTAATAACAACAGAAGCAGGTGTTGAAAAAAAAACAGTAATAACAAATAAATAGAAGATTTAACTCAAACATAATATTTACGGATTTAACTATATTTTAGAAAGTCAAAGAAAA
The DNA here is from genome assembly GCA_037127315.1 of Ascarosepion bandense. Lineage (NCBI taxonomy): Eukaryota > Metazoa > Mollusca > Cephalopoda > Sepiida > Sepiidae > Ascarosepion > Ascarosepion bandense. The sequence goes on along the minus strand of JBBBDQ010000128.1, from coordinate 889,747 downwards.
AGTTTGAACTTTTACATCTTCATCTTCTATGTGCCCTGTCCCTTCAGGACGTAGGTGATCATGGTTCTCCACGTCTGCCTATCCCTTTTTTTTTAATCGTATCACCCCGAGCAAGGTGGTAATGCCACTGATGTGCAAGGGGCTACATAAGAGTAAAAGATTAAGTAGAAGAGAGTGAGTAGGAAGACGAACCAGTTAGAAAGGAGCAAGAGAAGGATGGGAATACAGGTGTGAAAACAGTTGCAAAGGTGGAGAGAAGGGAAAGGATATACGGTGTGGTGAAAGAACTAGAATCAAGTGGTTAAGAGATGAGTATTGACATTGCATTTAAATTCCTGGAGGTTGTAGCCGTCAGGAAAGCAAGAATATGGAAGCGAGTTCCACAGGCGGGAAGTGCGAGAGAAGAAGCTGCAGGAGTAGAACTGTCGTCTGCATTTGGTTAATCTAACTGTGAATGGGTGGGGCCCAGTTGCCAATCTGGTTGCACGAGTAAACACCTGTTGCAGAGGCACCAGTGACTTAAGTTCGTTGGAGCAGAAGCCATGAAAGTATTTATAGAAGAGACAAAGGGAAGCCACATCCCGTCGGTGGGGAAGTTGCTGGAATCGAGCCGCCAAGTCGGTACCTATCATATTACTGATTCTCCTTTGGAGCCTGTCGAGAACACTGAGATGTGGCTCTTAGTATGTTTGCTCCTGTTACACCTCACAACCCCGTTCCGTCATCCACCTGATCAGGCCCTACAAATATGTTATCCGCTGCTTTCCTCTGTCTCTCTTTCCTTCTATCTAGCCAGTCAGTATCAGGTTCTCCAAGCTCTCCTTCCTCAGTGCGTGTCCCAGGAACTTCATTTGTCTCTTCCTCATGCTCAGTATTAATTTCCTTTTTGTTGCCTTTCTTTCCAACACCTCATCGTTGCTTGCATGCTCAGTCCACGATATCCTCAGCATCCTTCTGTAGAACCAGATTTCTTCTGCTTCCAGTTTTGTCCTCATTTTCGATGACATTGTCCAGCATTCACTGCCGTATTGAAAAACTGACATCACGTAGTAATCCAGCACTCTTTTTTTGTTTCTAGTGAAATTTTCCTGTGTGTTAGTACTTTACTCAGCTTCTGGAACGCGTCCTTTGCCATCCCAATTCGTCTTCGGATCTCTGTGTCACACTTTACGTCTCCTGTTAGAACACTTCCTAAGTATTTAAATTTTTGTACTTGCTTGATTCTGGTATACAAATGTTAAAAGTACAATGTATAACAGACAATAATATTTGGAAGGAGAAAGGAATTCAAGAATTAAAAATTTTTAAGAACACACACACACACGCACACACACAAAAAAAGATGTGCGCACCGCATCAGTCAGTTAAGTGTCATACGTGATGCACTCTTGGGCGATCATGTCTCGAAAGAGACATGGCTGACTGGGCAAAAGATTTTCCCGAAGTAGATTGGCATTGCTTTCTGCGTTAGACTTGTTGCCAATCAAGGCTATAGAACTCAATCTTTCCTGCTATTTAATCTATAGCTGGGAGGAAGAGACGAATTAATATCTTTCCCAAGGGTATTTGCGCGTAAGTACGTGCAACTAATTCAACTGAAATTCGAACTCGGCTCCCCGATTTCTCGTTCCGAAACGATATTCACGTGCACATACCGTTTTTAAAATTCTACAAACTTATATATATATATATATATATATATATATATATATATTTAGTGTATCGAGACAGCAAATAATTTTCTAAGCATATACTGTTAAATATAAGAGACAATGAATGTCTACTATGTTTAATCATGAGCCGTTCTAAACATAATATTTTGGTTTTAATTTCAGTTGAAAATAAAGACAAAAATTGTACAAAATTTGGATATTTCTTTTTATTATGCTGGTTCTAAGCTTCGGCTCATATGAACCATCTTCAGACAGGTTATAGGGACGTTAACATAAAAAACATCTACCACCAAAGATGATATTATCTTGTGTTGACATAAAATATTGCAATGCGACGATAACACTCACAGGTCATAAATTTGTAATGTAAATTTGCTATAGAACGACATTACAAATTTACGAACTGCGTCTGCTATTCGGTGACTGATATCGTCGCATTGCAATAACCTCTCATGTGAGCCGAGAGCTTAGAACCAGCACAATAAGAAAATATCCAAATATTGGACACACACACACACATATATATATATTTTCTAAACATATGCTGTTAAATATAAGAGACAATGAATGTCTATTATATTTAATCATGAGCCGTTCTAAACGTCGTATTTTGGCTTTAATTTCAGTTGAAAATAAATACAAAAATTCTCCAACATTTGGATATTTTTTTATTAAGTTTGTTCTAAGCTTTCGGCTCACATGAGCCATCTTCAGAGAGGTTATTAAGACGGTAACACAATAACATCTACCATCACCGACGATTTTATTTTGTGTTGACATATAACTCCGCTAGGCAACGGCAATAGTTACCAAAAATAACAAACGCAGTTCGCAAATTTGTAATGCGGTTCTATGACGTCACACCGCGTGAAAGCTGGAAATGATAACAGAACCATATATTTAAACGCAATGTAATGTGTTATGACCAGATTTAAACGTGATTTTATTAAGTGTGGATTGTTTGGATTTAATATAAATGGTCTCCAATATCTGAAGCTTCTTTTTACTGTGTGTATGAGTTAGGATTATTGTATTGTTGACTAAAATCTTTCTGATATTACCTACATGTTTATGTTTTTCTGAGAAATGTTGTTTAATTGTACTCTGTTCAGAAAGGTGACAGGTAAGTCTACGGGAGAGCGAGAGCGTGGTTGTAGTAAAATCAATATATGTAGTGGATTTATTATTAGTACCAGAGATACAATTTCTGAACGGGCATGTATATTGATACACTACATTGGTTTTTTTTTTTGTAGAGAATTTAGTTTAGTGCTTGTAGGGTTATTAGAGACTATGACGTCAATTGTTTTGAATTTTTATAATATATAATGAGTTTAATTTGGTTATTGCTATCCACTGGTTTAACATTTCTACGTATTATGTTTTTGAGAGTTTTTTCATCTTGTTTATAATTATTATGTATTTGGTTGCAATAGTATAAGTTAATAGTGTTATGTTTATTTTGATGTAAACCATTATAATTAATATTATCAATATTGTTAGAGCTATTGTTAAATTTGTTGGGATACATTTTAATTTGTTGATCAATAACGGAGTTAAGAAATCCATTATTGACAAGTGTTTGCTTAATGTTGTGTAATTCTTTATAAAATATAGATTTGGAAGAAGATATAATTTGTGTGCGTTGAATTAAGTTTTTTATAACAGCTAACTTATATCGTTGGGAGCATTCACTATTATAATTAAGAAGACACGAGTTTATGCTAGTTGGTTTCCTGTATAGAGAAGTAGTCAATCTATGTGTGCTAGAATCAATGAATACATCAAGGAATGGGATTTTGTTATTAATATTAAGTTCTAATGTAAATTTGAGGACGGAGTGACTTTCAAATTTGTTTTTAAGATGTGTAATTTGATCGATATTCTTAGCTAAAACGAAGGTGTCATCTATGTATCTTACATATATAGAGGGTTTATTGTTGTCATTAATTATTTTATTTTCTAAATTTGCCATATAATAATTAGAAAAGAGGGGACCTAAAGTATATGTATTGAGTTATGATAATGTTTTGTGCCAAGATTATTGGTTTCTCATGGGGTTTTATGATAAAAATTATTTTGGCAAGGAGGAATTTTAACGTAAAGTGCTCGATATCGGGGTGGAAATAGAGTGTTGATATATATATATATATATATATAATTTTAGTTCAAATAATTTGTCATTTTAATTGAGCAGAAAAATGAACCTGCTCAATTAAAGTGACAATTAAAGTGACAATTAAAGTAACAAATTCTTTGCACTAAAACTATATATACATCTATCGGTCTGGGTTCAATACTAGCTGGAAGCAATTGGATATCTAACCGTACTGATAAGCTGTGATACAACGAAACAAGACTGTCTGCGGATGATTATTTATGCTCTCGCCCGTCGTCATTTCAGCATTCTGGGGAAATGGTAGACTTTAAAAACAGTAGCTATTCACCGGTATTTACGCATTATTCTTCAGTAATGAATCGAACACTCTTGGCTACTGGCGTGTGTTTACATTCTATATATAACACGCTAAAATCTGCCTTTCTACATCGTGCGCCGATAGCTTAGTAGTAGAATCTCCATGTCAAATTGATCGGGGTTCAGTTCTGGCTGGAAGTAATCGGTTATCTGTCCGTACTGATGAGTTGTGAAACAGCGTAACAGGACTGTCTCTTGATGACTATATATATATATATATATATAAGCTCCATATGAATAAAAAAAAAATCTGCAAACAGCAGCAAAAGTCCTGAAGACGGAAGACATCACAAAAACGCTTTCAGGAAACTTCGGCATGAGAATTTTTAAAAAATACACGCTAAAATACAGCTGATAGGGAAGCTGATTGGCAAGTCAAATTTGAATTCGTAAATTATCGTATATGCTCGTATATAAGTCGATTTTATGTATAGTACGACCTCAGAATTTTTCGCAAGAATTTTAACACCTGTCAAACTTTTCATAAATGCTGGCATTATACTCGACTATACTTACATGGATTTGTGTCGAGTTTAGCCGGCTTCTTTTGGTAGACTGGTTGCCAATCAAGTTTACAAAACCCAGTCTGTCTTGTTATTTACCCATAGTGGGTGGAGGGGCAGAAGAGATGGATTCATACCTTTCTCGTAGAGCATTAGTACGTAAGCGAATGTAATGAATTCGAATGGAATCAAGGACTCGACTCTCCGATTTCTCAAATGAAAAGCATGGCCCCATTGAATATACGGTATTCTACTTATATTTATACTTAGATAAACCACATATTACAGCAGACTGATATCATCAGACCAGAAAAAGGTCCCAACTGTAAATCACACACACACACACACACACACACACACATATATATATATACCATAAACACACACACACACACACACACACACGCTATAATTAATGACAGCAGCAGCAGCAAGGAATGACCATTCCTTGAAAGGCACGGATTCACTCGGACAGACACGCTCCTCTGCAATTCTGAAGATGAGATTTTGATCTCGAAATATTAATGTATAATAAATAGGTAATACCCAACAATTTATTTACCTTCCTTTATTTTATTAAATGCATTGTGACAGCCTTCAAGACCTAACCATACACCTAATATACACAATCATCATCATCATCATCATCATCATCATCATCATCATCATTTATTCATCACACCCAGATGGTGCATAGGGCAGAAACCTTTTTTTTTGCTGTTTCTGTAACAATCTGTTTTTTACGGGGCAGAGTTGTTAGCCCTGCACCCAACCCCCAAACCCCCAAACCTGGAGGACCGGTGGACCATTCTTGGTCCTTACGTTTACAGCACCTGGTGTTCGCAAATGGTTACCCATTCAAGTACTGACCAGGCTCGATTTTGCTTAATTGCGGTGATCAGACGGGAACCGGTGTATTCAACACGATATAGCCGTTGACAATATACACAATGCTTCAAGCAAGTTACAAAACTTTATTATATTTATTTGTACAAATTGTACAGATTTTTATGATTTTGTTGATCGGTAGGGATTTTTTATTTAGCGAGGTAGTTCTTTGGAAGATTTTAGCATTTGTTAAGTGTTTTCGTTAGGAGAAAGCTCGCTAAGAGCCACTAGGGATAGGAAGATGTGGAAAGTCATGATCGCCTGCGTCCTGAAGATACACGGCACATAGAAAAGAAGAAGGAATTCAATATCTCTGCTTGACTATATTTCTCGAATTTATGTTTTTGAATTCGTTAATCGCCGGTTTTTTTGAGGCATGAAGAGTTGGTAGGAATTAAAAGTTTTTCCTAATTTGTGAAAGATGCTATTGAGATAATATATTTTTGTTAATCATTTCACCCCAAGCAAGACAGAATTGCCACTGGTGCACAAGAGAAGGGGGTAAAGAAGAGGTGAGCGATGAGAAAGAGGTACAATTTACAGTGGAGTCAGAGAATTATTAAGAAAAGGATGAGAATACAGGTGTTAAGAGGCCTGCATGAAAGTGGAGTGAAAAGGAAGAAGAACATGATACAAGGGTTGTCATGGAAAGGATGTGAGTCAAGAATATATGAGATGCCAATTGACTTTACATTTAAATTCTTGGAGGTTGTAGTTTTCAGGGAAGCAAGTATATACAGAAGGGAATTCAACAGGCGGGAAGTGCGAGCAAAGACGCTGATAGAGTAGAAGTTGCGGTTACATTTGAATGGTTTAACTGTAACAGGGTGGGACCTAGCCGCTAGTCTAGTAGCTCGAGTGAATTCATGGAGAGTAGGGCATCAAGAGGTTAAGCTCATCGGAGCTGAAACCGTGAAACTATTTGTAGACGAGACAGAGAGAAGCCACATTACGTCGGTGAGAAAGTGACTGGAGTTTAGCTACCAGGTCGGGATCAATTACATTACAGATTCTTCGTTGGATTTTGTCGAGAAGCCCGAAATGAATAGCAGATGAATATGCCGCATTAGAATGTTTGGTTTGTGATATTTGGCAAAGTCGTAGATATCAAAATCGCCTTTCGAAAGAAAAAGTGTTGGCGGAGATAAGGAAGTAGAAAAGATCGAGAGAAAGGGCAAGGAAAAACAATTTGCGAAAACGGTTGATTGGTTTGGTTGACTTATTTCAAGGCAACCCTAACAGCGATATCTAATTGCAAGTTTTGTATGGGTCACCAGATGAGAATCATACTAAGAATGCTTTCATTCACCAAATTGCCTGAAAATGATTTTTAATTAATTTTAATGTGAAAATGCATTGGAAATGATTTTCACCATGAAAATGCATTGGAAATGATTTTTACTATGAAAATGCATTGGAAATGATTTTTATTATGAAAATGCATTGGAAATGATTTTTAATATGAAAATGCATTGGAAATGATTTTTATGATGAAAACGCATTGGAAATGATTTTTATTATGAAAATGCATTGGAAATGATTTTTATTATGAAAATGCATTGGAAATGATTTTTATGATGAAAACGCATTGGAAATGATTTTTACCATGAAAATGCATTGGAAATGATTTTTATGATGAAAACGCATTGGAAATGATTTTTATGATGAAAACGCATTGGAAATGATTTTTATTATGAAAATGCATTGGAAATGATTTTTATTATGTAAATGCATTGGAAATGATTTTTACCATGAAAATGCATTGGAAATGATTTTTACTATGAAAAATGAGAGACACAGAGAGTTAGCCCGTGAATGGTGGTGGCATTCTCAGGGATGGAAGATTTAAACCTTACATAATATATTGAATTATTTTACTATGAAAATGCATTGGCCAATTACTTTTAGTATTAAAATGCATTCCTTAATAATTTTTATTGTGAAAATTCATTGAAATGATTTCTAATTAATTTTCTAAAATGCATTGGAAGTGTCTTTTTTTAATTGCATTCGGCAATGATATTTCCTATAAAAATTGCATTGGGCAATATTTACTACGAAAATGTATTGGAAAAATTGCATATCTGTCATGTAATAAATACGTTTGGTACTTTAATATCAACTTTATAATCCAAGGCCAGTCAGTTAAGTGCCATACGTGATACACGCTTGGGCGATCATGTCTCGAAAGAGACATGGCTGACTGGGCAGAAGATTATCCTGCAGTGGGTTGCCATTGCTTTCTGCGGTAGACTGGTTGCCGACCAAGGCTATAGAACCCAATCTGTCCTGCTATTTAACCCATAACTGGAAGGAAGAGACGTATTAATACCTTTCCCAAGGGTATTTACGCGTAAGTGAATACAATGGATTCAACTGGAATTCGAACTCGGCTCCCCGGTTTCTCGTTCCGAGCCGATATCCACTGCACCACAATACACATGCGTTTAAAATGTGTTAAAAATTAGGAACACCGTGTATAACCATTTGCTGTAAGAGAGAGAGAGAGAGAGAGAGAGAGAGAGAGAGAGAGAGAGAGAGTTGTAGTGTGTTATCGTGATGTGGCCAAAATATTAGTGAAACCAAGGAATATAGTTCATCTGAACAATTTACATGAGCATAACGATGGAATTAAAATTAAAGAAAAAATTAATTGAAAATAAAATTACATCTGAACCTAATTTAAATAGAATGAGAAGACGAGAAACGGCGAGTGTGTGTCAGAGAAGATGAGACAGAGAGTAAGAAGGAAGACGAGAGAATGAGGGAGAATACAAGATAGAGAGAAAACTAAAAGAAGACAAAAGAGAGAAAGAGAAATATAGTGAGAGTGAGAAGAAAGACGAGAGAATGAGGGAGAAGACGAGATAGAGAGGAAACTAAAAGAAGACAAGAGAGAGAAAGAGAAAGATAGCGAGAGTGAGAAGGAAGACGAGAAAATGAAAACGACAAAATAGAGAGAAAGAGAAAGCGAGAGAGAAGGAAGACGAGAGAATGAGGAAGAAGACGAGATAGAGAGGAAACTAAGAAAAGATAGATAAATTAGAGAATGAGGGAGAAGACAAAGAGAAAACGAAGAATAGACAAGAGAGAGAGAGAGAGAGATAGAGAGAGAGAGAGAGAATGAGTGAGAGAGACGAAAGACGAGAGAATGAGAGAAGACAGAAAGAAAACAAAGACAAGGCACAAGAGAGAAAACAAAGAGAAGATAAGAGAGAGAAAGACAGCGAGAGCGAGAAGGAAGACAAGAGAATGAGAGATAAGAAGAGACAGAGAGGAAGCTAAGGGAAGACAAGAGAGAGAAAAGGGGAGAATGAGAGAGGAGAAAAGATAAAGAGAAAACGAAGAGTAGACGAGAGAAAGAGAGAGAGTGAGGGAGGGAGAGAGTGATGAGAAACAAGAGAATGAGAGAAGACAGCAAACAAAAATAAATCGAGAGAGAGAGAGAGGGGGAGAGGGAGAGAGAGAGAGAAAAAACGAAGCGAAGGCAAGACGAGAGAATAAGAGAGAAGATTAGGCAGAAAGAGAACGCCTTAAAATCATGGCCTGTTTCAAAGCGTTCGTTTCATCATGTGGCACGCGAATAATTTCCCCCACCTTGCGTCACCCATGATAATCACGATTTCACTGCACTCCATAATAATATCCCCCACGCACCACCCACAATTACGCCCTCACGTCACGCCGACACTCATAATCGAATACATCACCCACGTGCAATACACCCTCTTATAACCCACACGCATCTGCGTCTTTCTCTTGCTCTCTGTTACTCTGACGCACATTTACATTAATTAAACTGACGTTCGTTTGGCACAAGGACACAGAAATAAGAAATCGGGGGATACAGTCCTGTGGCGGAAAATTATGTTCCACTTTCTAACCTTTATTACCCAGACGCAGCGTCGCATGTCCGTTGCTACTCTATCGCGATTTCAATGGCTAATGTTCGGATGAACTCTACTCACGACTTTCCACACGACTTCAAATAAAAATCAGTTGACTAAAGCATATAACAGAACTTCCATCACTTGAAGACTTTCAACAGAAGCAATAACTAAAATGAATAGCACATGTTACTCAGATAGAAAATAACGTCATAATCAAGATGTTGACTTTCCACACGACTTCAAATAAAAATCAGTTGACTAAAGCATATAACAGAACTTCCATCACTTGAAGACTTTCAACAGAAGCAATAACTAAAATGAATAGCACATGTAACTCAGATAGAAAATAACGTCATAATCAAGATATTGACTTTCCACACTACTTGAAATAAAAATCAGTTGACTAAAGCATAAAACAGAACTTCCATCACTTGAAGACTTTCAACAGAATTAAAAACTAACACATGTAAGTCAAAAAGAAAATGACGACATAATCAAGATGTTGGCATATTATTTCAAACATTATTTTAGGAAGGAAATCCCGTCAATACTGTAAAAAGTTATAACAGTTTTGCATCATACAACTCTTTTTCCACAGACGATACGTTGCAATCATTTTGCTACTCTAATTTTAATTTTATAATTTTACTTTTAAAATAGCATTTTATTTGTTTTATCTCCTTGTAGTTTTTGTCCATTTAAATTTTACTCTTGTTATTAAAAAGCTGTAACCTAAATTTATAAACCGTTGCTACTCTATCGCTATTTCAATGGCTAATGTTCGGATGAACTCTACTCTTTAGTTCTACCAGTTCATCATGAGTGGCATTCAAGCTAAAGTTTCTAAGATCAATATTTAATAATAGCTTTGATTGCGTAAAGCCTATGACGATCAAAATTCTCCGAACCATTTAGGCTAGAGCTACAGAATCAGAAACTAAAGTAACGACTAAAATGAATAGCACATGTAACTCAAATAGAAAATAATGACATAATCAAGATGTTGACTTTCCACTGAGCCATAAACAAAAGCTTAGAAAGAAAACTCCCATCAGTACTAGAAAGATCTATAACAGTTAGTGGACTTGAAATATCTAATTTAAAATTGTTTTAAGAACATTATTTTATAAATTTCAGCTGACAGTAACACTAACTGTTCAGTCAATAAATGCCAAATGTTTCCATTCCTTTTTTTAAAATCATCTGAATCAAGATGATAAAGCCACTAAGATACAAAGGTTTATTCAAAGTGGAAGAGGATGAGAAGACTTTAGAAGGAACTGAAAACCTAATACTACATCACTTGAGGATTTTCAACAGAAGCAACAACTAAAATGAATAGCACATGTAACTCAGATAGAAAATAACGTCATAATCAAGATGTTGACTTTCCACACGACTTCAAATAAAAATCAGTTGACTAAAGCATAAAACAGAACTTCCATCACTTGAAGACTTTCAACAGAAGCAACAACTAAAATGAATAGCACATGTTACTCAGATAGAAAATAACGTCATAATCAAGATGTTGACTTTCCACGCGACTTCAAATAAAAATCAGTTGACTAAAGCATATAACAGAACTTCCATCACTTGAAGACTTTCAACAGAAACAACAACTAAAATGAATAGCACATGTAACTCAGATAGAAAATAACGTCATAATCAAGATGTTGACTTTCCACACGACTTCAAATAAAAATCAGTTGACTAAAGCATAAAACAGAACTTCCATCACTTGAAGACTTTCAACAGAAGCAACAACTAAAATGAATAGCACATGTTACTCAGATAGAAAATAACGTCATAATCAAGATGTTGACTTTCCACGCGACTTCAAATAAAAATCAGTTGACTAAAGCATATAACAGAACTTCCATCACTTGAAGACTTTCAACAGAAACAACAACTAAAATGAATAGCACATGTAACTCAGATAGAAAATAACGTCATAATCAAGATGTTGACTTTCCACACGACTTCAAATAAAAATCAGTTGACTAAAGCATAAAACAGAACTTCCATCACTTGAAGACTTTCAACAGAAGCAACAACTAAAATGAATAGCACATGTTACTCAGATAGAAAATAACGTCATAATCAAGATGTTGACTTTCCACGCGACTTCAAATAAAAATCAGTTAACTAAAGCATAAAACAGAACTTCCATCACTTGAAGACTTTCAACAGAAGCAACAACTAAAATGAATAGCACATGTTACTCAGATAGAAAATAACGTCATAATCAAGATGTTGACTTTCCACGCGACTTCAAATAAAAATCAGTTGACTATAGCATATAACAGAACTTCCATCACTTGAAGACTTTCAACAGAAGCAACAACTAAAATGAATAGCACATGTAACTCAGATTGAAAATAACGTCATAATCAAGATGTTGACTTTCCACACGACTTCAAATAAAAATCAGTTGACTAAAGCATAAAACAGAACTTCCATCACTTGAAGATTTTCAACAGAATTAAAAACTGACACATGTAAGTCAAAAAGAAAATGACGACATAATCAAGATGTTGGCATATTATTTCAAACATTATTTTAGGAAGAAAATCTCGTCAATACTGTAAAACGTTATAACAGTTTTGCATCATACAACTCTTTTTCCACAGACGATACGTTGCAATCATTTTGCTACTCTAATTTTAATTTTATAATTTTACTTTTAAAATAGCATTTTATTTGTTTTATCTCCTTGTAGTTTTTGTCCATTTAAATTTTACTCTTGTTATTAAAAAGCTGTAACCTAAATTTACAAAATTTGTCTCCCATGAACATCGAGTGAATTTAAACACAATTCTACTACAAGGTTAGTTTGTAATGTGCACCTGATGATTGCATAACGCATGAAATTTCGAGTCGTGCCATCGATGTAGGACAATATGGCTACTTATTAATATCAAAGGAAAATCTGTAATGTGATAGGCGGCTCGACTTCAGCCACATTATCACCGACAGGATGTGGCTTTTTTCTGTCTGTTCTATAAATATTTTCATTGCCTCTGCTCCGACGAACTTAAGTCACCGATGCTCTCCGCCATAAAAATTTACTCGTGCAATCAGACTGGCAACTGGGTCCCACCCCTTCACAGTTAGATCAACCAAATGCAGCCGACGTTTCTACTCCAGCGGCCTCTTTTCTCGCACTTCCCGCCTTTGAAACTCCTTTCCATATTCTTGCTTTCTTGACGGCTACAACCTCCAGGAATCTAAATGCAACGTCAATACCCATCTCTTATCCACTTGACTCCAGTTCTTTCTACATCGCCCTGTAAATATTTTCCTTTCTCTCTACCTTTGCAACTGTCATCACACCTGTATTCCCATCTTTCTCTTGCCCTTTCTTTGACACCCCCTGCAACTTGTTTGTCTTTCTCTTTACTCTCCTCCTATATAATCTTTTACTCTTATGTAGCCCCCCTGTGCATCAGTGGCGTTGCCACCTTGCTTGGGGTGAAACGATTTAAAAAAATATATACATATATATTAAAATAAAGTGCTATATAATAAAGCTATTCAGGAAAGCTTCTTTAAGAGCAAATTTTATTACTTAAAACTCGTTAAATCTGAGTCATCTAGAAGTTTACTCCTCTCTCTAATGAACTGAGCCGACGATGCCTCGTTATTGTCTCTCCTTCCATGAGCGTGACGGAAGGGATATATATATGCAGTGGAAAAACTATACTGAATCAATTGCTAGATCAGCTACTAAGAAAATTGGTTCATTGTGTCGGGCGAGACAATTTTTTTCTACAAAGTCTATCGTACATATCTATAAGTCTACCATTTGTCCATGCTTGGAATATTGCAGCCACATATGATTTGGTGACCCTGCTATTTACCTAGAGCTTCTGGATGGAATCTAAAGAAGAATCAGCAATATTATTTGTCCTGATCTGGCAGCTCGGCTTCAGTCCCATTTCTACCGCCGTAATAATGCCTCTCTGTGTCTTTTCTATAAATACTTTCATGGCAACTATTCCCATCAGCACTTCACAACTGCGATGTGCTTTGTGGTGCAGTGGATATCGATTAAGAACGACAAATCGGGGTGCCGAGTTCGAATTCAAGTTGAATCCCTTGCGTTCACTTACTTACAAATACCATTGGGAAAGGTATTAATCCGTTTCTTCATTCCTGTTACGGGTTAAATAAAAAGACAGATTGGGTTCTGTAGCCTTGGCTGGCAACCAGTCTATCGCAGAAAGTAATGGCAACCTACTGTGGGATAATCTTCTGCTGAGTCAGCCATGTCTCTTTCGAGACATGATCGCCCAAGCGTGTATCACGTATGGCACTTAACTGACAAGACTGGTGTCGAGATCTCATCACTTTATAGTTAAGCTGTACTATCCACAGTTTGAAGCAAAATCTTAAACCCAAATATAAATGAGAACTACTGTATGTGCCTCTGTGACTTTTCTATAAATACTTTCATAGTAATTGTTTGAATGAGCCCTTCACAGTGGTACCTAGACTTTTAAAATTAAAGCACGGTATTAGCCTGATGTGCGTTGTGGCGCAGTGGATATCGGCTCGGAGTTCGAATTCCAGTTGAATTCATTGCATTCACTTACGCGCAAATACCCTTGGGAAAGGTATTAATCCGTCTCTTCCTTCCAGTTATGGGTTAAATAGCAGGACAAATTGGGTTCTATAGCCTTGGTCGGCAACTAGTCTACCGCAGAAAGCAATGGCAACCTACTGCGGGATAATCTTCTGCTCAGTCAGTCATGTCTCTTTCGAGACATGATCGCCCAAGCGGGTATCACGTAAGGCACTTAACTGACTGACTGATTAGCCTGATGTCAACATTTCATCAATTTACATTTTAGCTGGCTAGATGAAGCCGCAGTTCTACGCTAACAGTTTCTTTTCTCGCACGTTTCGCCTGTGAAACTCCCTTCTGACTCAATGCTTCCCAATTTATTCAACAAAAATTTAAATGGAATGTCAATCGCTCTCTACTGTCCTCCTGATTACTCTTTTTTCTTCATGCTCATTACCAATGTTTCTGTTCATAGTTCTTCCCCTTGTGTCTTAGTAGCTTTACTGCCTTGCATGTGTTAAAAAAGTCAGTAAGTCACGTGCCATAAGTGATACAAGGAGACATGACTGACTGGGTAGAAGGTTTTTCCGCAGTAGGTTGCCATTACTTTCTGTGGTAGACTGATTGCTAACCAAGGCTATAAAATTTAATCTGTCCTGCTATTTAACCCATAACAGGAGGGAGAAGAGAGGGATTATATTATATTCTTGTATTAATAAGCAGTAATTAGTGGGGGATCAGTTTAACACTTCATAACAATAGAAAAACGATCCCCCACTTCAAACTTCATTTATGTTTCCAAATATTATATTCAGTCAGTTAAGTGCCATACATAATACACGCTTGGGAGATTACGTCTTCAAATAGACATGACTGGACTGATTTTCCCGCTATAGGTTGCCATTACTTTCTGCGGTAGACTGGTTGTCAATCAAGGCTACAGAATCCAATCTGTCCTGCTAATTAAACTACAGATGGATCAAAAAGCAGCGGATTAGGATATTTCGCACGGGTATTTGCGCATAAGTGAATGCAACGAATTCAAATGGAATTCGAACTCGGCTCTCCGATTTCTCATTCCGAGATGATATTCACTGCACCACAATGTTCAACGCATGGGTTCAAATATCGATATAAAAAGAAACGTTTTGGCATCTCTAGTTTTTAGATTTTTTTTTAATCATTTCACCCCAAGCAAGGCATTCCACTGCCACTATTGCGCAGGGGGTTACATAGGGGAAGGTGATAAGAGTGGTTAGATATAGGAAATCTCAGAAGGAGGGTGATAGACGGGTAAGGGTACCGAGGATCAGGGTTGGGTAGATGGGAAGAGTGTTTGAGAGAATGGATGCGAGTTAGTGTGTCAGGAGATGTCTACTGACCTTACAGTTAAGCTCCTGGAGATTGTAGCTGTCGGGGAAGCAATTATGTGCAGGATAGATTCAGACGGAAAGAAACTTTCGGGCCCTGCACAGAGAACTTTCATAGCAGCGGATTTAGCAATGGATTCGATATAGTCATTCCACTTGAGGTCCGCGTAGTGTTTTACTCTCTGGGAGGCAAACCTGTTCCATGCTAATGGGAGGTAGGTGCGATTGTCTGTGATGGTTAATTGATAGCAGCTTCGTTTTGGAAGCATTAAAATTTACGAGCCATTTCTTACCCCCACTCCACTACGGATTGGAGGTTATTTTCAAGCTCGGCAGCGAGGTTCGCTTTGTCGCCCACACCAGAGTTTTGATCGAGGCGAGAGTAAACTGTGGTGTCATCGGCGTATATATCTACTTGGGATCTTATGGCATCGGGGAGATCATTAATGTAGATCAGAAAGAGCGTAGGAACCAGAGAGTTGTTCCAAACTTTTGGTTTATAGTGTACTTTTGCGTGCAATTTTATTTAATGAAGGACTTAAAATATTTCCAAAAAATGTTTTAAAATGAATTTTAAAAAGAGGTCGATTTATTGGCCGATAATTGCTGAAAAGTTCGATTAAATTTAATAATCTAATTTTTACGTAGAAAAAAAAAACTGATTATTTCTTTTTATATCTCCGAATTTATGGTTTTTATAGCTCGGCGTTGAGTAGGAATAACCACAATCTAACTTCGTGGAACTTTAGCCACATATACTTCCTCCCTTCAGCTAATCCCATAAAACGCCTACTCACCTTTTCTTCGGGTTCATTTCATTCTGCTTCGAAAACTACTTAAACACCACATGTACATTGAAGGCACTTATTGCCACTGAATGTCATTAAACTTCTTATCCGAATTAAGCCTGTCTATCCTCATCAGGGATGTGCATTACAGTGAACTAGATATCAACTCGTTATGATAAATCTATAAGACGAGTTCGAATTCCAGTTGAGTTCGTTGCATTCACTTACGAGCAAATACCCTTGGGAATGGTATTAATCCGTCTCTTCTTTCCAGTTATGGGTTAAATAATAAGACATATTGGGTTCTATAGCCTTGGCTAGCAACCAGTCTACCGCAGAAAGAAATAGCATGCTACTACGGAAAAAAGGACCGAAAGAGACATGATTGTCCAAGCGTGTATACCGTGTGGCACTTAAAATAGACGGACAGTTACATTCTCCAAGAATTTAAATGTAAAGTGAATAGTCATCTCTTATCTCACTAACCAGCATGCTCTCTCTCATGCTCCTTTCTCCGTCCACTCCACTCTCATCAGTATTTTATACCCTTTTCTTACCCACTTCCTGACACCCCCATAACCTGTCACCCTTTCACATAATTTTTCTTCTATGTAACCGCCTTCAAAACAGTGGCAGTAAAATGCCTTGCTTGGGGCGATAAGATTATAAAAAAAAAATGACTGATGGGTTGAATAGGACAGATTGGGTTCTATAGCCTTCGTTAGCAACCAGTCTAACGCAGAAAGAAATGGCAACCTACTGTGGGAAAATCTTCAGCTTAGTGCATCGAAAGAGACATGATTACCCAAGTGTCTATCACGTATGGCACTTAACTAACTAATGTCAATATAGGTTAAAGATCAGGACAGATTAGATTCTATAGCCTTCGTTGGCAACCAGTCTAACGCAGAAAGAAATGGCAACCTACTGCGGGAAAATCTTCAGCCTAGTCAATCATGCATCGAAAGGGACATGATTACCCAAGTGTCTATCATGTATGGCACTTAACTAACTAATGTTAATATGGGTTAAAGATCAGGACAGATTGGATTCTATAGATTGGTTGGCAACCAGTCTAACGCAGAAAGAAATGGCAACCTACTGCGGGAAAATCTTCTGTCTATTCAGAGTCAGACATGAACCGAAAGAGATACGATTGCCCAAGCATGTATCAGGTGTGGCACTTAATTGACTGACTGATCCTCGTTAAGGGAAATTGTTTTAACATCAACCTAAATACTTATTGAGAGCAGAACTTCCAGTTTAATCTTGATCTTGTCCCACATTACGTTCTATGCTGATCTGCGTCTCATCCACCCTCATTGGGGTATGATACATCATACGCTAAAAGTCTGCCTCCTTCTACCGAGCGCGCATAGCTCAGATGTAGTATCGCCGACTGAACCCAATTCGGTCGGGTTTTAATCCTGGGTTAAAAGCAATCGGATGTCTAACCGTACTGATGAGCTGCGAAACAAATCTGTCTACGGATGACACTATATATATATATATATATATATTTGCTCTGTAATATTTTATTACATGGAGCTCTCTTCCTGTATCATTTTTTAATATTAAAATAAATTTTTAATATTAATTAGGATCGGGTTTTTTGGAATTTACCTTCCTGCTTTTTTCCCTTGGATTGAAGTATCTGAATTAATATATATATATATATATATATATATATATATATATATATATATATATGTGTGTTTGTGTGTGTGTGTGTGTGTATACAGTACTGTGAAAAAGTATTACGACAAGAACTATTTTATCTTTTATGAGGCATATTGACAGAAAAAAGACAATTTAATTAAAGTAATTTTATTTAATTTACTCAACAAATGCTTTCACAAGAAAAAATACTTGTTACAAAATAAATTCAGTATTTAGTATAATAGCCTTTTGCTTTGATCACAGTCTTCATTCTGCCCGGCATTGACATCATAAGCTTCTTCAATGTATCTAATGGTATCTCCTGCCAAGCAGCTTGTATTTGTTCCCAAAGTGTGACTTGCTAAATAACATTAGATTTATCAAAGGGGGGAATAAGAAAAAATTCACTCATATCATAGGATAATACAATAATGAGTAGTTTTAAAATAACTTGTTTAATAGAAAATAGGAAAAAGTAAATATAATTTCTTTTTAATACTTTTCTTTTACACCTAGTTTGAAATAATATTTATTAGCAATTTACTTGGCTTTTCACTCAGTATTTGAACTTCAGTGAGGGTTTCAGGAAAATCTCTCCTGTCCTAATACTTTTGCAAACTACTGGTGGTGTGCAAAAGTGTTAGGACAGGGCTGATTTGAAACTTTATTTTGATGCCTCATAAAAGATAAAATAGTTCTTGTCCTAATATTTTTGCACAGTACTCTCTCTCTCTCTCTCTCTCTCTCTCTCTATATATATATATATATATATATATATATATATATATATATATATATGTATGTATATATATATACATATATATATATATATTTGTAATATATATATATATATATATATATATATATATATATATATATATATAAGGAACGAAGAAAATATTTGCTACGTTCAAAACATTAATTTAAAACAGTGCTCAATATAAAAATAGAGCAATGAATATTTATTCTAAATTATACTTTAGAACATGTACAAACTACTACAAAGTTGTACATTTTGTTTCGAAATTGAAAGAACAATGTTTTATCAAGTAGTTAATAATGATGGTAATAAACGTTATTTTTAAAAAGAAAATGTATGAAAATTAACTTCCTTTTTGGAAAAAAAAACTTTCGTACGAGGTAAAGAGGATAGGAAAGATGAGAAAACAAAATGAGAGAAATAAAAAAAAACATTTATTTTCCAAAAAGGAAGTGAATTTTCATAAATTTTCTTTTCGAAAATAACGTTTCGAAATAATAATTACCAACATTATTAACTACCTGTCGAAGCAAAATGTACAAATTTGTAGTAGATTTATCACACACACACACACACACACACACATATATATATAGCCAATTTCCCTGACGAGCCGGAGGACGAAACCGTGGTAGGTTGTTGGCTCTTGCTTAGATCTTCTGTCTTTGTTTGCTCTACTTTCGTATTGGCGCGTCTTAGACCTCTCAACCATGAATAACATTCAATTGGTGGCTTCCCCTATGTGGATAGGGGCCACAGGTTCGAATCCTGCTGAATGATACACATTTTCGTAACAAAAATATATCGTAAATAATCAGGCCAGTAGAAATAAATATATAATATTGTTTGATTATAAAACAGAATATCTACTTAAATACAAGTATCGATCAAAAAATGATGTTCAAACAATTAATTTCAAATTGTCGGTTTGTTTATAATCATTTCGCTAATCTTCGTTAATTTCCGTAATACCTATATATATATACTATTTTGTTACAGATCATAGTTTCGAATCCTGCTAAATGACACACATTTTTCTAAAAAAATACTTACGAATACTAAGGCCGGTAGATTTATATATATAAATATTCTGTTTGATTAAAAAAAGAATATATCCTCAATTACGAGTATCTATTAAAAATAATGTTCACACACACACACACACACACACACACACACACACACACATATATATATATATATATATATATATATTTGCAATGCGATTCTATGACGTCACACCGCGTGATAGCGCGAAATGACAACAGAACCATGAATTTAAGTGCGTCATTTGCGAACTGCGTTTGTTATTTTTGGTAACTATTGCCGTTGCCTAGCGGAGGTTTATGTCAACGCAAAATAAAATCGTCGGTGATGGTAGATGTTATTGTGTTACCGTCTTAATAACCTCTCGGAAGATGGCTCATGTGAGCCGAAAGCTTAGAACCAACTTAATAAAAAATTATCCAAATGTTGGACAATTTTTGTCTTAATTTTCAACAGAAATTAAAGCCAAAATACGACGTTTAGAACGGCTCATGATTAAATATAATAGACATTCATTGTCTCTTATATTTAACAGTATATATTTAGAATATATATATATATATTTTCTTTTTCTTTAATCCGAAGTGGAAGAGTAGGAAGGTAAATTCCAAGAACCTGATCCTAATCAATATTAAAAATTTTTAACATTAAAAAGTGATGCAGGCAGAGAGCTCAATGTATTAAGAATACAGAGCCAATATAAATTAGAGAAAATTTTCAAAATTCAAACATGTCGGATGTACATTTTGACATAGGATCTCTAATAGAAACTCCATATATATATATATATATATATGAGTTGAATATATGGATCAGAATCTGACAAGATGGATAGAATAAGTAAAGAACAAGTAGGTAAAAGGTGTGTTGTCAAAAGTGAAAACATGTTTTATTAAAGACACCTTTTTCCTACATGTTCTATTCATATGCATCGCTCATTAAGTAATGAATTAGATCACTCTAACTACTGGCGTACGATACATAACACGCTTAAAGTCTGCCTCCTTCTACCGAGCGCCCATAGCTCATAGGTAAAATCGCCGACTGACGCCAATTCGGTCGTGTTCAATCCTGGCTAGAAGAAATCGGATGTCTAACCGTACTGATGAGCTGTGATACAGCGAAACAGATTTGTCTGCGGATGACTATATTTTTTTTTAATCATTTCACCCCAAGCAAGGCATTCCATTGCCACTATTGCGCATGGGGCTACATAGGGGGAGGTAAAGAGGAGGAGTGGTTAGGTGTAGGAAATGTCAGAAGGAAGGTGATAGATGGGTAAGGATACCGAGGATGAGGGTTGGGCAGATGGGAAGAGTGTTTGAAAGAATGGGAGCGAGTTAGTGTGTTAGGAGGTGTCTATTGACCTTACATTTAAACTCCTGGAGATTGGAGCCGTAGGGGAAGCAATCATGTGGAAGGGAATTCCACAGTCTGGAAGTGCGAGAAAAGAAACTGTTGGAGTAGAAGTTGCGGTTGCATTTTATCGGTTTCACTGTAAAGGGGTGGGATCTAGTTGCTGTAATTCATTTCTGAATGAGCGATATATATATATATATAGGGTACGTTGGGTAAATTGTCTTCATTTTATGTTCTAAATTTCACGAATATGATTTCTTTGTTTATGATTATTTCCTATGGCACAATATAGTAGAGTCATTCTGACGTCGTCTACAATACAAAAAAAAAAAAAAAAAAGAAAAAAAGCACAATGACGAAATTCCTGCTACCAGAAATTTGGAAACGGCATGCCGTACTGCTTGGCATTCACACCGGAGGTTCTAATAGGAATATTCCAGAGTGTTTGGGTGTCAATCTGAAGACAGTGAAGAGTATTCGGAAAGAGCTGTATAAGTCTAATGGTGACTGCGAATGTGTTTGGAGTGATCACTAGTGATGGCGACGTTATACCTTCATTCATCTTTCAATAGGGTCTCAGACTTCAAAATGGAAGGTTACATAAGGAGGAGGTAGTAATATCCTGGATCAAAAGTTTGGCAGCCGGAAGATCCTATGTATGGCAACAGGACCCTGCACCATACTACAGAAGCAGGAGAACCAAATCATGGCTCTCAAGCAGTTTCTGCGACCCCATCACTACTTACATCCGATCACCTAACTTCCCAGGCTGCATCCGGTCACCTAACTTCCCAGGCTGCATCCGGTCACCTAACTTCCCAGGCTGCATCCGGTCACCTAACTCCCCAGGCTGCACCCGGTCACCTAACTCCCCAGACTGCATCCGGTCACCTAACTTCCCAGGCTGCATCCGGTCACCTAACTTCCCAGGCTGCATCCGGTCACCTAACTTCCCAGGCTGCATCCGGTCACCTAACTCCCCAGGCTGCACCCGGTCAACTAATTCACCAGACTGCATCCGGCCACCTTACTCCTCAGACTGCATCCGGTCACTTAACTCCCCAGACTGCATCCGGCCACCTAACTCCCCAGACTACAACCTTCTTGATTGTTATGTATGGGGTACATTTGAGAGAGAGACAAAAAAAAAAGAAAAAAAAAGAAAGAAAACTCCTTGTAACACCAGAGATGAATAGAGGGCAAAGATTATGGTAGCATGCAACAACTTAAAAAGCGAGACCGTCCAGCAGAGTTGCATGAGATTCCAAAGTCGTCTGGAGGTTGTTGCTGAAACCAATGGAGATTTTATTTAATCAATTTACTCTCTCAAGATATCTTTGTGCAATTTTTGGTAAATCTATCTATCTATCTATTTTTATCTCGATATGTTCATATCTCTCTCTCTCTCACTCTCTCTCTCTATTTGTTTCTCAATATGTTCATATCTATCTATCTATCTATCTATCTATCTCAGATTGTTCATATCTATCTATCTATCTATCTATCTCAGATTGTTCATATCTATCTATCTATCTATCTATCTATCTATCTATCTATCTATCTCAGATTGTTCATATCTATCTATCTATCTATCTATCTATCTATCTATCCATCTATCTATCTATCTATCTATCTATTTCAGATTGTTCATATCTATCTATCTATCTATCTATCTATCTATCTATCTCAGATTGTTCATATCTATCTATCTATCTATCTATCTATCTATCTCAGATTGTTCATATCTATCTATCTATCTATCTATCTATCTATTTCAGATTGTTCATATCTATCTATCTATCTATCTATCTATCTATCTATCTATCTATCTATCTATCTATCTATCTATCTATCTCAGTCTGTTTCTATCCTTCTTTCTTGAGTAAGGATCGAACACGAAATGTCATGCAAAAGCACAACGGGCATTGGCTCATTGCCTTTGTCATGTATTAACTCCGCCATATGCAGTGTACCACTTTTATGCACCCTTCCTTCAAACTGCCCGCCTCTCTGCCTTGCTCACGTCAAAGACATTTTTAACATGACTTAATATAAAGGAATGACGTTGCGTCGTTTGTCGACACGACCGTTCACTGGAAATATTCATCATAATTTCTTTTGCCCCCCACCCCGTGTAATCAAAGCGATGGATTTCCTGAACCCCCCGTCATCGTCCATCCGCTCATTTTTTTTTCTTACTTCATCCCTGCGTCCGAGCGGTCTTTGGGCGAGGAGGTGGTGTAGGCTGTGGAACAGGAAACGTTATCGTCGGAGCGGGAGAGATCGATAATCGCACTAGATTTGCTAAGTGTTGATGAATTTCTTTTCGAAAGCCGGGTTAGCACGCAGGAAGAAAACCGGTTAATCTGAAGAGTGGGGATAAATGAATAAACAAGTAAATAAATTAATAAATGAATGAATGATTGAATAAATGAATGATTGGTTAAATGAAGGGAAAAAATATTTTCTCTTTTGTCTACGTAATCGATTAGAAAGTCTTTTTGGAGAGACTCGGTGTGACGACGAACAAAATTTAGTCATTCTCACTTTTCCTATATATATATATATATATATATATATATATATATATATATATATATATATATATATATATATATATATATATATATATATATAGAGAGAGAGAGAGAGAGAGAGTGATACAAGTATAGGGTAGGTATGGATGGAATAAAATTCCGTATCTAAACACTCTACGGCTATATCGTCCGATCACCGAAGTTAAGCATCATCGAGCCAGGTCAGTACTTAAGTGGGTGACCATTTGGGAATACCACGTGCTGTAAACGTAAGGACCAAGAATGGTCCATCGGTAGTCCAGGTTTGGGTGTTGGGTGCAGGGCTAACAACCCTGCCTCGTAATAAAACAGTTGTTACAGAAACAGCAACAAGTTGCTGCCCTATGCAGCATCTTGGTGTGATGGATAAATGATGATGATGATGAAAGAGACACTAATCTTAAAAAGTGACTAATACATAATAGACCGAATAATATTTATTTAGAATTTGTAATATATATATGTTATATATGTTATGATATAATTAAAAAATGTTATAATATAAAATGTTATATATAAAATATAAATGTTATATATAAATATAATGTTATATATAAAAAATGTTATATATGTTATGATATAATTAAAAAATGATATATGTTATATATGTTATGATATAATTAAAAAAAATAGCAATTGATCACTTGATAAGACATAGATAGTGTCGAAATAAAATGGCTACATTTGTAGTGATATTATGACATATTTATGTTATAAACTCTCTCTCTCTCTCTCTATATATATATATATATATACATATATAAATTTATTTTATTAAAGATACATTGCGACACGGAAATTTCTATGTTTTGAGATTTCTATCTCGTCATCAGGCAATGTTAGATCATAGTTCTGAAAATGATTTTCATTTAAATATAAGAAACAGTTAAAAACAAATTTAATTATATGATTATATTATGCTCTAGAATATTTATTGTATTGAGCAGAGAACTCGGAATTGTAAAACAGTTGGTTCTCTTTACCTGGATATATATGTATATATATATATTCGAGAAGACCGGAAGTAAAAATGATAACAATTGAAAGAAAAGCGGAGAAAGAAAAAAAGAGAAAATTTAAGAAGTGAGTGTAAAAGAAGAAAAAAAATAAAATAAAATGACGAAAACAATTAATAGGCACGACATTCTACACGTACACGCATCTTTCACATACTTGCTTCCCCGACAACTACAATTTTTTTTTTTAATCATATCACCCCGAGCAAGGCGGTAACGCCATTGATGTGCAGGGGCCTACATAGGAGTGAAAAGATTGGAAAAGAGAAAGCCGGAAACCACATCCTAAACAGGGAATAAGGGATGAGCCTCTTCACCTGTTCAATAGACATGGGTGGGGTGTGAACCGGGCGATAGTTTAGTCTATCTACTCCAATTGAGAAAAAAAACCCTGAGAAGATTGGAAAAGAGAAAGCCGGAAACCGCATCCTAAACAGGAAACAAGGGATGAGCCTCTTCACCTGTTTAATAGGAGTTTAAATGTAAGGTCAATATACACCTCCTAACAAACTTACTTGCATCCATTCTCTCAAACACTCTCCCCATCTACATCCTTACCCGTCTATCACCCTCCTTCTGACATTTCCTATGTCTAACCACTTTTTCTTACCACCTTCCCCGATGTAACCCCCTGCGCAATAGTGGCAGTGGAAGGCCTTGCTTGGGGTGAAATGATTAAAAAAATGCGAGCGAACGCAAGCACATAAACACCTAAACATGTAAACACACATGCAGACACCCACGCACGTAAACAGCCACAAACTCAAACATACACTATGAAAAATAAATTGCATAAATGACAAGTGTAAATCAAAAAGAAAAATGGAGAAGTATGAACCGACAATTGCTGATACTTCTGACGAGTGGACGGAGTGATTTCTAGGGGATTCGTCTCCGAAACTCTGGAGTCGGGATGTTGAAGGTAACGTCTTTCGTAGTTTTATCAAATTGGGATAACTCTGTTTACTGTAGTTCGATATTTTCTCAACAGCTTCCATTACTTTCATGGCTGTAGCATCAACTAATCCTATAGGATGTTGTGTATTGCAGAAAACCGACGACATTGCTGGTATTATACAAGAAATCGAAAATTTATGTGCAGCAAACCTACTGGTGTGACGATGTATGCATCGTGGAGACGGGAGAAAAAACTCTCTCTGTCCCCCTTCCTATAAATCGACCCGGAGATAAGGTCAGGTCGCATCTTGTTCTCTTTCTCCTTATCTCTTTCAACAATTACTACTATGAACATTTTCTACAACTCTTGATACCCATAACTTCATTGAACACGAACTCTATCCTGAACTTCTTAATAATGTTTCTAATTGAACATTAACTTCTGCAACTTGTGTTATTCTTTCTTTTTAATAAATTTCTATTTTAAAATGCAAAATATATATTGCATTCTTTCACTATTATTCCACACAATTCCACACATTCCAACCGATAACCAATCATCTAACGATAACCTTCTGATGATAATTCTGGATAAAACTTGTAAGCTGTCGGGAGTTCGGTTAAGTATGACACAAGGCCGAATCAAAGAAACATTAACCAGCTCCCTACTTCTGGAGTGTCACGCTTAATAAAGCAATGGAT
Organism: Ascarosepion bandense; assembly: GCA_037127315.1. NCBI lineage: Eukaryota > Metazoa > Mollusca > Cephalopoda > Sepiida > Sepiidae > Ascarosepion > Ascarosepion bandense. The sequence continues at coordinate 863,576 of JBBBDQ010000128.1, read as the reverse complement.
GAAATAATTTTAAATGTATTTTTTTTAATCATTTCACCCCGAGCAAGGCGGAAACGCCACTGATGTGCAGGGGGCTACATAACTGTAAAAAGATTAATTAGAAAAGAGTGAGGAGTACAAACTAGTTAGAAAGGAACAATAGAAAGCTGAGAAAGCAGGTGCGATGACAGATATATAGGTGGAGAGAAAGGGAAGGTTATACAGGGGTGGGGAGAGAGCTAGAGGCCAGTGGTTAGTAGATGAGTATTGACTTTGCATACTTTATCGGCTTAAGTGTGTGTACCTGTAGTTGGCATTTTGGGTCTTGTTTTTGCTGATACATTAAGTTTTCTTGAAATTTGTGCTTAGTCCTTTCTTCTCGCTTTCTCTTGCTACCTTCTGTAGGAAGGCCTGCATTTTCTTTTCTATGTCTGCTAACATTACCGTGCCATACGCGCATTGTTGAGTTTGTAGCCACTAATGCCGAATCCTGGCAAGGATTTTATTCCTCTCAGAATTGTTTCGCTGTACAGGTTAAATAGATCCGGTGAGAAAACGCATCCTTGTCTTACGCCCTTTTCTATTTTTGTATACCTGCTGAATTAACTTCATATTCGTGCGCAAGCGGTTTGCTGCCAATAATAGGTTCTTGATTATTTTATTGTCTTTTCCGAAAATGTCGAGGTTGCCAAGCATATCGAGCAAGTCTTTGTGGCGCACTAAAGCATGAAAAAGGCTCCATATCAGGGATAGAGCGTATATGTATATAAAAGTAGAATTTAAAGTCAACACATAGAGAAAACAGCTTTTTTAAATGTTTAAATGCAATCTAAAACAGTCCATCAATATGTGGTGTTGACCTTACTGTCCACTAATATATTTTAATACTTAAACATTATTTTTAATGGATACTTATATTAAAGAGATGATCTAATTTTTATTTATTTTGTAAACAGTATATTTATTTATATTCATCTATATATTTTTATCTGAATATTCGAAAAAACCTTATTAGAAAAAGAATGCGCTTGTCGTCAGGATTCGAACCTGCGTTCCCAGAGGTGAAACCGTCGTTAGATCTGTCATGTTTTGGTCTTTAGGCTACGCATCTTTTTCTTCTTTATCTTTTTCATGCCCTGACCATTCAGGACTTTCCACATTTTCTATCCCTGGTGGCTCTTAGTATGCCTTCTCCTGTTACACCACGCAGCCCGCGTTCTGTTATCCACCTGATCAGACCCTTCAAGTATGATATTCGTTGCTTTCCCCTGTCGCTTTTTCCCTCTATTTGACCTGTTAGCATCAGGTTCTCCAAGCCCTCTTTCCTCATTGCATGTCCAAGGAACTTTAGCAGTCTTTTCCTAATGCGCAGTATTAATTTCCTTTTCATTTCCATCCTTTCCAAAACCTCATCATTATTCACATGCTCGATCCATGATATCCGCAGCATCCTTCTGTAGAATCACATTTCAGTTGTTTCAAATTTTTCCTTTATCTTTGTTCAGATTGTCCAGCATTCACTGCCATATTGAAGAACTGACATCACATAGCAATCCAGTAGTCTCTTCTTTGTTTCTAGCAAAATTGTCCTGTTTCTTAATACTCTACTCAGCTCATGGAATGCATCCTTGTGCTTTTGAATCTCAAAAATACTAAATGTTTAAAAACTGATGTGACCACAAAGTGAGGGGTCAGTTTATATATGGATTGTAATATGGAATTGATCCTCCACTTTATATCCAGTATGTCTCTGTACAACCACATTTCAATTGCTTAAGGTTTTTCCTTCATCTTTGCTGATATTGTCCAGCATTCACTGCCATATTGAAGAACTGACATCACATAGCAATCCAGTACTCTCCTCTTTGTTTCTAGCAAAATTGTCCTGTTTCTTAATACTTTACTCAACTTCTAGAATGCGTCCTTCACCATGCAAATTTGCCTTCGGATCTCTGTATTGCACTTTCCATCTTCTGTTTAAGCACTTCCCAGTTATTAAAATTTTTGTACCTAGAATTTATAACATAAAAATGTTATAATATCACTACAAATGTAGCCATTTTGTTTCGACTCTATCTGTGTCTTATGAAGTGATCAATTGATTTTAGTGTCCCCCCCTGTATTTGGCATTTTGAGCTACTCTTTTTGCTGATGACCATGCATTCGGTTTTCTTGCTGTTTATTTGTAGTCCTTTCTTGTCACTCTCTTCAGGTATCTTCTGTAGGAGGTCTTGTAGTTTCTTCTTTGTGTCTGCTATCAGCACTGTATCATCTGCGTAGCTTATGTTGTTCAAATTGTGGCCACTGATGACAAATCCTAGCATAACATCTACTGTCCTCAGAATAGTCTCGCTGTACAAGTTGAATTGATCCGGCGAAAAGACACATCCTTAGTGCTTTTAAACACAGATTTTTCCCGATTCTCGAAATATGAATATCTGTCTGAATTCTTTGGGAGAGTTACAATTATTTACACTATTTATAGTAGGGATATTTTCATCATTTTTGTTGTTGCTTCCACAACATTTCGGCCGTTGTGCTCTCCGGTCTTCCTCAGATGGAAATTGATTTCAAAGACTTGATAGAAATGCTCAGCAGACTAGACATATTTGGGAAACAGATTAGAATAGTTAAGAATCTTAAATGGCAGCAAATCACCTGCCTAAGGAAAAGAAACTAGTTCAGCAGATATCAAACAAGTATAAAGGCATTAATCCGTCTCTTCCTTCCAGTTATGGCTTAAATAACAGGACAGATTGGGTTCTAAGGCCTTGGCTAGGAACCAGTCTACCGCAGAAGTCCATCACTTAACTGACTGACTGAATATAATTGCCTGAATCATGATTGAGGCTGCTACTAGTTATAAAGTGGGGGATCGGTTTCTTATTGTTGTGAAGTAATAAACTGATCCCCCACTAATTATTACGTAATAATATAATACATTGCTTCTCTCTCTAGCTATGAGTCAAATAACAGGACAGATTGGGTTCTATAGCCTTGGCTGGCAACCAGTTTACCGCAGAAAGCAATGGCAACCTACTGCGGGATAATCTTCGGCCCAGTCTGTCATATCCCTTTCGAGACATGATCGCATAAGCGTGTTTCACTTAACTGACTTATATTCAACTTATACAGATTCTGAGAGCCCTAGGTCATGCCAGGATTCGTCATTGGGGGCCACAGTCTGAACAATATAAGAAGCGCACATGATACAGTACTGACAGTAGATACCGAAAGGAAACTACAAGACCCCCTACAGAAGGTATCAGAAGAAAGCGGAAAAAATTACAGAGACAGGACAAGAACAGTGCAGGTTCATCAAAGACACGGGAACAAAGAGTGCCATATTTATGATTAGGATGCTATCCGGAAGGGCAATACAAATGAGAAAGGATGTGTACCTATGTTTTATCGATTATGTGAAGGCGTTTGATAAAATACGCCACAAAGAATTGATAGAAATGCTCAGCAACCTCGACATATTTGAGAAAGGCATAAGAGTAATCAAGAATCTCTAGTGGCAGAAAACCACCTGCATAATGACAGGTAACGAAATCAGCAGTTATACAAAGATAGAAAGGGGCGTAAGACAAGGATGTGTCTTCTCACCGGATCTATTCAACTTGTACAGCGAGACTATTCTGAGAACCCTAGATGTTATGCCAGGATTCATCATCGTAGGCCACAATTTGAACAACATAAGCTACGCAGATGATACAGTGCTGATAGCAGACACGAAAAAAAAAATACAAGACCTCCTACAGAAGGTAGCTGAAGAGAGTGACAAGAAAGGACTACAAATAAACTACAAGAAAACTGAATGCTAGTCATCAATAAAAAAGACGAGAAATACTAAAATAAAACAGTTACAAAAATTTAAATACCTTGGAAATGTTCTAACAGAAGAAGGACAGTGCGACACAGAGCTCCGAAGGCGAATTGACATGGCAAAGGATGCATTCCAGAAGCTGAGTAGACTACTGAAAGACAGGAAAATTACATTGGGAACAATGGAAAGAGTAATTGATTGCTACGTGATGTCTATCTTTCAATATAGCAGTGAACGCTGGATAATATCCTCAGAGATGAAGAAGAGATTTGAAGAAACCTGCAGAAGGATGCTGAGGATGACATAGGCTGAACACGTGAGCAAAGATGAGACTTAAGAGAGGATGGAAACGAAAAGGAAACTAATACTTAACGTCAGGAAAATCAACAGAAGTTCCAGGGACATGTAATGAGGAAAGAAGCCTTGGAGAACCTTATACTCACAGGTCAGATAGAGGGGAAAAGAGACCGTGTAAAGCAACGCTTGACATACTTGTTAGACTTGAGCAAGTGGATGGCAGAGAGGGGTTTGGGTGGTGTAACAGAAGTAAGCGTGCTAAGAGCAACCAGGGATAGGAAGATGTGGAAAACCATGAACGCCTACATACTGAAGGGACATGGCATACAGAAGAAGAAGAATTCTGGATCTGAACTAAACATTTTATTTAATCTACGGGGTTAGACTTTTCTCTTTCACTGCCCATGTTTAAGGATATCGTCTAGCTCAGTAGTTCTCAACCGGGGTCCATAGGGATCAAAAATACTCTTTACTTCAAAAGAAAGCATATACATTTACTATTTCTATACTAGAGATATCTCGTCCTGTTCATATTTGTTGTAGAGCTTAGTTATTGCCCTCCATGTTTTCACTAACCTCAAGTACCAACTGCCGGATCCGGGGATTGAATTCACAATTATGAGGGATACATTGTCCTTTTCATATTATGCGTATTGCTCAGATATTGACCACGGCCAGACTCAGGGACGGAACTCATAATGGCTAGGCTTATCTTATTCTGTTTATATATTTCGTACTGCTCAGTTATTAAACGCTGTGTTTCCACTGACCCTAATTAACCACTGCCCGGCGCAGGGACTGAACTCAGAATATTCAGGAATATCTTTTCCTGTTCATATTTTTCGTACTGCTTAGTCCCCACTAGTCGACCCAGGGACTGAATTCATATTGACTAGGTTTATTTTGTTCCGTTCACATTTTTCGTTCTGCTTAATTATAGCTCTCTGTGTTTTTACTGACCCCAAATCACCACTGGTTGCCCAGTTATTAAACTCACGGTTACTAGGATTATCTTGTCCTATTCATATCTTTACTACTGCTTAATTGTTGCTCGCAGTATTTCCACTAACCCCAAGTACTGACTGCCCAACCCAGGGACTGAACACACAATTTTTTAACATTTTTTTTATCATTTCACCCCGAGCAAGGCGGAAACGCCACTGATGTGCAGGGGGCTACATAAATGTAAAAAGATTAATTAGAAAAGAGTGAGGAGTACAAACTAGTTAGAAAGGAACAATAGAAAGCTGAGAAAGCAGGTGCGATGACAGATACATAGGTGGAGAGAAAGGGAAGGTTATACGGGGGTGGGGAGAGAGCCAGTGGTTAGTAGATAAGTATTGACTTTGCATTTAAATTTCTGGAGGTTGTAGCCGTCAGGAAAGCAAGAATACGGGAGTGAGTTCCACAGGCGGGAAGTGCGAGAGAAGAAGCTGCAAGAGTAGAATTGTCGTCTGCATTTGGCTAACCTGACTGTGAATGGGTGGGACCCAGTTGCCAGTCTGGTTGCACGAGTAAACACCTGTTGAGGAGGCATCAGTGACTTAAGCTCATCCGAGCAGAAGCCATGAAAGTATTTATAGAAGAGACAGAGGGAGGCCACATTTCGACGATGGGTAAGTGGCTGCAGTCGAGTCGCCAGATCAGTACCTATCACATTACAGACTCTCCTTTGGAGCTTGTCAAGAACACTGAGGAAGAACGGCAGGGGCACCTGACCATAAATGGCAGCAGTACTCCATGCACGGACGGATGGTTGACTTGTATATATGCAGGATGGATTCAGGTGGAAAAAACATCCTGGATCGACATAGTGACCCAATCTTCTTAGCAGTATATTTTGCTATGGATTCAATATAGTGGTTCCATTTGAGGCCTGAGGACAGGTAAGTCCGAGGAGGCGTAGTGTATTACTCTCCGGTAGAATCGCTTGGTCCATGCTTATGGGAGGCAGGAGAGGTTGCCTGTAATGGTTGACAGACAACAGCTTGGTCTTAGATGAATTGAAGTTGACAAGCCACTTCTTGCCCCAGTTCACCACAGAGTGTAGATCCCGTTCAAGGTCAGCAGCGAGATTATGTCTGTCCGCCACGACAGATTTCTTACTGGAGCGGGAGTATATTGTAGTGTCATCTGCGTAGATGCCTACTTGGGACTTGATCTCATCTGGGAGGTCGTTGATGAAAATAATTACTAGGGATATCCCGTCGCGTTCATATTTTTCGTACTGCTCAGTTATTGTCTGCCCTGTTTCAACTCATTCCAAATCTACAATATACTCCCGCTCCAGTAAGAAATCTGTCATGGCGGACAGACATAATCTCGCTGCTGACCTTGAACGGGATCTACACTCTGTGGTGAACTGGGGCAAGAAGTGGCTTGTCAACTTCAATTCATCTAAGACCAAGCTGTTGTCTGTCAACCATTACAGGCAACCTCTCCTGCCTCCCATAAGCATGGACCAAGCGATTCTACCGGAGAGTAATACACTACGCCTCCTCGGACTTACCTGTCCTCAGGCCTCAAATGGAACCACTATATTGAATCCATAGCAAAATATACTGCTAAGAAGATTGGGTCACTATGTCGATCCAGGATGTTTTTTCCACCTGAATCCATCCTGCATATATACAAGTCAACCATCCGTCCGTGCATGGAGTACTGCTGCCATTTATGGTCAGGTGCCCCTGCCGTTCTTCCTCAGTGTTCTTGACAAGCTCCAAAGGAGAGTCTGTAATGTGATAGGTACTGATCTGGCGACTCGACTGCAGCCACTTACCCATCGTCGAAATGTGGCCTCCCTCTGTCTCTTCTATAAATACTTTCATGGCTTCTGCTCGGATGAGCTTAAGTCACTGATGCCTCCTCAACAGGTGTTTACTCGTGCAACCAGACTGGCAACTGGGTCCCACCCATTCACAGTCAGGTTAGCCAAATGCAGACGACAATTCTACTCTTGCAGCTTCTTCTCTCGCACTTCCCGCCTGTGGAACTCACTCCCGTATTCTTGCTTTCCTGACGGCTACAACCCCCAGAAATTTAAATGCAAAGTCAATACTTATCTACTAACCACTGGCTCTCTCCCCACCCCCCGTATAACCTTCCCTTTCTCTCCACCTATGTATCTGTCATCGCACCTGCTTTCTCAGCTTTCTATTGTTCCTTTCTAACTAGTTTGTACTCCTCACTCTTTTAAAATTAATCTTTTTACATTTATGTAACCCCCTGCACATCAGTGGCGTTTCCGCCTGGCTCGGGGTGAAATGATTAAAAAAAAAAAACATTGCCCGGCCCGGGGATTGAATTCACAGTCACTACGGTACTGTTGTCTAGTGGATAAATGTTTTGGTTCATGAATTTACCATGTCTGTGGGAGGAACTAAGACAGGTAGTGGTGTGTTGTTTTGGCTACATTTTAATTGTTTTTTGTTTATTTTTTTTTATCTCCCGTTACATTACAAGCGTTAAATAGACAAAATTCTTCTTAGTGTGTTAGATGTACTTAACAAGAAAACTTTTCTTTATATTTCTCTTAAGCTAGGATTTTCGGGGATTTTTTCACTGTGTTGTTGTGTTCCTTTTTTTTTATAATTCCAAGCGCACCTACAATGACGAGTACTATTTTGTTTTCAATTTCTGCATATTGTCTATTTCGATTTCAAGGTCTTTATACTTCGATAGCTTTTCAAATTTCTTGCTCGCTCTGTTACGGTCTGCTAGACAAGCCAAATTAGTAAGTCAGATTTTCTTTTCGGTTTATGACAATTATTTCCGGTCTGTTTGATTCAAACTTTCTGTCTGTAAAGATGGTGTAATCCCATAGAAATAGTGACATCTTATATTTCTGTAACCGGCACAGAGTAATGTTTGTTAGCATCTTTTTCAAAGTTTTTGCACAATGACTAGTGTGAATATTGACCCTACTCTATCGTGACGATTTTTAAATTCATTTGGCGTAAGCACAGGATATCCTGAGATTAGATGGTCTAAAGTTTCTTGATATTTGCCAGAGAACCTGAATTTTAGATCCACATTATTATGTATGATATTTGCCTGAAAGTTCTTAATGAAACAACTCTGTTCTTGTGCTGCAAGAATAAAGTCTTCCGTTTCAACCTTTAATCCAGATGCTCGTAACCATCGATGTGTGTTAACGTTATCAACGTCGGATTTATTAGCATGTTTTAGATATTGGGCATGAAGAGGTTTGTCTTGCCGTTGTTGCTTCATGTGTTCAAGAGATTTATTCATGGCTTTCCTTTTCATGTTTTTTTGCTGCAACAGCTGATTCTTGGATTCTCTTTAGGTTTTCTACAGAATCTACTCAATATAAATGGCGTTTTTATTTACTACCTTCTTTCATGATTGAATATTTTTATCTTGCTGCTCTCATATATCAATAATCATATCATCGAATTCTTTATCTGTGTGTCCGTGTGTGTGTCCGTTACCTATAGACTCCGAAACGGCTGAACCGATTTTCTTGAAAATTTACACATTTGTACTATAAGCGTCTGCGAGTGTTCTTAGCTAGGTTTTGTGTCGAGGTACTCCCAATAAATATGAAAAATTGATAATCGAAAAAATCGGGTTATAGAAGGAGTGGTCCGATTTTAATCAAATTTGATACACTCATAGACAAAGACATAAGAAACGATATTCAGAAGTTTCAAGGTTGCAGTTCTTACAGTAGTGCAGAAAATCGATAATATATATATATGTATATATATATATATATATATATATATATAAGGCAAGATGTTTGTGTGTGCGTTTGTTTATCTGTCTGTATGTCCTTTATACAAATCCATTATTTTTATCCGATTCTCACCAAACTTCACACAAATATTCTTTAGGCTGAGTCTGATCTCCAGGACCATGGATTAGTTTTAAAGCTTTCATTACACCCGAGCAACGCCGGGCTATACTGCTAGTCATTTAATATCTGATAAAATCCTTCAGAAATAAAAAGCACCTCTGGCCCAAAGTGAACAAGTAGATTTGTTTTGAAAAAGAAAGTACGTATACTAATTTTTATGTGGTTCTTCTAAATCCATGTTTTAACTAATCTTTTTGTTATATATCCTGGGAACAAAAAGAATATAATTGAATTTAAAATGAATTTATTTCTGTCAAAGGCGAAAAAAGAAAACATGCAATGATTTGAATCAAAGCAGGAATGCAGAAAAAAAAAAAAAATGGAAAAAGTGTACTGTGTCAAAAACGCCGGTTTTCAAGGTCACAAAACATAAAATAATTGAATGCGGTCTGTGAACCGCAAAATATAATTTAATTAAATTATTTGGTCAGAAGTGAAAAAAGTCTTTTACATCGACTCAATTTCTACGGCTTATCAAATTCTTTTCAGGTTATTTAAAACCTGACAATATCTTTAGATTCCAATAATTTTTCTTTTAAGATAATAATAATTTAGTGATACATGTTCTACTAATTAACCCATAGCGGAGGGGAAAAGCGGAGGGGATTCATAATTAATCACAGTTCGATGAAAAAAAAAAAAAGAAATTATAATGTAGGTAAAATTTTTTATTACAATTCGTATATAAACTGATCCCTAACTTTGTGGCCACTGTATTTTTTATACATTTATTTTCTACAGAACTGAAATATAAAAAAATCCTGACTGTGGCTAATCAGTATTTCACTGATTGAATTGATTCATTTTCTGCGGATTAGCAACCATTTTCAGGTCATCTAAAGTCATAAAATATTTTTAGATTGTAAGAATTTTTCTTTTATAATAATGATTTAGTGATGCAAATCGTACTAATTAACCCACAGCGGGGGGAGGAAGACAAGAAAGTTATTTAAAACCTGGCAATATCTTTAGATTGCAATAATATTTTTTTAAGATAATAATAGTTTAGTGATAGATGTTCTACTAATTAACCCATAGCGGAGGGGAAAAGCGGAGGGGATTCATAATTAATCACAATTCGATGAAAAAAAAAAGAAATTATAATGTAGGTAAATTTTTTTATTACAATTCGTATATAAACTGATCCCTAACTTTGTGGCCACAGTATTTTTTATACATTTATTTTCTACAGAACTGAAATAAAAAAAAAATCCTGACTGTAGCTAATCAATATTTCACTGATTGAATTGATTCATTTTCTGCGGATTAGCAACCATTTTCTACATGTAAGTTTACAGCACCTGATATCCCCAAGCGTCCATCCATCTAAATACTGACCAGGCTCAACGTTGCTTAACTTCGTTGTTCGTAAGGAAAGCAATGTTTCAACGTGATGTGGCTATAAGAACATTATGCTATATCTACATATAAGCTTACAGCACCTGGTATTCATAAGTTTCCACCCATCTAAATACTGACCAGGCTCAACATTGCTTAACTTCGCTGCTCGTTTGGGAACCGGTGTTACAACAATATGTGTTCCGTAAACTTTTTATCTATCGTGTACATTTTAATGTCTACAATCGCTAATGAACAGAAGCTATCAGACACATACTTGGTGTAGTATCAGTAAGTTTATTATCATTATTTATTTATTTTTCATATGATAGAGACTGAAGAAGTCCTCGAAGTGATTCATTTTTTATATTCTGAACAAATAAGAAGTTTTAGAAGGGGCTTCTTGGCCGAGCCATAAAAGATTTAAGCATTCCAACGTGTAAGCGATATTCTATGTTGGTGACATCGACACGATCGTATCGACTGGCAAAAAAGTTTTGATTTAAAACTCAGTAGAAGCGGCGGTCAGGAGGCATTCAATAAAACTTATTTCTCCTTTTGCGGTTATATAAATTATATTTTTTTTATGATGAATAATATTACAAACATTACGGATTTCGTTTGCATTTCATATTATTTTCCTCGTTCAAAACAAACTCCCTCCCCCGGTCGCAAAAAAACAAAAAAAAAAAACAAAAAAAACAAAACAACAACGACAAAAATATCTCAGTTATCATTTTAAATAATTCGTCATGGACAATCCGATGACAAGTAAGGGGATACATCGGGTAAACCTCATGCCAGTTCACTGATCCTACGAATTCATTCGGAACTAATGATGGAAAACCGATTTGCAATTCAATCTGAAGGCTTAATGGTGAGCTTATATAATGGTTAACAGATTTTTAGAGATCGTGTCTTTTTTAGGTTAGTAAAAAGATTTTTTTAATCATTTCACCCCAAGCAAGGCAAAACCGCCATTAGTGCGTAGGGTGGGTACAGTAAGAGAAAAAAAAAAAAACTGGCTACAGGGGTACTGAAGAAATGAAAAAGATGAACGGGGTTCAAGAACATAGAATATGGCAATTGACGTTACATTTAAATTGCTGGAGATCGTAGCTATCATGGAAGAAAGTAAACGGAAGGGAGTTCCACAGGTGGGAAGTGCGAGAAAAAGAAACTGTTAGAGTAGAAGTGCCGATTACATTTAACTGATTCAACGGTAAAACCTACATGCCAATTTACTAGCACGCGTAAATTAGTGTGGGGTCAAAGCAAAAGGGGAAAAATCGTCAGGGCAGTTGTCATGAAAATATTTCTAGTAAAGACAGGGGGTATTTGTTTGTATTTTTGAGATGAAGTAGTATTTATTGTATTTACACTATTCGAGCTATTGTCCTCATCTTTGTTGCCATTTGTACGACGTTTCGGCCGTTGTATGCTCCGGCCTTCTTTCGGTGCTAGAAATTTCGAATTGAACCCTTTATTACAATCACTGGGGTATATGATCGTCATTTCTTGCGTAGTAGTGCCTCTTTTGGTAGTCATGAGTTATCTCCCTGTAACCCTGTAAATTACTTATTCATCACTGTTGTAGCCTGGTATTGAACTCATAACTGTTTGGGTCAAGTCACAGGAACTAACCAACGCCTATATCCACTAAAATCTCCTTAGCCGACCAAGCATAGAACACAATATTGAAACCAGTAATACGGAGTGTCAGAGGAAATCATTAGTATCAAAATTGCATTATGAGCTCTGGTAAAAAATACTAGAGAAAAGCATTAACATAAAAATACTAGAGAAAAAGCATTAACATCAAAAATTGCAATATGAACTCTGGTAAAAATAAGGTTCATAAGTCCCAAAAATTCATATGTTCTTGTCCTTAAACATATAAGAATATATATATATTCCATACTTTCATCGTGTTTTAGCCCCGGTGTAGGAGTTAACTATTTATCCGTAGCTAGGATCCTAACAGGTGCTACCTGAAGGAGCTTACTGCGGAAGTCATCATTTTTGTTGGTAAGCGTGAAAGTTTTTGTTAGAAAACAGTTTATGACTCCTTGTACATTTGTCTCGCGTGAGCCCGAGCAAATATACGATCACAAGAACATGGAACTTAAACAGACTTTATCTTTGTCGGACTCTCTGCCTTCAAGAAACAAAGATGAGGCTATGCTGAATGGTAGAGACTAGTCTGGGATAAATAGACGATAGTCTGCCCCGCCGTATGCTTGGCCTACGGGGAATTTTTTACCCGAACATGCGCGGTTGGAAAACCCCACGGTAAAATCGGCCTTGTACCACATTCCGCATTTGTGGGGAGGCTCGGGTAAATAGAGAATTTAAACAAAAACTATTAATAGATATATTAAACGGACATCTTTTTCTTATATGTGCCCTGTCTCTTCAGGACGTTGGTGATCATGGCTCACCACAATTTCCTGACCTGTATTACTTAATAACTTTTGTCTCCTTAAAACCTGATCCGCCATTGATTCGATCAAAATCGCCGGATAGGTTAAGCGTTAGTTTCCTCATCTTTCTTACATTTAATTTCTCCTGTGAGTATCAAAATTTCCAAGTCCTCTCGTGTAGAAAGACGACGAACCTTCGCTACTCTAAATGTTTGAACATAGACTCGTCTATATTATTTACACTGTCCAGACTGTTGTCCTAATCTTTATTGCCATGTTTGCGACGTTTCGGTCGTTGTACGCTGCGGCCTTCTTCAGGTTCTGGGAATTTAGAACTGAACCTTTATTTCGATTACTAGGGTTTATCATTCTCATTCCTTAACTTAAAAGAGTTGAGTTAAATGGAGATAACTAAATGGCATCCAGAAGTGGCATCCCACATGGAATGAGAATAATATACCTCAGTGATTGAAATAAATTAAAAATTCCTAGCACCTGAAGATGGCCGCAGCGTACAACGACCGAAACGTCATAGACATAGCAATGAAGATGTGGGCAACAGTCTGAACATCGCAAATAATGTAAATACTACCTCATCTCAGAAATATAGACAAATAGACTATTCTATTCACTGTGAGAGACACGGCAGATCAAAAAGAAAAGGGTCGCAAAATGTGTCGCACACATTGGCACACTAACTAAATTATTTACTAGTATTGTGTTGTGTCGTGGCTCGTACCATGTGACATCCGGTCACCTGGATGTATAAAAGACAATGTGCGCTTAGCAGGGAGGTTGTCAGTATCACGGACTTTGGGAAATAAAACCTACTAATGCGAGAAACTGTAAATATTGCATATAACTCTGGGTTGTACCAATCTGGTAATAAAGTAGTTATCTACATTTCTCTGTGTATCTCTTCATTCCACGATACAACAGATAGATAGATAGATAGATAGATAGATAGATAGATAGATAGATAGATAGATAGATAGTGTTTTGTCGTGGCTCGTACCATGTGACATCCGGTCAACTGAATGTATAAAAGACAATGTGCGCTTAGCACGGAGGTTGTCAGTATCAAGGGCTTTGGGAAGTAACACCTACTAATGCGAGGGTCTGTAAATACCTCTTGGTTGTACCACTCTGGTAATAAAGTAGTTTATCTGCATTTCACTGTGTATCTCTTCATTTCACGATGCAACACATTGTATCGGTAATCTATGCGATAAAGTAGCTACTTCCCTAATCTTCTAGTGGTTTCCTTGAAATATTATTAACCACAACTACAAACATTATAACACCCTTTTTCTCATTATGCGTACCAGAAATTTCAAGCGTCTGTTCCTGGTGTTAAGTATTTGTGTCCGTTTTATTGCAATTGTTTGTAGAACTTTTCTGGAACTTCAGTGAAATGTGGTAGAAAGGCAATGAAATACTTGATGATTAATAAATATTTTATCGTAGTAAATCATATACACTCAGCGCTCCTACCTTCATTTTAATGGAAAGTCCCGCCTACCATGATGCTAGGAAAATATCCTTTTGTTTGTAGCAGAATAAAGCTTTATAGAAGTCAAATCTGAGCCTCTGTCCTCGTTACATATATATTAGCTAATTTTATTTAACAAAGAAAAGCAAAGAACACTGGAAAAAATTGTAGATGCAATAAGAATTATTTGTTTATGTCGGTTATTCAGCTTTCCTCGTGACAGAGGAAATTTCTTTCTTCAATCGTGAATGGACTCCAAAGAGAATCTGAGAAAATGGACTAAAAACGGACTTCAAAAAATTAATCTAAAAAAACATTGGGTCGAAAAAAGAAATGAATATGATAAAAAAGGGCTTTGGAGAAATGTTATTATAATGAAAAAAGGTTTGTAAAGAATGGATTATAAAATGGATAAAAACAACCTGACAAAAACGGACTTGAAAAATGATATTAGAATAAAAAAAAGTCTTCTAAAAATTGAATCTAAAAAAGAAAAATGGATAAAAAATGACCTGACAAAAAGGTATTCGAAAAATAGCGTAAAAAATGACCAGATAAAAGAACGGTCCAATAAAAGACATGAAAAAATGGACTTAAAAAACAGGACCTGAAAACATGAACATGAAAAAAAATGGATAAAAAAAAAAATTAAAGTGAACAGGGCTCAAGAAGAAAAATGGACCAGGCTCGAAAATAAAAGTGGACCGATTTCGAAATGAACAGTGGGCTGGGCTCGAAATTAAAAAGTGAACTTGATTAGAAAATAAAAGAAGACCAGGTCCAAAAATAGAAATGAACGAGGTCTGAAAACAAAAATTAGACCAAGTTCGAAATTAAAATGAGACCAAGTTCTAAAAGAAAAGAACTGAAAAGAACTTATTTTCATCAATTAATTCCAAGCAAGGCAATAAATCCAGCAAGCAAAATGTTTACTGAATGTGAAAAAATCATATCCTATTTATTAGCTTGTTTATTTACAAGAATAATTTGAGATTTACATTCTAAAAGCCAATGCAGTTGCATTTAAACAAATGCAGTGCAAATTTGTTATTTACCAAATTATAAAGAAACTAGCAGTATAGCCCGGCGTTGCTCGGGTGTAATGAAAGCTTTAAAACTAATCCATGGTCCTGGAGCTCAGACTCTTTGGACGTTGGCACGAAAAACTAAAAAGCAATAGTTGTTTCCAGTTAAAGCGAGACTGAAAGAAAAATGAATGGATGGAAGTCAAATTTTGATTTCCTTGTATCGATATCAAATAGTTTTTTTCGTCATAAACTGAATTTTGAAGGCTAAATAAGTCCTCTGAGTAAATGGTATCATTGCTGAGACTAAGAACTACAATTATACCTACTTAGAGCCAAACCCAAAGCAAAAACTAAAATAAAAGGCCGAAAAAATACAGACATACAGGCAGATAAACAGACACACGCAAACATCTTGCCTTATATATATATATGTATATTATCGATTTTCTGCACTACTGTAGGAGCTACAACCTTGAAACTTCTGAATATCGTTTCTTATGTCTTTGTCTATGAGTGTATCAAATTTGATTAAAATCGGACCACTCCTTCTATAACCTGATTTTTTCGATTATCGATCTTCGATATTTATCGGGGGTACCTCAACACAAAACCTAGCTAAGAACACTCGTAGACGCTTTTAGTACAACTGTGTAAATTTTCAAGAAAATCGGTTCAGCCGTTTCGGAGTCTATAGGTAACGGATACACAGACACACACAGACACACACAGACAAAGTTCCATTTATAAATAAGTTTAAATAAATACAAAAAAGCCTGAAAATGAAAAAATAAATTAAGAAAAATATAAGTGA
>JBBBDQ010000128.1:832500-842500 GCA_037127315.1 Ascarosepion bandense | reverse complement strand
ATTTCCATCCTTTGTTAGAACACTATACAGGTATTTATTGCTTTCCTGTGTCTCTCTTTTCCTCTATATGACCTGTGAGTATCAGATTCTCTAAACCCTCCTTCCTGATTACGTCTCCCAGAAACTTCAGCTGACTCTTCCTCATGTCAAGTATAAGTTTCCTTTTCATTTTCATCCCCTCCAAAACTTCGTCGTTGCTCACGTGTTCGATCTATGGTATCCTAAGAATCTTTCTGTAGAACAACATTTCGGTTGCTTTAAGTCTTTCCTTTAACTTTGACTAGCAGTATAGCCCGGCGTTGCTAGGATGTAATGAAAGCTTTAAAACTAATCCATGGTCCTGGAGCTCAGACTCTTTGGACGTTGGTACGAAAGACTAAAAAGCAATAGTTGTTTCCAGTTAAAGCGAAACCGTAGACTGAAAGAAAAATGAATGGATGTAAGTCAAATTTTGATTTCCTGGTATCGATATCAAATATGTTTCTTTCGTCGTAAACTGAATTTTGAAGGCTAAATAAGTCCTCTGAGTAAATGGTATCATGACTGAGACTAAGAACTACAATTATACCTACTTAGAGTCAAACTCGAAGCAAAAACTAAAATAAAAGGGCTGAAAAAATACAGACGTAAAGGCAGATAAACAGACACACAAACACACAGACATCTTGCCTTTTATATATATATATATATATATATATATATATATATATATATATATATATATTATCGATTTTCTGCACTATTGCAAGAACTGCAACCGTGAAGCTTCTGAATATCGTTTCATATGTCTTTGTCTATGAGTGTATCAAATTTGATTAAAATTGGACCACTCCTTCTATAACCCGATTTTTTCGATTCTCAATTTTCGATATTTATCGTGGGTACCTCGACACAAAACCTAACTAAGAACATTTGCAGACGCTTATAGTGCAACTGTGTAAATTTTCAAGAAAATCGTTTCAGCCGTTTCTGAGTCTATAGGTAACTTAGCATATAAGAGGATTAAGAGGATTATAAGAGGATTAGCATATAAGAGGATTAAATTTCTCTACCCGGTTTATTATTGTATTCACACTCGTAGTGGTCATTTTAGGCTCTTCTTTTTACTGATGACCATGCATTCAGTTTTCTTCTAGTTTATATGTAGTCATTTCTTTAGCTATTTTCTGTAGGAGGTCTTGTAGTTCACTACTCTTTTCCCTGACTCCAACGAAATTTTCCTGTCTCTCAATACTCTGCTTAGCTTTTGGAATGCGTCCTTGGTCATCCCAATACGCCTACGGATCTCAGTGTCGCAATATCTGTCCTCTGTTAGAACACTCACTCTCCAGGTATTTAAATTTCGTCATGGTTCTATCAAATAAAAGATGTCAAGTGTCTCCATTAGATATTTTAAGAAAAAACAAAACGAAGCCTGTTAAAAACACACACACACACACACAAAAACAAAAAAAACCAAAAAAAAACCAAAAAAAAAACCAAAAAAAAAACAACAACAACAAAACAACAACAACAAAAAAAACAACAACAAAAAAGCAAAAAAAAAACAACAAAAACAACAACGCCTGTAACGTCGAACAAATTATTGCGGCAAGCGATGCTTTCTTACGAAGAAATAATTAACTGAGGATTCTGCAAGATGAACTGAAAGTGAAAAATCTGATTTTAAATACCAGCCGAGCAAAATACCAACAACCTTCTCGGGAGAACTTATGGAAAGGGTGTAAAAAGAACGGAAGATTGCAAATCAGAGAGTGTCACAAATCTGCTACCAAAGGCAGAAAACAATTCATTTTTTTCTTTCGAGGCTGCTGTCAATACAAATCACATTTGCAGCCTTCGTTTCACGACTTTCTTTAAGCTGTCAGTTAACCTGGCAAATGAAAGATAAAGGCGACTTCATGTTCATTGATAACCTTACGGGTATCAATCTTCTAATTACAATTTTGGAGACGATGATAGGTCAGAAGAGATTTGGAAATGAAATGTCTCCCCGCCCATGTGTCCCATCAAGGTTGTCTAATTTACAAGCGTCGACGGCCCAAGCGGAAAACGAACGAATGGTTGGTTTCTATTGAGAAGTTAAATGGTGGACAACTTTTGTTGGATGTCGATGAAGCAAGCAAAGGACGCAGCCAGCAGCAAAAATTGCGACAATGAAAACTTTACTTACCAGAAGTAAAGTGACAAAATCCGAGGAAGAAATAAGGAGGTAAATAAAATAAAAATACAAAGAAGAAGAAAAGTCAAGAAAGTGAAAAAGGAAAAAAAAGCGATCAATAAAGAGAAAAAACAAAGAAAGAAAAACAAAACAAATGTAAAATATATTATAACTAAAAAAGAGAAAATAAAAGTAGAATAATAAAGAAAGAATTATTAAGAACAATTATAAGGAAAACTATAAGGAAAATACAAGGAGAATAATAAGGAAAGAATTATTAAGAAAAATTATGGGGAAATTATAAGGAAAATAAAAGTAGAATAATAAAGAAAGAATTATTAAAGAAAATTTTAAGAAAAATTATCAGGAAAATAAAAGTAGAATAATAAAGAAAGAATTATTGAGAAAAATTATAAGGAAAATTATGAGGAAAATAGAAGTAGAATAACAAGGAAAGAATTATTAAGGAAAATTATAAGGAAAATTATAAGCAAAAATAAAAGTAGAATAATAAGGAAAGAATTATTAAGAACAATTATCAGGAAGATTATAAGAAAAATAAAAGTAGAATAATAAAAAAAGAATTCTTAAGAAAAATTATAAGGAAACTTTTAAGGAAAATAAAAGTAGAATAATAAGGAAAAAATTATTACGAAAAATGTTAAGGAAAATTGTAAGGAAAATAAAAGTTGAATAATAAGGAAAGAATTATTAAGAAAAATTATTAGGAAAATTATGAGGAAAATAAAAGTAGAATAAGAAGGAAAGAATTATTAAAAAAAATTATCAGTAAAATTATAAGGAAAATAAAAGTTGAATAGTAAGAAAAGAATTATTATGGAAAATAATCGGGAAAATTATAAGGAAAATAAAAGTGGAATAATAAAGAAAGAATTGTTAAGAAAACTTATAAGGAAAATTATAAGGAAAATAAAAGTAGAATAATAAGGAAAGAATTATTAAGGAAAATTTTTAAGGAAAATTATAAGGAAAATAAAAGTTGAATAATAAAGAAAGAATTACTGAGGAAAATTATAAGGAAAATTATAAGGAAAAGAAAAGTAGAATAATAAGGAAAGAATTATTAAGAAAAATTATGAGAAATATTTTAAAAACCTAAAAGTTGAATAATAAGAAAAGGATTATTAGGAAAATTATAAGGAAAATTATAAGGAATATAAAAGTTGAATAGTAAGAAATGAATTCTTAAGAAAAATTATGAGGAAAATTAGAAGGAGAATAAAAGTAGAATAATAATCAAAGAATCATTCAGGGCAAATATTAGGAAAATTATAAGGAAAAGAAAAGTAGAATAATAAGGAAAGAATTATTAAGAAAAATTATTAGGAAAATTGTAAGAAAAATAAAAGTAGAATAAGAAAGAAAGAATTATTAATAAAAATTATACGGAAAATTATAAGGAAAATAAAAGTAAAATAATAAGAAAAGAATTATTAAGGAAAATTATAAGGAAAATTATAAAGAAAATAAAAGTTGAACAATAAGGAAAGAATTATTAAGGAAAATTATAAGAAAAATTATAAGGAAAATATAAGTTGAATAGTAAGGAAGGAATTATTCAGAAAAATTATACGGAAAATAAACTTTGAATAATAAGAACAGAATTATTAAGAAAAATTAAAGGGAAAATTGTAAGAAAAATAAAAGTAGAACAATAAGAAAAGAATTAGCAAGAAAAATTATAAGGAAAATTATAAGGAAAATAAAAGTTGAATAATAAAAACAGAATAATTTAGGAAAATTATCAGGAAAATTACAAGGAAAATAAAAGTTGAATAATACGAAAAGAATTATTAAGAAAAATTAAAAGGAAAATTGTAAGAAAAATAAAAGTAGAACAATAAGAAAAGAATTAGCAAGAAAAATTATAAGGAAAATTAAAATTAAAAAAGGAGAATAAAAGTAGAATAATAAGGAAAGAATTATTAAGGAAAATTATAAGGAAGATTATGAGAAAAATAAAAATTGAATAAGAAAAGAATTATTAAGAAAAATTATAAGGAAAATAAAAGTAGAATAATAAAAAAAAGAATTATTAAGAAAAATTATAAGGAAAATTATAAGGAAAATAAAAGTAGAATAATAAAGAAATAATTATTAAGAAAAAATATAAGGAAAATTATAAGGAAAATAAAAGTTTAATAATAAGAAAAGAATTATTAAGGAAAATTATAAGGAAAATTATAAGGAAAATAAAAGAAGAATAGTAAAGGAAGAATTATTAAGAAAAATTATGAGGAAAATTATAAGGAAAATACTAATTATAATTATAAGGTAAATAATAAGGTAATAAAAGTAGAATAATAAGGAAGGAATTATTAAGGAAAATTATAAGGAAAATTATAAGGAAAATAATAGGAAAACAAAAGTAGAATAATAAGGATGGGATTATTTAAAACTAAACACTCCTAATGCTATCTAACGAGAAAAATATAATTAATATTTTGGACAACCTATTGCTATCGAAACTGATCCTTTTAAATACGTTTATTTAAAGTTAAACATTCTCAATGCTATCCAAAATCGAGAATGATTTTTATTTTATTTATTTCAATTTTTAACTGAATATATGGACTTTTATTCATATATCTAGAGTTACAGAGATGTTTTCTTTCCCAAATACGGTCAGTACATTGTGGCCGTGTTCATTGTTGATTTTATTAGGTGATAGCTTTTCCTTTATTTTTGATATTTAATGCATCTATTACTTTTAGGCATTTTTTATATCGGGATGACGTTATTATATATACTAGCAGTATAGCCCGGCGTTGCACGGGTGTAATGAAAGCTTTAAATCTAATCCATGGTCCTGGAGCTCAGACTCTTTGGACGTTAGCATGAAAGACTAAAAAGCAATGGTTGTTTCCAGTTAAAGCGAAATCGTAGACTGAAAGAAAAATGAATGGATGTAAATCCAATTTTGATTTCCTGGTATCGATATCAAATATGTTTCTTTCGTTGTAAACTGAATTTTGAAGGCTAAATAAGTTCACTGAGTAAATGATATGGCTGAGACTAAGAACTACAATTATAGGTACTTAGAGCCAAACCCAAAGCAAAAACTAAAATAAAAGGGCTGAAAAAATACAGACGTACAGGCAGATAAACAGACACACACACAAACATCTTGCCTTTTATATATATATATATATATATATATATATATATATATTATCGAGTTTCTGCACTATTGTAAGAACTGCAACCGTGAAATTTCTGAATATCGTTTCTCATGTCTTTGTCTATGAGTGTATCAAATTTGATTAAAATTGGACCACTCCTTCTATAACCAATTTTTTCGATTATCGATTTTCGATATTTATCGGGGGTACCTCGACACAAAACCTAGCTAAGAACACTCGCAGACGCTTATCGTACAACTGTGTAAATTTTCAAGAAAATCGGTTCAGCCGTTTTGGAGTCTATAGGTAACGGATACACACACACAGACACTCACACACAAAGTTCCATTTATAAATAAGTTTATATATATATATATATATATATATATATATATATATATATATTCCATTTGTAAACAAGTTATTATGTGACTAATTTTCTACCATGAATGGTGTTTCAGGCGATCCATCGTCAGCATCTATCTATCTATCTATCTATCTATCTATCTATCTATCTATCTATCTATCTATCTATGCGTGTGTGTGTGTGTGTGTGTGTTTGTGTGCGTGTGTGTATAAAGTAGACATTGTGGTCAATATCGAGCCGTGACAGTAATCTTCCTGTCATGAAGATTATGTTTCCGCATGACTGTCACCGGTGGGTGTTGACTTCAATGTCGCCTTATTTCTTTACATTCGCCCTATCCATGACATTAAGCCCTTTTAGCCCATAAATATCAGTCAGTTAAGTGCCATACGTGATACACGCTTGGGCGATCATGTCTCGAAAGAGACATGACTGACTGGGCAGAAGATTATCCCGCAGTAGGTTGCCATTGCTTTCTGCGGTAGACCGGTTGCCGACCAAGGCTACAGAACCCAGTCTGTCCTGCTATTTAACCCATAACTGGAAGGAAGAGACGGATTAATACCTTTCCCAAGGGTATTTGCGCGTAAGTGAATACAATGGATTCAACTAGAATTCGAACTCGGCTCCCCGATATCCACAACGCACATCCTGAAAACGACTACTTTCGCACAGATGGCCTTGAAAAAATACTATCAATCCATATATCTAGCCTTGTTTCGTAACCAGTCTAGGAGAATGGCAATTCAAAATTTACAATGGCCTAACCGCCTAGTCAGCAGTGGCTGAGGTGTTAATGAATGAAAGAGCAGCATGTTGTGTCCAACGTTTGGTGTATCAAATTATTCTGGCACAAGGTTAAAGGTGTGAGACAGAAAGTGAGGACTGCATTCACTATAAGGTAGCTTTTGGTAGCGGAGATATGGTTCTATAGGAGAATGCTGGACAGAGCATGTAAACAACAAAGAAATCTCAAGGAACTTTCAAACAAACACGAAACTTATACCCACAATCAGAAAGTGATTGTTGAAATTTCTAGAATGCATAATGAAGAAAGGAGGGTTAGAGAATTTGATACTTTTATGGACCCAAAAAAGTCCGGAAGAAAATTCGAACTCGGGAATTAGTGAAACATATACAGTACTGTACAAATGTATTAGGACAAGAACTATTTCATCTTTTATGAGGCATCAAAATAATTGCGACAATTTACCAATCGCACCTAGTGTGTGTATGTATACATACATATATATATATATATATATACAGTGCTGTACAAATGTATTAGGACAAGAACTATTTTATCTTTTATGAAGCATATTGACAGAAAATAAACAATTTAATTAAAGTAATTTTATTTGATTTACTCAACAAATGCTTTAACGAGAAAAAAATACTTGTTACAAAATATATTTAATATTTAGTCTAATAGCCTTTTGCTTTGAAATAATAAAATAATTGCGACAATTTACCAATCGCACCTAGTGTGTGTATGTATATATATATATATACAGTGCTGTACAAATGTATTAGGACAAGAACTATTTTATCTTTTATGAAGTATATTGACAGAAAATAAACAATTTAATTAAAGTAATTTTATTTGATTTACTCAACAAATGCTTTAACGAGAAAAAAAATACTTGTTACAAAATATATTTAATATTTAGTATAATAGCCTTTCGCCAATTTACCAATCGCACCTAGTATATATATATATATATATATATATATATATATATATATATATATATATATATATATAGTACTGTGCAAAAGTATTAGGACAAGAACACAGTATTGTATATTAAATGGAAAACAAATATAAGAGTGTTACACGTCAGTCTGACAGCTGAGTGTCAGACTGGGGTGACTCAACCCAACTCAACTCCACCCCGAGGGGCCTATTCTCCCGGTATTCGTAATAACAGGAAAAGTTCATTATAGTCCAAAAAGGGTAAGTTCCATAACAGATACTCACAAAAGAAGAAAAGCGAGAGGGAAAGACGTGAAATAATGAGTAACCTACCTAACGAAATATATGGCAGAATAGATAATGGAGACAATAATAAAAAAGCTTATAAAGGTTGCATACATCCTTTGTTCTGCTCCCGGTATTTCTCTTGGAGTTCCTGAAACCTCACTAGATTTTTAGTAGGTGGTCTTCTGCGGTGATAGGTACCAATCTGTTCAGGAGTACTCGAGCAAGGATTTTTCCTACGATGGATTGCAGAGTGATCCCACGTTAGCTTGAGCGATTTGAATTTTTTCCTTTTTTTTGTACAGGGTGATGATGATTGTGCGTTGTGGTACAGTAGATATCGGCTCGGAACGAGAAACCGGGGAGCCGAGTTCAAATTTCAGCTGAATCCATTGTATTCACTTACGCGCAAATACCCTTGGGAAAGGTATTAATCCGTCTCTTCCTTCCAGTTATGGGTTAAATAACAGGACAGATTGGGTTCTATAGCCTTGGTCGGCAACCAGTCTACCGCAGAAAGCAATGGCAACCTACTGCGGGATAATGTTCTGCCCAGTCAGTCATGTCTCTTTCGAGACATGATCGCCCAAGCGTGTATCACGTATGGCACCTAAACTGACTGACTGATGATGATTGCATCGCGGAGACCATTTGGAAGTTTACCCTGCTCCGAACAATAGACAAGGAGTTTGTGGAGATTGCTGTGTAATGCTGGTCCTCTATCTTTCCAGATCTCTGGTGGAATCTCGTTGTTTCCTGTTGACTTGTCACTCCTCAACTGCTCTAACACTTTGGTAATTTGTTCCATTGAGTGCAGCTCATCGAGCTCTGTTTTGACTGGTTGCAATCACAACCCCACCAATCGCTCAATTTACAACAGCCACAATTACAACTCTCACCGCAAATCTGTCAACACAACCAACCACACAAGTGGCAAGTACCGCTTAATTTTTAACAACTTTGATCCCCACCCAACCACACAAGTTTCAACAACCCCAATCACCTTATCAATCACACAACTGCCAACAATCACTGAATTTTTAACAACCCCAATCTCCACACCAATCACACAGGCGCCAATAATCTTTCAATTTTTCTAACAATTTTCAGCTACAGTTTCCACCGCAGAATGCAGAGGATTTTTGAGTCCTGGACGACTCAATTAAACAGGATGGAGGCCTTGTCAGTGAAGAGCACAAGTTCATCCACACTGCGCAAGGGACTCTGGGACCGGTGAGTTGGACCATACACTGCCTTGAGAATTTCATAGAAGCCTCTGTAGTTACTTTTTTTTATATCATGTGTTATGTCGCCAAGTATAAATGAATAACTCAACAACAGAATCAGAATATAAGTTGTATTCCGCGGAAAGACGGTTAGTATGTACAGAAGTGATTAGTAATATTTACAATAGAAAGATACAAGAGTCCAATCCGTCGTAAGACGGGTGTATACGTGATTACTTCCGGTACGCCACCGGAAGTGTGACTAACTCTTCAACTGACTCGCACTGACTCTTCAGTAACTCATTAGAGACTCTCAAGTGACTCTCTACGACTCATTATTTAGTCGTCCCTCCCAGTAAGGGCAACATATGACACATGGTCAGTTTATATCTGGGATTTCCGGGCTATATGGCCCGGCCAAAAAATGTCTGTCTATTTTTGCCCAGTCGTGCTTCTACCCTTCGGCAGAACCACGACTGGGTTACTGCTCTCTGCTCGGAAACAGAGAGCGCCCTCTACCCGAAGGCAGAGAGCTGACAGTATCGTAGAGTCGTCCAGTGACTCGGTACGACTGTATTTACTAGCCTTCCCACGCAAGGCTGGATGTGACACATGGTCATTTTATTGTGGGTATTCCCGGCCATATAGCCGGGCCAAAAAATATCTGTCTATTTTTGCCCAGTCGTGGTTCTATCCTTCGGCGGAACCACGACTGGGTTATTGCTCTCTGATCGGAAGCAGAGAGCGCCCTCTACCTGAAGGCAGAGAGCTGACAGTGTCGTAGAGTCGTCAGTCTAGTGTCTCGGTACGACTCTCCTGTAGAGAATCCACCATTGCTATATATAGCAATGGGAACAGTCCATTTGTAGTCAAATAGGAGCGGCGCCCTAACATCATATCACCCCAAGAAAGGCATTCCACTGCCACTATAACGCAGGGGGTTACACAGGGCGATAGACGAGTTAGGATGTACATAGGGGGAGAGTTGGAGAGAATGGGAGGGTTAGTGTTAGGAGGTGTCTATTGACCTTACATTTAAACTCATGGAGGTTATAGCCGTCGAGGAAGCAATGCATGCGGAAGGGAATTCCGCAGGCGGACTTGTGCCTGTTTCACCACTCA
>JBBBDQ010000128.1:790000-830000 GCA_037127315.1 Ascarosepion bandense | reverse complement strand
GAACGCGTCTTTTGCCATGCCAATTCGCCTTCGGATCTCCGCGTCGCACTTTCCATCTCCTGTTAGAACACTTCCTAGGTACTTAAATTCTTGGACTTGTTTGATTCTGTTACTTCCCAGTAAAAAAAATGACCCGGTTGCCCGGAGCCAGTTTAAATCCAATAAAAAATCAAAAAAGCTTGTCGCAGGGAGAAAGAAATCTTTTTTACTACCAAACGCTTTACTCTTCTCACCGACATTTTGTTACCATGTAAGTGCGAGTTATACAGGGTGCGATGGGTAAATTGTCCCAATGTTACATTTTTGATTTCGTGCATGTGCGTTGATCATCCGTGAGAAAAAGATGATCATAACGCAATTCACTCTGCCAGAAATTTGGAAACGGCATTATGTGCAGTGCAGAGGATTCGGAAAGAGTTGGATGAGTCTAATGGTGATTAAGAAAGTACAGCAGCTCGGAAAACTCACTGACGTTTCTGATATGAAAAATAGTCCTTAGTTTATTGATGAAGACTTCAGATCCAACACGAAGGGCTACATCAAGTTCTTTGATGAGGTAGTGCTGCCCTGGGCGTCTGTTGGAAAATATATCGAGTAACAGGACTCTGCACCATGATACATAACCAGGAGAAGCCAGTCATTGTTGCCACTTCACCCCTTAGATCTGGCCATCTAACTCACCAAACTGCAAACCCCTTGATTATTATTGTGTGGGGTACAGTTGAGCGAGAGACCAACAAAACTCCTTGTAACACCAAAGATGTATTGACGGTAAGAATTAGGGCAGCATTCACTAACTTAAACAAGGAGGGCGTCCAGAAGATTCGGAAGTCGTCTGGAGGCTGTGGTTGGAGCCAATGGCAATTTATTAAAAATAAATGCCGTCTTTAGTACTTCAAGTTATTTTGTGAAGTTTTGGTAAACTGTTGTGGAGTAGGTTCAAATTTCTTTTTAACTTACAGTGTTGCTAACGTCCCGGTTAAAAAAAAATTAAGTATGTACTTAGTATTAGTACAATTGACTAGTCCTGCTGAGGAAGATAAATTTTACTCCTCCAGAGTGGCTAAGGGAGAAAAAAATTACATTTTAAATTCAATGTAAACGTATTCTTTTAGAAACTTGAGACAAAGAATGCAAAATAAAATCACCCTGAAAGAAAATATATGTAAAATAAAAAAAATACAAAACATGGCATGGATTAATCGAACATTCTTTTCCTTTTAACTAGTCTAAAAAAGGTCGGAAGAACTCTTAAGAAGTCAACGGCCAGCTAACTAGAAGTTGTGTCTCAATCATTCACCATGGAGAAGGCAACGGGATAACACTCAACTATCTACCCCTGCTTAATCATGGTTATTCACGACAAATATATGAAAACCAACAGCGTGAAGGGGGTTGCTTCCCAAGGAAGCAACTCTTCGCTCGATAAGGATCGGCATGGGCAAGAGGTATCACCTGACTGTCATCCGGCGACTTGTACAGAATATTTTGAGGATCCTATATGACACGCCAGGATTTGTTATTGGAGGCCACAACTTGAACAACATAAGGTATGCAGATAATACAGTGCTGATTGCAGACACGGAAAGGAAACTACAAGACCTCCTACAGAAGGTAGCGGTGGAGAGTGACAAAAAAGTACTACAAATAAACAGCAAGAAAACCGAATGCATGGTCATCAGCAAAAGGTGCAACCCAAAATGCTAAATATAGGTGGGGGATATCAGAATCAAGTAAGTACAAAAATTTAAATACCTAGGAAGTGTTCTAACAGGAGATGGAAAGTGCGACACAGAGATCCGAAGGCGAAGGATGCGTTCCAGAAGCTGAGTAAAGTACTAAGACACAGGAAAATTTCACTAGAAACAAAGAAAAGAGTGCTGGATTGCTATGTGATGTCAGTTCTTCAATACAGCAAGGAATGCTGGACAATATCATCGAAAATGAGGACAAAACTTGAAGCAGCGGAAATGGGGTTCTACAGAAGGATGCTGCGGATATCGTGGACTGAGCATGCAAGCAACGATGAGGTGTTGGAAAGAATGGCAACAAAAAGGAAATTAATACTGAGCATCAGGAAGAGACAACTGAAGTTCCTGGGACATGCAATAAGGAAGGAGAGCCTGGAGAACCTGATACTGACAGGCCAGATAGAAGGAAAAAGAGACCAAGGAAGGCAGCGGATAACATATTTGCAGGGCCTGATCAGGTGGATGACGGAACGGGGGTTGCCAGGAGTAATAGGAGCAAACATACTAAGAGCCACAAGGGATAAGGAGACGTGGAGAACCATGATCGCCTACATCCTGAAGGGACAGAGCACATAGAAGAAGATAAAGAGTTCGAATTCCATTTGAATTTGGTGCTTTCACTTACGCGTAAATACCTTTGGAAAAGGTATTAATCTGTCTCTTCTCCCTCCAGCTATAGATTAAATAGCAAGGGAGATTTTGTTCTCTAGCCTTGGTTGGTAACTAGTCCATTGCAGAAAAAATTGCAAGCTACTGTAAAGAAATCAACTGCCTAGTTAGTCATGTCTCGAATGTGATACGAGAATCATTCAATAAATAAGGTGAATTCTTCGGTATAAGGACTTCTAATACAGCTTAATTAAAAAAAATCCTTTACTTCTTTTTCAAAGGGATTTAATTTTTTTTGCAGATTGAAAAAAAAATTGAGAGTGTTGGCGATTAAAAAAGATGGCCGACCAAGAAGCAAGCTCCAAGATTGAACAGATGTGAGTTATCAAGTTTTTGGTTGCTGAAGGGTGCAAACCAGTTGACATTCATAAGAGAATGTCAACTGTGTATGGTGCCACACGTTTCAGCCAAAAAAAGTCTACAAGTGGGATAAATTGTTTAAAGAATGACAGAACAGTGTTGAGGATGAAGACAGGCCTGGGAGGCCTACAGAAGTGAGGTCTCCTGAGTTGATCGAATCAGTCAATAACCTCATTCAGTCTGACAGAAGGGTGACAGTGGATGACATTGCAAGAACTTCGAGCCTATCTGTTGACACATCACACAAAATTGTCCATGATGACCTTGCCTACTCGAAGTTCAGTTCACACAGAAGCCCAAACGGTGCAGACTATCAACGAGCTGGGCTGGGAACTGCTCCCTCATCCCCCTTACAGTCCAGACCTTGCCCCTTCAGACTTTCACCTGTTTGGTACCTTGAAAGCGTTCACGAGAGGCACGAAATTTGAAAGTGACGATAAAGTCAAAAGTGCTGTGAGCGATTGGCTGAAACATTTGTCCAAAGATTTTTACGCTGAGGGAATACAGAAGATTGTGTACAGATAGGAAAAGTGTGTGGCCCTGCTGAGATAGTACGTTGAAAACTAAAAAAAAGTAAGCTTCTATCTGTATTAGAAGTCCTTATACCAAAAGATTCGCCTTATTTATTGAATTATCCTCGTATGATCACTCAAACGTGTATCACTTATGATAATTAATTGACTGATATAAGAAAAAATGTGTTTTATGAGCAGAAAACTTCAGTAATAACTTAGGAACTAAAACTTTGCTTATTTTACATATGCTTGAAATGTTGAGTATGTATATATATATTTAGTATATCGAGGTAGCAAGTAATTTTCTAAACATACGCTGTTAAATATAAGAGACAATGAATGTCTATTATGTTTAATCATGAGCCGTTCTAAACGTCGTATTTTGGCTTTAATTTCAGTTGAAAATAAAGACAAAAATTCTCCAACATTTGGATAATTATAAATACATAATAATTATAAACAAGATGAAAAAACTCTCAAAAACATAATACGTAGAAATGTTAAACCAGTGGAAAGTAATAATCAAATAAAACTCATTATATATTATAAAAAGTTTAAAACAATTGACCTCATAGAACTTAAGAACTGTGTTTATTATTTTTGGTAACTATTGCCGTTGC
Organism: Ascarosepion bandense; assembly: GCA_037127315.1. NCBI lineage: Eukaryota > Metazoa > Mollusca > Cephalopoda > Sepiida > Sepiidae > Ascarosepion > Ascarosepion bandense. The sequence continues at coordinate 826,085 of JBBBDQ010000128.1, read as the reverse complement.
CAAGCGGAGTTTGATGTCAACACAAAATAATATCGTCGGTGATGGTGGATTTTATAATATTTCAGTTTAAACAACCTCTCTGAAGATGGCTCATGTGAGCCGAAAGCTTAGAAGAAAACCAATAATAATTATCTTGGTTTTTTTTTCTTTCTTACGAGTACTTGACTTTTTGTTCATGTACTTCGTTTGTTTCTTTCTTTACTTTCCCTTTTTTCCCTCCGTGTTTGTTCTCGGTGGGTTGTTTAAGACGATTTAAATTATAGCTTAATTAGTACTAGTTTTGACAGAGTTAGTTCTGTTACTATTAGTATTGTAAGTACTATAGTTAATAATAATATTATATATATATATATATATGTATATATATATATATATATATCTTTTCTTCATAAATTATAAGGTGATTAAATTTCATTTAAAGTTGATATTCGCTTAGTTTTTATTTCTTATTAACAATTTTCACTGAAAAGATGTTGTTTGAATTTCATTAATATAATTAATTATTTAATTATGTCCACAATGATTTGAACTTGTTTAATTTGTTCGTGTTATAAATTTACTTAGATTTTAAAATTTTTCTTCAACATTACACTGTATAGGCAAGGAAGTTTTTCCGCCTGAATCCATCTTGCACATATACAAATCAACCATCTGACCGTGCATGAAAGACTGTTGTCATATCTGGTCAGGCGCCCCTGCTGTTCGTCTCAGTGTTCTGGACAGGCTCCAAAAGGAGAATCTGTAATTTGATTGGTCCCGACTTGGCAGCTCGACTTTAGCCAGTTTCTCATCGGTGGGATGTGGCTTCCGTCTGTCTCTTCTATAAATATTTTCATGGTTTCTGCTCTGACGAACATAGGTCACTGGTGTCCCCTCCACAAGAATTTACTCGGGCAACCAGACTGGCAACAAGGTCCCACCCTTTTACAGTTAGATCAACCAAATGCAGGCGACAATTCTACACCAGCGGCTTCTTTTCTTGTGCTTCCCGCATTCCATATACTTGCTTTCCTGACGGCTACAACCTCCAGAAATTCAAATGCAAAGTCAATTCCCATCTCTTATCCACTTAACACTAGTCCTTTCCACATCACCCCGGGTTTTTTCTCTTCTCTCTACCTTTGCAACTGACTTCTCTCCTCAATTATTATCCTTCTCTTGCCCTTTCTCTTTCACCCCCTGTCGCTGGTTTGCCTTTCTCTTCACTCTCCTCATACCTAAAAATTTAACTCTCTTATGTAGCCCCATGCACATCAGTGGTGGTACTGCTTTGCTTGGGGTGAAATGATAAAAAAAGTGACGTTATGACACGAATTAAGCTTTTAGCGATAAATACATGAAAAAAGTATTCGTTGTCTTAAAAAATAAACAACATTCAAATACATACACGATTATATACAATCAGGAATTAGTCCAACGTAAAGTACATCCAACAGCAAATCCTTGATTGGATTTGAGGAACTTCCAACCAATTCTTAAATTGCTGTTATTCCTGGGTCAACCTTAACCTGAAGTGGTAGCACTTTTTAGGCTCCCAGCTATGGCAAATAGCGAATCCTTCAATAAAAATCAAAACCCTAGAAAAGTGTTGTGGGATCGCCACTTTTCGTATAGAAAAATGGACTCGCCTGATGTGTACATATAACTCTGCCTATACAGAGAATGGCAGTTCTAGCGTTGCCGTGCAACCTGTTACTATGAAACTGTCAGCTCTCTGCCTTCAGGTGGATAGCGCTCTCTGCCTTCGGGCAGAATGCACTAACACAGCCGTGGTTCCGCCGAAGGGTAGAATCACGACTGGGGAAAAATAGACAGACATTTTTTGGCCTAGCTATATGGCCGGGAAGACCCACAATAAATAGACCTTGTGTCACATCTAACCTTGCGTGGGAAGGTTGGTAAATACTGTTATAGCCTTGCCTTGCAACCTGCTACTATGACACTGTCAGCTCCATGCCTTCGGGTAGAGAGCCCTCTCTGCTTCCGAGCAGAGTGCACTAACCCAGTCGTGGTTCTGCCGAAGGGTAGAATCACGACTGGGGAAAGATAGACATATTTTTGGCTTGGCTATATGGCCGGGAAGACCCACATTAAAAAGATCTTGTGTCACATCTCGCCTTACGTGGGAAGGTGGGCAAATACCGGTGTAGAGTTGTAAAGCGTTACTTAGTGGGTCAGTAAGTTGGTGCAGAGTTAGTTGGAGTTGTTTGGATATAGACTCATTACCCGGACGTACTATTTCACTGCAAAGCTGTACATATTGATTGCTACTATTCTTCTTCTTCTATGTGCCCTGTCCTTTCAGGACGTAGGTGATCATGGTTCTCCACGTCTCCCTATCCCTCGTGGCTCTTAGTATTCCTGAACTGACTAACCCGTGTTCCAGTTTGTATATCTTGTTCAATATAACTTATATTTTCTATCTCCATATCTGTTTTTATTGTTTATTATTTTGTGTGGTTTCTCACCCGGAATCTACAACACTTTCATTCCCTAAGAACTAAGTAAATGTACTCATGTCTGGTTACGTTGTATATATTGATTTCTACTAATAGTATTCCTGAATTGACTAACCTGTGTTTCCTCTTTGTATATCTTGTTCAGTATAACTTATATTTTCTATCTCCATATCTGTTTTTGTTATTTATTATTTTGTGTGGTTTCTCACCCGGAATCTACAACACTTTCATTCCCTAAGAACTAAGTAAATGTACTCATGTCTGGTTACGTTGTATATATTGATTTCTACTAATAGTATTCCTGAATTGACTAACCTGTGTTTCCTCTTTGTATATCTTGCTCAATATAACTTATATTTTCTATCTCCATATCTGTTTTTGTTATTTATTATTTTGTGTGGTTTCTCAACCAGAATCTACAACAAAACGTATAAAAGTACTAGAAATACACTTTTATAAAAAAAAGTGCTAACAATATATTTTTATAGTAAAATGACCAGTAATACATTTTATAGTAAAATCGAAGACATGGCATGCATTGTGAAAAGACGAAAAACAATTTCTCATTTTTTATAAGTAGAAACAAGTTTTTACTTCTCGTTTGATCCTATAAGGTTATTTAGTAAAATAAAAATGCAGCTAAATAATTATAAATTAAATATGAAATAATGTCATTGCATTGAATTAATTAGTAGGTTTCCGTCAGTCAGGGTTGACCATGGGTAGCATCCTAGTTGTCTGCTTGGCTGGAGCATCGGCGTCTGTGACTGTAGAAGCCGATGCGGGAGTGACAGTCTTTATTGCAGAGGCTGTATTTATGTTTTGTTTCTGGTCTGTCGGAGCTGTCATTTTGCTTGACGCGAACCCGCGTCTCCATGGAGACTTGTGTCAGTTGTTTCTCTGTTGATTTGAGTTGTTGGGCCAGAGTTCCTTTTCATTTGGTCCTGTTGACTGCTACGCTTTCCCATGACTATGTGTTGATGTCTACAGCGTTTATATCACGTTATAAAGTTTGAATTTTCATATTTAGATTGTATTGTAGACAATACGAGTTTTTTAAAAACAAAAACAAAAGCAAAAAAAAAAAACAAAAAACAGCCAACAACCAAGCAGCTGTTACTTCTTCTTCTATGTGCCTTGTCCTTTCAGGACGTAGGCGATCATGGCCTTCCAACTCTCATCATTCTTGGTGGCTCTTAGCACACCTTCTCCTGTAACATATCGCAGCTCCGTTCTGTCAGTCACCTGTTCAGGCCCTTCAAATATGTTATCCGCTGCTTTCCTCTGTCTCTTTTTCCCTCTATCTGGCCTGTGAGTATCAGGTTCACCAAGCCCTCCTTCCTCATTGTATGTCCCAGAAACTTTAGTTATCTCTTTCTGATGCTCAATACTAAGAATGAAAAAAATATTAGTGAGAATAAAGGACAATAAAAAGACAGTATTCACAAAGACAGAATCTGGTGATTAATGTTGCATTTTAGCCTTTGAAGAACATAGTTGATAGGAAAACGATAAACTGGAACAGAGTTTAAGTGATAAGTGCAAGAGAAGAAAACATTAGATTAGAACTTATGGTGCTACGTAGACATTTCAATGGTAAAATGATGAGATATTGCCATCAAACTAATGAATATGTTTTAATGTGTGTAGCCGATAAGTTCCTAGTCTTTCTCAATGTATATAGGCTTCAACCTCTTGAAACTATCAACCAGCCTATGCGGCTCTACACTCATTTTCGGGATTATATCTATGATCTTAGCCTCCCACCGTCAAAATCAACAATCAATACATTTTATAGCAAAACTAGCAGTATAGCCCGGCGTTGCTCGGGTGTAATGAAAGCTTTAAAACTAATCCATGGTCCTCGAGCTCAGACTCTTTGGACGTTGGCATGAAAGACTAAAAAGCAATAGTTGTTTCCAGTTAAAGCGAAACCGTAGACTGAAAGAAAAATGAATGGATGTAAGTCAAATTTTCATTTCCTGGTATCGATATCAAATAAGTTTTTTGCGTCGTAAACTGAATTTTGAAAGCTAAATAAGTCCTCTGAGTAAATGGTATCATGGCTGAGACTAAGAACTACAATTATACCTACTTAGAGCCAAACCCAAAGCAAAAACTAAAATAAAAGGGCTGAAAAAATACAGACATACAGGCAGATAAACAGACACACACACAAACATCTTGCCTTTCATATATATATATATATATATATATATATATATTATCGATTTTCTGCACTATTGTAAGAACTGCAACCTTGAAACATCTGAATATCGTGTCTTATATCTTTGTCTATGAGTGTATCAAATTTGATTAAAATCGGACCACTCCTTCTATAACACCGATTTTTTCGATTATCGGATTTCGATATTTATCGGGGGTATCTCGACACAAAACCTAGCTAAGAACACTCGCAGACGCTTATAGTACAACTATGTAGATTTTCAAGAAAATCGGTTCAGCCGTTTCGGAGTCTATAGGTAACGGACACACACACACACACACACACACACACACACACACACACACACACACACACACGCAGACACACAGAAACACAGACACAGACAAAGTTCCATTTATAAATAAGTTTAGATGGCAGTCAATACATTTTTATAGTAAAATTACTCGCAAGACAGTTATATAAGAATCATAATTGTCAACAATACATTTTTATAATAAACTAGCAGTATAGCCCGGCGTTGCTCGGGTGTAATGAAAGCTTTAAAACTAATCCATGGTCCTGGAGCTCAGACTCAGCCTAAAGAATATTTGTGTGAAGTTTGGTGAGAATCGGATAAAAATTGTGGATTTGTATAAAGGACATACAGACAGATAAACAGACACACACACGAACATCTCGGCTTTTATATATATATATATATATATATATATATATATATATATATATGTTATCGAGTTTCTGCACTATTGTAAGTACTGCAACCTTGAAACTTCTGAATATTGTTTCTTATGTCTTTGTCTATGAGTGTATCAAATTTGATTAAAATCGGACCACTCCTTCTATAACCCGATTTTTCGATTATCGATTTTCGATATTTATCGGGGGTACCTCGACACAAAACCTAGCTAAGAACACTCGCAGACGCTTATAGTACAACTGTGTAAATTTTCAAGAAAATCGGCTCAGCCGTTTCGGAGTCTATAAGTAACGGACACTCACACACGCAGACACACACACACACATACACGCACACAGACAAAGTTCCATTTATAAATAAGTTTAGATTTGAAGACATGACATACATTATCAAAATAATGAAAAAAAAAACTGATTTGTTATGATTGATCTCATTTTCACTCCTTGTTTGTTATTTTTAAGATTTTTTAGTAAAATCAGAAATGCAATTATTAAGTAATTATAATAACCCTTATATTTACACGTCGTCATTTCAAAATGACAATCTATACATTTTTGAGCAAAAATACAATGAATACATATTTATTGCAAAATGTCAATGAATACATTTTATAATAAAATGACCTTCAAGACTATTATATCGCAAAATTGAAGAATATGGCATACATTGTCAGAAAAAGAAAAAAGTAAAAATAAAAATTGCTATGACTAATCTCACTTTTTAATGATTAATTTCAAGTTTTCACTCCTTGCTTGATTTTCTAAAATTATTTGATAAAAAAGTGCAGCTTAGTAATTATAAATTGATCATGAAATAATTTCATTCCATTGAATTAATTATAAAGTCTGAATTTTGATATTTAGATTTCAGCATTAAAATAGTACCTATGAATTGATATGAGGGTCATGCAAAAGTTCTAAGTCTCACCTACAAGGAGTTGGAAAAAATGGCAGTTGTCCACTCATTGTCAATATACCCCCCCCCCCCACAACATTAATGCACTTGTTCCAACAATGCTTACGCATGGCAACCTTATCACAGAAAAAGGTGGCACATATGATTTTATCATTGTTTTAAAACGTGGGACTATGCAGGTGGGATTTTTATTTAGGAATTAGGATATAGGTCCCCAACCTGTTTGCTGCGATTACCCCAAAATACAATTTCACTATTATCCATTATCCCAATGAACAAATACCCGTAATATCTTGGGGTTCTTGTCTGTGCAGGGCCCGGAAGTTTTTTCCGTCAGAATCTATCCTGCACATATATAAATCTACCATCCGCCCGTGTATTGAATACTGCTGCCACATCTGGTCGGGTGCCCCTGCTATTCTCCTCGGGGTTCTTGACAAAATACAACGGAGAGTCTGTAATGTGATCGATACCGACTTGGCAGACCGGCTGCAGTCACTCTCTCACCGGCGTGACGTGGCTTCCTTGTGCCTCTTCGATAAATACTTTCACGGCTTCTGCTCCGATGAACTTAGATCACTAATGCCCCTTAGGTATGAATTTGCACGAGATACTAGATTAGCAACTAGGTCCCACTCTTTTACAAGTGAAACAAATAAAATGTAACTGTAATTTCTACTCTAACAGCTTCTTTTCTTGCATTTCCCGCCTGTGGAATTCCCTTTCATATCCTTGCTTCTCCGACAGCTACAATCCCCAGGAGTTTAAATGTAAGGTCAATAGACATCTCTTATCACACTAACCCGCATACATTCTCTCAAACACTCTTCCCATCTACCCAACCCCCATCCTTGGTATCCCCATCCGTCTATCACCCTCCTCCCGACATTTCCTATAACTAACCACTCTTTCTCATCACTTTCCCCTATGTAACCCCCTGCGCAATTGTGGCAGTGGAATGCCTTGCTTGGGGTGAAATGATTAAAAAAATATAGGAAAAGAAGTAATTATATTTTCATACACCAAAAGCAGACAAAGTTAATGGAAATCATTCAATACAATAGTACCAATCTATAATAATCAGAGGTATAGTAGCCGTAATCTAGCCACGATTCTTAATGTGAGTGTTGAGATTGTATTGCCTGTGCCTGTGCCAGTGTATTTATTCTTGGCTTTGCGACTGAAAGGGCTATGCGGGTGTTGTTTGCCACGTTGAGTCTCCTACGTTTCTTGGTTTTCATTCCAAGGACACAGTGTGAAATTATAAGCTGATTGCCTCTTCCCAAACCAAACATCCATTACCCCCAAAATATGGGTTCGTTACCACACATGGGTAATTTGCCCCGGGGTTGGGAACCATGGAAATAGGAAGAAGTCAGATGGAGCTAAATCTTGTCAGTAAGGTTATTGGCTTAGCAGTTTAAAGCCACATTTGGTTGCTTCAGCTACTAAACCTGAGCAGTTTGAATATCCGTGTTATCCTGGAGCAAAAGCCCACCTGCCCTAAGCTTCCCTCTGTTTTATAACTTGATTGGTTCCTTTAGTTGTCTTAATTCTGATTCTTAATAATACTGTCCATAAATAGTTTTCACGGCGGACCTGAAGCAGACTACCACCACGTTTAATTGCGTTGTTTTTCATTTTTTTTTTAACTTTTTCAGCGCAGTCCTATAGCTTGTTACTTAAACTTTCCGATTATCAGATAGAAATTTGAAAAATTACAATATTTAAATCTCTTTGGGTGGGGGTCAGTTTCTTATACAACGTTATAGTAAATTGATCCCCCATTTTCAATCCACTCGCGTTGGGGTCGCTTCGTTTATGTTAATTTCGTTGTTTTTCATCTTTTTTAAAAACTTTTTTCAGTGCAGTTCTATCGATTGTTACTTAAACTTTCCGATTTGAAAAATTACAATATTCAAACAAATTTGTGGGAGAGGGGTCAGTTTCTCATACAAGGTTAAAGTAAATCGATCCTCCATTTTCAACTTACTATAAAGTTGTATGAGAAACAGTTCCCCCGCCTAAAATTGTTTAAATATTGAATTTTTTGTGAATTTATTTTGTCATTAGTAAAGTTTAAGGTGTGAAAGATAATATTGCACTGAAAAAAGTAAAAAGAAATTTGATAATGAACAAATTTACAGGTGGCGGTAATGTCCTACTGGCGACTGGTTTCAAAATGGATGCTCGATTTACTATAACGTCGTACGAGAAAATGATCCCCCCTAAAATGTTTAAATATTAAAATTTTTCAAATATTTTTTGTCAATCGTAAAGCTAAGGGGATAATTGATATGACTGCACTGAAAAAAGTAAAAAATAAATAAATAAAAAATGACAAAATGAAAAACGACGAAATTAAATGTGGTGGTAGTCTGCTTCAGGTCCACCGTTTATCCTTTTTCCTGGTAGTTTATCAAGATTCAGAATAAAAATAAAGAAGCCATCATCTTGCACATAGCCATTGCAAGTTTGAACTATTTCAGGGTAGAGAACCAGGGTGTTTCCACTGTTTGCTTTGAATCTTTGAATTTTCACAGTCAGCCTGAAGAGAAGTCAGACGTGTCCCTGAAACGTCAAACCTTTTCAACTTCTGCTTTGATGTCAGCATTCTTAGGATCCATCTTGCAGACATCTTGCTCGCTCTTGAATTGCATCAACTTGTTCATCAGTGGCTGAGGTTTATGGGCAACCTAATTGAGGGTCATCTTATATGCTGTCCCTGCCAGGCTTTAATTCTGCAGTCTAAAATTATATGGGAAGGAGAGTCCTTAGCAAATACCTGTACATTGTCCTCATAGATTTCCTTGGGTGTTATAATTATTTTATGACTGCTTTGTCCATTTTTGAGATTTGCTGTACACATCTCATTATTTATATGGGCCTCACTTGCAGAGAACTTAAGACAGAAATCTAAATTATATTTCTTTAGTTTTATAAGAATTGGTAGTGTGTTGCCGTATCAAATTATATTCAGTTATGGCTCTGCTTTCTTTGTGAGACTTAGAACTTTCTGAATTATTCTCAAATGGTGCTAAAAAACAACCAATCAGACCAACCAGGAATCTCCTATAGATTTGTGAATTATCATGAATTCCTCTGAAAATTAATCCAATGGTTTCTTGTTGCCTACTCAACTATTCAGAATTATGAGGTTTCTTTCTTTTAGGTTAGTTGCTGCCCAACACTCGAGAGACTAAACTAGCCTGCAATATAATCCATAGCTGATTGAAGAAAAGATGTGGTTAAAACATGTGTTGGAATGTATATTTAATCGTATAAATTATACCAGATATTTGCTACAAGAAATAAAATTGAGAAGACTGGTCATCACTTGTCCAAACTTACTCTAGCCAGACTCACACATTGACCCAGTCATACAAATAATTATCTATTCACCATAACGTGAAATTTGCCACAATTAGACGCAAAGTCACCAAAGTACAACATTTGTTCAATGAAATTAATATAATTAACAGTGAAACTGCTAAGACAAAAGGAGTTACTGGGTGTGAAAGAAATAGAAAACAGCAAACATTACTAAGGAGCAAGAACAATAGAAGAGTAATCAGGAGGAGAGTAGAAAGCCACTAAGACACAAGGAGTTACTGGATGTGAAAGAATTAGAAAGCAGAAACATTACTAAGGAGTGAGAACAATAGAAGAGTAATCAGGAGGAGAGTAGAAAGCCACTAAGACACAAGGAGTTACTGGATGTGGAAGAATTAGAAAACAGAAACATTACTAAGGAGTGAGAACAATAGAAGAGTAATCAGGAGGAGAGTAGAAAGGCACTAAGACACAAGGAGTTACTGGATGTGAAAGAATTAGAAAGCAGAAATATTACTAAGGAGTGAGAACATTAGAAGAGTAATCAGGAGGAGAGTAGAAAGCCACTAAGACACAAGGAGTTACTGGATGTGAAAGAATTAGAAAGCAGAAACATTACTAAGGAGTGAGAACAATAGAAGAGTAATCAGGAGGAGAGTAGAAAGGCACTAAGACACAAGGAGTTACTGGATGTGAAAGAATTAGAAAGCAGAAATATTACTAAGGAGTGAGAACAATAGAAGAGTAATCAGGAGGAGAGTAGAAAGCCACTAAGACACAAGGAGTTACTGGATGTGAAAGAATTAGAAAGCAGAAATATTACTAAGGAGTGAGAACAATAGAAGAGTAATCAGGAGGAGAGTAGAAAGGCACTAAGACACAAGGAGTTACTGGATGTGAAAGAATTAGAAAGCAGAAACATTACTAAGGAGTGAGAACAATTGAAGAACAATTGAAGAGTAATCAGGAGGGGAGTAGAAAGCCACTAAGACAGAAGGAGTTACTGGATGTGAAAGAATCAGAAAGCAGAAACATTACTAAGGAGCAAGAACAAAGGAAGAGTAATCAGGAGGAGAGTAGAAAGCCACTAAGACACAAGGAGTTACTGGATGTGAAAGAATTAGAAAGCAGAAACATTACTAAGGGGCGAGAACAATAGAAGAGTAATCAGGAGGAGCGTAGAAAGCCACTAAGACACAAGGAGTTACTGGATGTGGTAGAATTAGAAAACAGAAACATTACTAAGGAGTGAGAACAATAGAAGAGTAATCAGGAGGAGAGTAGAAAGCCACTAAGACACAAGGAGTTACTGGATGTGGTAGAATTAGAAAACAGAAACATTACTAAGGAGTGAGAACAATAGAAGAGTAATCAGGAGGAGAGTAGAAAGCCACTAAGACACAAGGAGTTACTGGATGTGGAAGAATTAGAAAGCAGAAACATTACTAAGGAGTGAGAACAATAGAAGAGTAATCAGGAGGAGAGTAGAAAGCCACTAAGACACAAGGAGTTACTGGATGTGGTAGAATTAGAAAACAGAAACATTACTAAGGAGTGAGAACAATAGAAGAGTAATCAGGAGGAGAGTAGAAAGCCACTAAGACACAAGGAGTTACTGGATGTGAAAGAATTAGAAAGCAGAAATATTACTAAGGAGTGAGAACAATAGAAGAGTAATCAGGAGGAGAGTAGAAAGCCACTAAGACACAAGGAATTACTGGATGTGGAAGAATTAGAAAACAGAAACATTACTAAGGAGTGAGAACAATAGAAGAGTAATCAGGAGGAGAGTAGAAAGCCACTAAGACACAAGGAGTTACTGGATGTGAAAGAATTAGAAAGCAGAAACATTACTAAGGAGTGAGAACAATTGAAGAACAATTGAAGAGTAATCAGGAGGGGAGAAGAAAGCCACTAAGACAGAAGGAGTTACTGGATATGAAAGAATTAGAAAGCAGAAATATTACTAAGGAGCAAGAACAATAGAAGAGTAATCAGGAGGAGAGTAGAAAACCACTAAGACACAAGGAGTTACTGGATGTGAAAGAATTAGAAAGCAGAAACATTACTAAGGGGCGAGAACAATAGAAGAGTAATCAGGAGGAGAGTAGAAAGCCACTAAGACACAAGGGGTTACTGGGCGTGGAAGAATTAAAAAACAGAAATATTACTAAGGAGCAAGAACAAAAGAAGAGTAATCAGGAGGAGAGTAGAAAGCCACTAAGACACAAGGGGTTACTGGATGTGGAAGAATTAGAAAGCAGAAACATTACTAAGGAGTGAGAACAATAGAAGAGTAATCAGGAGGAGAGTAGAAAGACACAAAGACACAAGGAGTTACTGGGTGTGGAAGAATTAGAAAACAGTAAACATTACTAAGGATCAAGAACAATAGAAGAGTAATCAGGAGGAGAGTAGAAAGCCACTAAGACACAAGGAGTTACTGGATGTGGAAGAATTAGAAAACAGAAACATTACTAAGGAGTGAGAACAATAGAAGAGTAATCAGGAGGAGAGTAGAAAGCCACTAAGACAGAAGGAGTTACTGGATGTGGAAGAATTAGAAAACAGAAATATTACTAAGGAGCAAGAACAATAGAAGAGTAATCAGGAGGAGAGTAGAAAGACAGTAAGACACAAGGGGTTACTGGGTGTGGAAGAATTAGAAAACAGAAATATTACTAAGGAGTAAGAACAATAGAAGAGTAATCAGGACGAGAGTAGAAAGCCACTAAGACACAAGGAGTTACTGGATGTGAAAGAATTAGAAAACAGAAACATTACTAAGGAGTGAGAACAATAGAAGAGTAATCAGGACGAGAGTAGAAAGCCACTAAGTCACAAGGAGTTACTGGATGTGGAAGAATTAGAAAACAGAAACATTACTAAGGAGTGAGAACAATAGAAGAGTAATCAGGAGGAGAGTAGAAAGCCACTAAGACACAAGGAGTTATTGGATGTGGAAGAATTAGAAAGCAGAAATATTACTAAGGAGTGAGAACAATAGAAGAGTAATCAGGAGGAGAGTAGAAAGCCACTAAGACACAAGGAGTTACTGGATGTGGAAGAATTAGAAAACAGAAACATTACTAAGGAGTGAGAACAATAGAAGAGTAATCAGGAGGAGAGTAGAAAGCCACTAAGACACATGGGGCTAATGGGTGTGGAAGAATTAGAAAACAGAAACATTACTAAGGAGCAAGAACAAAAGAAGAGTAATCAGGAGGAGAGTAGAAAGCCACTAAGACACAAGGGGTTACTGGATGTGGAAGAATTAGACAACCGAAACATTACTAAGGAGTGAGAACAATAGAAGAGTAATCAGGAGGAGAGTAGAAAGCCACTAAGACACAGGGGGTTAATGGGTGTGGAAGAATTAGAAAGCAGAAACATTACTAAGGAGCAAGAACAAAAGAAGAGTAATCATGAGGAGAGTAGAAAGCCACTAAGACACAAGGAGTTACTGGATGTGAAAGAATTAGAAAGAAGAAACATTACTAAGGAGTGAGAACAATAGAAGAGTAATCAGCAGGAGAGTAGAAAGACACTAAGACACAAGGAGTTACTGGGTGTGAAAGAATTAGAAAGCAGAAACATTACTAAGGGGCGAGAACAATAGAAGAGTAATCAGGAGGAGAGTAGAAAGCCACTAAGACAGAAGGAGTTACTGGATGTGAAACAATTAGAAAGCAGAAACATTACTAAGGAGCGAGAACAATAGAAGAGTAATCAGGAGGAGAGTAAAACGCCACTAAGACACAAGGAGTTACTGGATGTGGAAGAATTAGAAAACAGAATCATTACTAAGGAGCAAGGACAAAAGAAGAGTAATCAGGAGGAGAGTAGAAAGACACTAAGACACAAGGGGTTACTGGGTGTGGAAGAATTAGAAAACAGAATCATTACTAAGGAGCAAGAACAAAAGAAGAGTAATCAGGAGGAGAGTAGAAAACCTCTAAGACACAAGGGGTTACTGGATGTGGAAGAATTAGAAAGCAGAAACATTACTAAGGAGTGAGAACAATAGAAGAGTAATCAGGAGGAGAGTAGAAAGCCACTAAGACACAAGGGGTTACTGGATGTGAAAGAATTAGAAAACAGAAACATTACTAAGGAGTGAGAACAATAGAAGAGTAATCAGGAGGAGAGTAGAAAGTCAGAAGTTATTAGCTGTCTTTAGTTAATGAAACATTTACCTATTTTTCAGGCTTTGTCTTGCACGTATAAAATTTGATTTGTAATATCCCTTCTTGGTACTTTTTTCCTTTTCGTATTGTTGTTTGTTGTTTGTTGTTTATTTTTGCCAATTACAGGTTTTTTCTTTAACAAGGGATTAGCGCGATGGTAGGAAAACCAGTTTCGGTCACGAGAAACTAAGAATTCTCGAATCATCCTAAAAACGCGGAGATAACATCAGGCCATCTTGTCCCAAACAAACCTATTTTTACAAACATTTCGTTGTTACGTCTTCAGTACATGCCGTGTCCATATGATTCTAATGGTCTACGGAAACAGTGACCTTGCTCAAATAGGCGTCAGATGGCAATGACAATCGTGTGGCGATTAAAATTTGTAAATTTTGTGAGTAAATTTAATTTGCAGTTATTAATTAAATTTAAATTCAGATTAGTAAAGTAGTTGCGAATCTCCGAGCGATCAGATGGCAAGAATGATTTGGGGAATTGGATAGAGAATAGAAAGACAATTTGGAGACATTCGATTAGAATTCTGCTTTCTATGGCGCAGGGTTGGGACTGGGAGACAGACGCCGCAAATTGTGTTCTGATTGGCTACAAAAGCAATCTTGTCCGTGAGGTTTTGTGATAGAAACAAATTTGGAAGTTTCTTGGAAATGTTTATGCTTAGATGTCATAAGAGTGAAATGGAAGCGTTTTACGAGCAAGGTGAAAAATTATTTATTTACTATGAAGCATCTATCTCAGTCCTTTTCATATCTATCTATCTAACGATCTATCTTAGAATGTTCATTACCTCTCTGTCTATCTGAATATCTCAGTTTGTTTCTTTCTATCTATCTATCTATCTATCTATCTATCTATCTATCTATCTATCTATCTATCTATCTATCTATCCCACCCAGTCTGTTTCTATCTATCTATCTATCTATCTATCTATCTATCTATCTATCTATCTATACAAGTGCTAGATCAGACTTAAAGTCCTCTAATGCTTGTCTTGATAAAGCTAAAATGCGTCCACGTCGTATGTTGGTGACTAGTAATTTTCCACCCTTTTTCACAAACACAGGCGTTTCACATTTTGATTACTGTCTCCAGGAAATGTCTTCAAACGAACTACATTCCTTAGTCCCACCAGTTCTACCCTTCATAGCTAAGATCCTCCACGCCACACACATCGTAGAAAACCACCCTCATTCCATTCGTATTCTAATGGGAAATATAAAGTTCCACTCAGGTAGCTTCTTCCTAAAAACTGCAACTTTGTGGAATATATTCCTGATTAATATACGTTGTACCTCATCAAATATAGGGTTAACCTACATAACATCATACAATAACATCATTCAACAACTGTTGTGGATCTTCGTTGCCAATCTGTTGTGGAGTTGCTGCGAAACTTCGCCGTAAAGTTGTATTGACCAATTTGTGCCTATATATATATATATATATATATATATATATATATATATATATATATATATAACTACATAGACTCTGTAAGTATGCAGGCCGTAAATTTATACTAAAATAAACCTACGAAAAAACCATTAACAAACAGAACCTAAATCCGTTACAATCCGGTGTACTAAGACGTCGGATAAATGGGGAGAAAAAAAAGAAACTCGCGGAACAAGAACAAAACATTCAATACTCCGCAGTAAAGAAAAAATCCCAAACGGAACCAAACACAAGAAAAAGTGCTCAATACAAAGTACGAAAGAAAAGATACAATAGTAGAGCAAAAACACA
The DNA here is from genome assembly GCA_037127315.1 of Ascarosepion bandense. NCBI lineage: Eukaryota > Metazoa > Mollusca > Cephalopoda > Sepiida > Sepiidae > Ascarosepion > Ascarosepion bandense. The sequence goes on along the minus strand of JBBBDQ010000128.1, from coordinate 810,542 downwards.
CAAAAATCTAGAATGAGCCAAAACCTACCGCGGTTTCACACTACGGATCGTCAGGCCTTTGCCCTGACGATTCGTAGTGTGAAACCGCGGTAGGTTTTGGCTCACTCTAGATTTTTGTATATATATATATATATATATATATATATTATAAATTATGTTTTAGAACATGTACATAATTTCTTCTATATATGTCCTCTTCCCTACAATTATACGTTTGTTTCAGTGTTTGGATTTAAATACTTCTTTAGGGGAAGAAACATATGATTGTAGGAAAGAGGACATATATAGAAGAAATTATGTACATGTTCTAAAACATAATTTATAATAAATATTCACTGCTCTATACATCATATATCGAGCACTGTTTTAAATTAATGTTTTGGACGGAAAAATTTTTCTTTTTTCTCTCCTCATTCTATACTCACTCGGATATATATATATATATATATATATATATATATATATATATATATATCCAAGTTCTACATTCATTGAATAGCTATTTCAGCGAGAAAAATTTCGCTTGTTCAACAACGATCAAAAACAAAATTTTATTAATTCAAATATGGTACAAAAATTCACATACCGGAAGTACCCCCAAAACATATCTATGCACAGGAAGGTTTTTTTAAAGAAAGACACGGCACAAGAAGGTAGGTTCAAAACAGTGTATTAGTTTAATAAGAAACAAGATATTCAAAGGAAGTGTTAATAATATGTAATATAAAAATAAGTATGTCAGAAGGTATTGTTGCGCTGCCTGACTAGTAGCTGTCGTTAACTGCTGTATTTGACAACTCTCTTGACTGCTCGTAACAGCAGTATTTATTCGCCTTCCGACTTAAGACAAAATGTAGCACAAGGCCGTTTTAATGTGGGTAATTCGGGTCATATAGCCCAGCCAAATATTCCTATCTTATTTTCCCCAGACAAGACCCTACCCTTCGGCGAAGCTTCGACTAGATCATTACTCTTTGCCCGAAGGCAGAGTGTTAGACAATGCTCAAGGCAGTCACTGGGCGTGACTGCAGTATTTAATTGCCTTCCCACTAAGGCAAGATGTGGCACAAGTCCTTTTTATTATGGTTTCTCGGGGCCATATAGCCCGGCCAAAAATTTCTGTTTAAAGTTTCCCAGTCGAGACTACTCTTTGTCGAAGCGTCGACTGGGTTAATACTCTCCGCCCGAAGGCAGAGAGCTCGACAGTGCGTAAGGCTGTCAACTGGTCGTTGACTGCTCTCTAGAAATTACGCAGCTAATTTATAAATATCAAAATGAATTTTCCATTTTTTGTAGGGGGACACCATAACAACAACCCACTAGCTTGACTGGCTCTTTGGTCTTGTATTGAGTTATTATTTGTAAAAAAATCTATCTATCTATCTATCTATCTATCTATCTATCTAATACATATATGATGTCATTTAAAGAACTGTGTGCTTGATCAATCCAAATTCATAAATAATTAAACTCGATATACCACAATATATTGAACAAGAAAACTCACGTTATATCTCACAGATCATAGCTCTATTATATATCATTTAAATACACATGGAGACCTACCAAACTCTAATGCGTAACATACTGTTGATAAAGAAAATGTAATAGCATCATCAACATTAAATAAAAGGCTAGAAAAAATGAAAGGATTATTGATAAAATTGGAAAAGCAAAACTCAATAATATATACTATGAACACAACTACAACGTGCGTATAGTATTTGGAAAACAAAACATTCCTATGACTCTAGATACATACATAAAACAATCTATATGTTCAGTTAAAAGTAAAAGAAAAATTCACCCTTGATAATGGCTACGAGCGCTTCGATAAATAAAACATTCGACCAATTTATTTATAACTTATTTTTTTTAATCGTATCACCCCGAACAAGGCGGTAATGCCACTGATGTGCAGGGGGCTACATAAGAGTAAAAAAGATTAAGTAGAAGAGAGTGAAGAGAAAGACGAACCAGTTAGAAAGGAGCAAGAGAAGGATGGGAATACAGGTGTGATGACACTACATAAGAGTAAAAAAGATTAAGTAGAAGTGAGAGAAGAGAAAGACAAACCAGTTAGAAAGGAGCAAGAGAAGGATGGGAATACAGGTGTGATGACACTACATAAGAGTAAAAAAGATTAAGTAGAAGAGAGGGAAGAGAAAGACGAACCAGTTAGAAAGGAGCAAGAGAAGGATGGGAATACAGGTGTGATGACACTACATAAGAGTAAAAAAGATTAAGTAGAAGAGAGTGAAGAGAAAGACGAACCAGTTAGAAAGGAGCAAGAGAAGGATGGGAATACAGGTGTGATGACACTACATAAGAGTAAAAAAGATTAAGTAGAAGTGAGAGAAGAGAAAGACAAACCAGTTAGAAAGGAGCAAGAGAAGGATGGGAATACAGGTGTGATGACACTACATAAGAGTAAAAAAGATTAAGTAGAAGAGAGGGAAGAGAAAGACGAACCAGTTAGAAAGGAGCAAGAGAAGGATGGGAATACAGGTGTGATGACACTACATAAGAGTAAAAAAGATTAAGTAGAAGAGAGTGAAGAGAAAGACGAACCAGTTAGAAAGGAGCAAGAGAAGGATGGGAATACAGGTGTGATGACACTACATAAGAGTAAAAAAGATTAAGTAGAAGAGAGTGAAGAGAAAGACGAACCAGTTAGAAAGGAGCAAGAGAAGGATGGGAATACAGGTGTGATGACACTACATAAGAGTAAAAAAGATTAAGTAGAAGTGAGAGAAGAGAAAGACAAACCAGTTAGAAAGGAGCAAGAGAAGGATGGGAATACAGGTGTGATGACACTACATAAGAGTAAAAAAGATTAAGTAGAAGAGAGGGAAGAGAAAGACGAACCAGTTAGAAAGGAGCAAGAGAAGGATGGGAATACAGGTGTGATGACACTACATAAGAGTAAAAAAGATTAAGTAGAAGAGAGTGAAGAGAAAGACGAACCAGTTAGAAAGGAGCAAGAGAAGGATGGGAATACAGGTGTGATGACACTACATAAGAGTAAAAAAGATTAAGTAGAAGAGAGTGAAGAGAAAGACGAACCAGTTAGAAAGGAGCAAGAGAAGGATGGGAATACAGGTGTGATGACACTACATAAGAGTAAAAAAGATTAAGTAGAAGTGAGAGAAGAGAAAGACAAACCAGTTAGAAAGGAGCAAGAGAAGGATGGGAATACAGGTGTGATGACACTACATAAGAGTAAAAAAGATTAAGTAGAAGAGAGAGAAGAGAAAGACAAACCAGTTAGAAAGGAGCAAGAGAAGGATGGGAATACAGGTGTGATGACACTACATAAGAGTAAAAAAGATTAAGTAGAAGAGAGAGAAGAGAAAGACAAACCAGTTAGAAAGGAGCAAGAGAAGGATGGGAATACAGGTGTGATGACACTACATAAGAGTAAAAAAGATTAAGTAGAAGAGAGAGAAGAGAAAGACAAACCAGTTAGAAAGGAGCAAGAGAAGGATGGGAATACAGGTGTGATGACACTACATAAGAGTAAAAAAGATTAAGTAGAAGAGAGAGAAGAGAAAGACAAACCAGTTAGAGAGGAGCAAGAGAACGATGGGAATACAGGTGTGATTACACTACATAAGAGTAAAAAAGATTAAGTAGAAGTGAGTGAAGAGAAAGACAAACCAGTTAGAAAGGAGCAAGAGAAGGATGGGAATACAGGTGTGATGACACTACATAAGAGTAAAAAAGATTAAGTAGAAGTGAGAGAAGAGAAAGACAAACCAGTTAGAAAGGAGCAAGAGAAGGATGGGAATACAGGTGTGATGACACTACATAAGAGTAAAAAAGATTAAGTAGAAGAGAGAGAAGAGAAAGACAAACCAGTTAGAAAGGAGCAAGAGAAGGATGGGAATACAGGTGTGATGACACTACATAAGAGTAAAAAAGATTAAGTAGAAGAGAGAGAAGAGAAAGACAAACCAGTTAGAAAGGAGCAAGAGAAGGATGGGAATACAGGTGTGATGACACTACATAAGAGTAAAAAAGATTAAGTAGAAGAGAGAGAAGAGAAAGACAAACCAGTTAGAAAGGAGCAAGAGAAGGATGGGAATACAGGTGTGATGACACTACATAAGAGTAAAAAAGATTAAGTAGAAGAGAGAGAAGAGAAAGACAAACCAGTTAGAGAGGAGCAAGAGAACGATGGGAATACAGGTGTGATTACACTACATAAGAGTAAAAAAGATTAAGTAGAAGTGAGTGAAGAGAAAGACAAACCAGTTAGAAAGGAGCAAGAGAAGGATGGGAATACAGGTGTGATGACACTACATAAGAGTAAAAAAGATTAAGTAGAAGAGAGTGAAGAGAAAGACGAATCAGTTAGAAAGGAGCAAGAGAAGGATGGGAATACAGGTATGATGACACTACATAAGAGTAAAAAAGATTAAGTAGAAGAGAGTGAAGAGAAAGACCAACCAGTTAGAAAGGAGCAAGAGAAGGATGGGAATACAGGTGTGATGACAGTTGGAAAGGTGGAGAGAAAGGAAAGGATATACGGGGTGGAGAAAGAACTAGAGTCAAGTGGTTAATAGATGAGTACTGACATTGCATTTAAAATCCTGGAGGTTGTAGCCGTCAGGAAAGCAAGAATACGGGAGCGAGTTCTACAGGCCGGAAGTGCGAGAGAAGAAGCTGAAGGAGTAGAATTGTCGTCTGTATTTGGTTAATCTAACTGTGAATGGGTGGGACCCAGTTGCCAATCTGGTTGCACGACTAAACACCTGTTGCAGAAGCACCAGTGACTTAAGTTCGTTGGAGCAGAAGCCATGAAAGTATTTATAGAACAGACAAAGGGAAGCCACATCTGGTCGTTTGGGGAAGTGGCTGTAGTCGAGTCGCCAAGTCGGTACCTATCACATTACTGATTCTCCTTTGGAGCCTTTCGAGAAGACTAAGATGAACAGCAGGGGCCCCTGACCATATATGGCAGCAGTATTCCATGCACGGACGAATGGTTGATTTGTATATATGCAGGATGGATTCAGGCGGGAAGAACATCCTGGCCCGACACAGTGACCCAACCTTCTTAGCAGTGGATTTAGCTATGGACTGAATGTACTGGTTCCATTTTGAGATATTGAAAAGTAAAACATATAAGATCACAGGAAAAATTATATAAAAAAAATATAGCACCATGTCTGTCATTTTTAACGAAACGGGCATAAAAGAGTTATTGATGCCTAAATACACAATATATATATATAGTCATCCGCAGACAGATCTGTTTCGCTGTATCACAGCTCATCAGTACGGTTAGACAGCCGATTGCTTTTTATCCAGGATAGAAACCCGACCGAATTGACGTCAGTCGGCGATTCTACCTCTGAGCTACGGGCGCTTGGTAGAAGGAGGCAAACTTTTTAGAGTGTATATAAACATTATACAAGCCCAATAGCTGAGAATGTTCTAATTCATTGCTGAATGAACGATGCGTAGATGCCAGAATAGCTACTGTTTTTCAAAGTCTACCATATATATATATATATATATATATATATATATATTGATTGTTTAATACTTAATACTTAGTTTTAGGTCATAATAGGGTTAGAACAGTACACATTTGTATTTGAAAGTGTTCGATATAATTATATTGTAGAACTTTTGAATATTTTCTATTTTTAAACGAGTTATTTTGCTACCTAGGTAGAAACCAGGGTAACAAAATAACTCATTTAAAAATGGAATATATATATATATATATATATATATATATATATATACGGTCCTACGTCTATGGCACTACTCAGATTTTCGAGCCTCATGCAATCATCAGGTGCATATTTCAACAAACTGACAGTCTTATAGATTTTAATTTTAGTTCACTCAATGTTCATAGAAATTAAATCTTATAAAGTTAAGTTATTGCTTTTTAAAAACAAGTTTAAAAAATCAAATATTCTAAGATTACATGTTGATAAAAATTAAAAATAAAATTTAAAAGTAAAATATAAAATAAAATTCTTAAAATGCAGGGAGAGGGCCGTAATTCATAAAACCTAAAAACTTAAATATTCCAATATTACATGTAGATACAAAATTACAATTGTAAAATTATAAATAAAATAGAAAATTTAAAAAATTAGAAATAAAACTTTTTTGACAATTCTAAAATTAAATACATTAATGCTTTAGAAAAAAGTAAACTCAACAGTAGTTTAGAATTATTCCATTAAAAACAAGGTAGGCAGAAATAAGCAGAAATCACGTAAATGTGACATTAACACATCACTCAATAAGTGCGGGCCTGATATACAGATGGCGGCACTAATAAAAAATCCATATATTTTTTATGAAGTAGTAACTGAAGTGTTCTAATAGGAGATGGAAAGTGCGACACGGAGATCCGAAGGCGAATTGGCATGGCAAAGAACGCGTTCCAGAAGATGAGCAAAATACTAACACACAGGAAAATCTCAATAGAAACGAAGAAAGGAGTTCTAGACTGCTACGTGATGTCAGTTCTTCAATACGGCTGTGAATGCTGGACAATATCATCGAAAATGAGGACAAAACTGGAAGCAGCCGAAATGTGGTTCTACAGAAGGATGCTACGGATATCGTGGACTGAGCATACAAGCAACGACGAAGTGTTAGAAAGAATGGCAACAAAAAGGAAATTGATGCTGAGCATCAGGAAGAGACAACTGAAGTTCCTGGGACATGTAATGAGGAAGGAGAGCCTGGAGAACCTGATACTGACTGGACAGATAGAAGGAAGGAGAGACAGAGGAAGGCAGCGGATAACATATTTGCAGGGTCTGATCAGGTGGATGACGGAACGCGGGTTGCCAGGAGCAACAGGAACAAACATACTAAGAGCCACAAGGGATAGGGAGATGTCGAGATCCATGATCGCCTACTTCCTGAAGGGACAGGGCACATAGAAGAAGAAGAACCTTCAAATGGCACGTGACAAAATTTGGGCCCAATCGGATTATTCGTTTACAAATTACAGTTATTTAAGTTAAGCCACTGTTGCAAATTTTCAAAACAATGGAAAAATCAGAATTTCGTGTGTTGATAAAGCATTGCTTTTGTGATGGAAAAATAATGTGAAGGTAAAACAACTTTTTGATAAGTGCTATTCAGACTCTGCTCCGTTGGAAACAACGGTTAAGAGGTGGTATGCTGACTTTAAACGCCGTCGTACAGACATAAATGATGCTGAACACTCAGGTCGCTCCAAATCGGCAGTTGTCCCGAAAAACACAAAAGAAAATCCTCAAACTCTTTTTGGCCGATCGTAAATTGAAGTTGCGCGAGATAGCAGAGAAGATGATCATATCAGAAGGCAGTGTATTCACCATTTTGCATGAACATTTGTTAATGAGAAAGCTGTGTTTATTTGCTCACAGTCGATCAAAAACAACAACGCGTCGACGATTTAGAGCGTTGTTTGAAACCGTTTCAACGTAACAAGAAGTTTTTGCTTAAATATATGACAATGATTGAAACATAGATCTACCACTTGACTCGGGAGTGAAATCGATAGTCAACTGAGTAGACAGCAGCAGGTGAAAGCCGTCCAAAGCGACGAAAGACAAACATCAGCAGGCAAGGTTTTGGCATTTGCATTTTGAAATGCGCAAGGTATTTTGTTCATCGATGACGTTAAGAAAGGAAGAACCATCAATAGCAAATATTATATAGCATTACTGGTGCGTTTTAAGGAAGAAATTGCCAAAGAAAACGGGAAGGAATGAAAAAGAACAAGTGATCTTTCACCAAGACAACGCACAGTGTCATAAGTCGATCGCAACGATGGCAAAACTACATGAATTGCACTTCGAATTGCTTCCACATCCGCCTTAGTCTCCAGATCCCCCCCCCCCCCAGCGACTACTGTTTGCAGACCTCAAATGAATGTCCCAGGGAAAGAGATTTGGCTCCAATGAAGAATTGATATCGGAAACTGAGACGTATTTTGAGGCCAAAGACACATCGTTGTAAAAAGGCATCAAATTGTTAGTGAAGATTTGGAATCAGTGTATCATCCTAGAAGGAGACAGTGTTGATGAATACAGTCGAATTTCGCCTGAAAAGTGTTGCTTTTTTTAGTTAGAATAAAGATTTATGGAGTGATGTGTTATTTGGTGTAATTTCCAAACTAACATTGCTAAACTCTTCTTAAACTTAATTCACAAAAATTCCTACTAAAAAAATCTTCAACAAAAACAATGTTAAAGTCAATTATAGTTGCGTTAAGGACATAGATCAATCAGTCAGTTAAGTGCCATAAGTGATACACGCTTGGGCAATCATGTCTCTTTCGAGACATGACTGACTGGGCAGAAGATTATCGGGCAGTAGGTTGCCATTGCTTTCTGCAGTAGACTGGTTGCCGACCAAGGCTATAGAACCCAATCTGTCCTTTTATTTGACTCATAACAAGAGGGAGAAGAGATGTATTTTATTATTACGTAATAATTAGTGGGTGACCAGTTTATTACGTAATGACAATAGAAATCCGATCCCCCACTTTATGACCAGAAGTCAATCATGATTCCAACTATTATATTCAGTCAGTCAGTTAAGTGCCATACGTGATACACGTTTGGGCGATCATGTCTGCTATTTAACCCATAACTGGAAGGAAGAGACGGATTAATACCTTTCCGAAGGGTATTTGCGCGTAAGTGAATTCAATGGATTCAACTGGAATTCGAACTCGGCTCCCCGGTTTCTTGTTCCGAGCCGATATCCACTGTACCACAACGCACATCCAAGGACATAGATAATAAATCTAAACTTATTTATAAATGGAACTTTGTCTCTGTCTGTGTGTGTCTGTGTCTGTGTGTGTGTGTGTGTGTGTGTGTGTGTGCGTATCCGTTATCTATAGACTCCGAAACGGCTGAACCGATTTTCTTGAAAATTTACACAGATGTACTATAAGCGTCTGCGAGTATTCTTAGCTAGGTTTTTTGTCGAGGTACCCCCAATAAATATCGAAAATCGATAATCGAAAAAATCGGGTTATAGAAGTGATCCGATTTTAATCAAATTTGATACACTCATAGACAAAGACATAAGAAACGATATTCAGAAGTTTCACAGTTGCAGTTCTATCCCTGGATGACTTATTTGACTCCGATATTGGAAATCGATACCCCGATATCCTACCGGGTCTGATCAAAATCAGTTTTTCAGCCCTTTTTTTTAGTTTTTGCTTCGGGTTTGGCTCTAAGTAGGTATAATTGTAGTTCTTAGTCTCAGCCATGATACCATTTACTCAGAGGACTTATTTAGCCTTCAAATTCAGTTTACGACGAAAAAACTTATTTGATATCGATACCAGGAAATCAAAATTTGACTTACATCCATTCATTTTGCTTTCAGTCTACGGTTTCACTTTAACTGGAAACAACTATTGCTTTTTAGTCTTTCGTGCCAACGTCCAAAGAGTCTTAGCTCCAGGACCATGGATTAGTTTTAAAGCTTTCATTACACCCGAGCAACGCCGGGCTATACTGCTAGTTTCACAACATAATGCTATGATATCAGATAAATACTTGTCACGCATAAACAATACCCGTTACCCTACTAATAACAACAACGACGCTTAAAAATATAATTGCAACTACCAAAAAAATAAAACCTGAAAATTGAATGGCCAATGTACGTCTAAAAGTATTGTTTATAGAGCTCCAACAAATTTGGATGATCAGTCAGTTAAGTGCCATACGTGAAACACGCTTGGATGATCATGTCTCGAAAGAGACATGACTGACTGGGCAGAAGATTTTCCCGCACCCGGTTGCTATTGCTTTTTGCGGTAGACTGTTTGCCAGCCAAGGCTATAAAACTCAATCTGTCCTGTTATTTAACCCATAACTGGAGAGAAGAGATGGATAATTACCTTTCCCAAGGGTATTTGCGCATAAGTGTATGCAATGTAATAAGTGTATATTATGTAATAATTAGTGGGTGATCAGTTTATTACTTAATAACAATAGAAATCCGATCCCCCACTTTATGACCAGAAGTCAATCATGATTCCAACTATTATATTCAGTCAGTCAGTTAAGTGCCATACGTGATACACGTTTGGGCGATCATGTCTCGAAAGAGACATGACTGACTAGGCAGAAGATTATCCCGCAGTAGGTTGCCATTGCTTTCTGCGGTAGACTGGTTGCCGACGAAGGCTATAGAACCCAATCTGTCCTGTTATTTAACCCATAACTGGAGAGAAGAGATGGATAATTACCTTTCCCAAGGATATTTGCGCGTAAGTGAATACAATGGATTCAACTGGAATTCTAACTCGGCTCCTCGGTTTCTCGTTCCGAGCCGATATCAACTGCACCACCCACGCACATCCATTCGGATGATAATGATCTAATATTTATTGAAAAGTAACTCTGTATTTATAATACTTATATTTATAGTTATTAACTACAATTTTTTCCAATAAATGGATATGAGAGAACAGAGTTTAGCATGTAGTTTAATTTTTAAAAAATCCCTTTATTTTGGTTTTTTTTCCGCACGAGGGAAAAAGATATTAAAAAAAAAAAATCCTTTCCACTTTCTTTTTCTTTTCTTGATTTTTCATCTTATTTTCTGATCTTAAAATAAAAACGTTTATTACCATCAATGTTAACTACCCGATGAGACATTGTTCTTTCAATCTCGAAACAAAATGTACAATTTTGTAGTTGTGTGTAGTTTTCACATGATCTAACGTAATAATAATAATAATAATAATAATAATAATAAGTATAGATAAAATTCCTAACTTTTGGCTATATTATTTAAATGCAGCACATAAAAAACTAGCCAAAGAACTTCAAGAAATGGTTGACGATCCCACTAAAATTCCTGCATGGATGACCAAATGAATTACATTTCTTCTACCCAAGAATGGTGACACAAACAACCCGAAAAACTACAGACCAATTACATGTCTTCCGACAACATATAAACTATTAACATCTATTTTAACAAAACAGACATATTTATTCTTAGAAAGAAATGACATGATACCGCTTGAACAAAAAGGGTGCAAACGTGGCTGTTATGGTTGTAAAGACCAATTGCTGATTAACAAAATGATCCTGGAAAACTGCTACAGTACAAAGAAAAATCTTAGTACAGCCTGGATAGATTATCGAAAGGCATTCGATAGTGTGCCACATGACTGGATTTTAAAGACTTTAAATATATACAAGATATCGCCCGTCATCATCAATTTCATCAAACAGTGCATGTCTATATGGAAAACAACCCTTTACCTCAATCATATAAATGGAACCTATAAATCTGATGAAATAAACATCAAAAGAGGTATATTTCAAGGTGATTCTTTATCTCCCTTACTATTCTGCATATCATTAATAGCACTAACCAGTCAACTTAATAAGACAGAATGTGGTTATAAAATAGGCCAAAAGAAAATAAGCCATCTATTTTACATGGATGACTTAAAGTTATATGCTAAGAATGATAATGAGCTGGAAGGTCTTCTGCAAACTGTAAAATGCTTCAGCGAAGACATTGGAATGAAATTTAATTTGAATAAATGTGCTAAAGCTACAGTTTTACGTGGATCAATACAAGAAACATCCTCAATTAGCCTAGACCCTGCTGTAACAATAAAAGAATTGAAACCAGAAGAAGCTTATAAATACCTAGGTGTAAATGAGAGCGAAAACATTCACCATAAAAAATGAAAGAAATAGTGCGTAAAGAGTACTATAGAAGGCTACGAATGATATTAAAAACTGAATTAAATTCACAGAACAGAATTATGGCCATTAATAGCCTTGCAATCCCAGTTGTCCAATATAGCTTTAACATCTTAAACTGGACCCTAAACGACATCAGGCGAATGGGTGCTAAAACAAGAAAGCTTCTTTCTAAGCATAAGATGCATCATCCAAAGGCTGATGTAGACCGTCTATACATACCCCGTAAAGAAGGTGGAAGAGGTCTTATTCAGCTGGAATTGTCATCCAAGTCAATTGGCTTACTAACATACATAGAACAACAAACAACAAAGGATTGGATGATACAATTAGTAAGGCAACATGAAGAAAGAAAGAAAAAATATTCAATAACAAAAGAAGGCAGTAAATACAAACAAGATTTACAGTTAGTAGATTCTGTAGAAAAGCAAAACAGAAGCCAAGAACCAACTATTGCGGCAAAAAATATGAAAATGAAAGCCAAAGATAAAGCTCTTGAACAGATGAAACAGAGCTGGCAAGACAAACCTCTGCATGGCCAATATCCAGAACGTGCCAATAAATCCAATGTTGACAAAGTTAATACTCATCGATGGTTACGTGCATCTGGATTAAAGTCTGAGACTGAAGGCTTTATTCTTCGAGCGCAAGACCAAGGTCTTTTTACTAGAAACTTTCAGGCAAATATTATACAAAATAATGTGGATCCAAAATGCAGGTTTTGTGATAAACACCAAGAAACAATAGACTACCTAATCTCAGGCTGTTCTGTGCTTGCCCCAAATGAATATAAAAATCGCCACGATAGAGTTGGGCAATATTTACATTGGGCAATATGCAAACATTATGGAAAAGCTGTAGGCAAACACTGGTATGAACATCACCCAGCACCGGTTACAGAAATAGAAGATGTAACCATTCTATGGGATTACACCATCTACACAGACAGAAAAATTGAAGCAAACAGGCCAGACATTATTGTTAAAAACCAGAAGGAGAAAACTTGTCTATTAATTGATATGGCTTGTCCAGCGGATTGTAACATAGCAATCAAGGAATTTGAAAAACTGTCAAAACAGACCTGGAAATTGAAATAGAAAAAATGTGGAAATTGAAAACAAGAGTTGTGCCAGTGATAGTAGGTGCACTTGGAATGATAAAAAATGGAACAAAACAACACATTGAAAGAATCCCTGGAAACCCCAGCTTAAGAGATATACAAAAAATTGTCTTATTAAGTACAGCCCACACACTAAGGAAAACTTTATCTATGTAATGCTGGGGATGATAGAAAAACATGAAATGGAGCCATAACAACACGCCACTACCTGCCTTAGGTCTCCCCGCAGACTTGGTTGGTAGTGAGACCAAAGCAGAAATCGAAATATGATGAAAAATGACATAATAATGTATGCATATTGCAATTTTCTTATTACAATGGTTTATAAAAGCATTATTTCATTGCACAAAAATTTCCATGTTTCAGAACAATACTGTTCTTCAGGTGATATGTTAAAATAAATGATGAAAATGGTTTTTTTTGAAAATATATATATATATATATATATATATATATATATATATATATACAATTTGGAAATGAGTTATTTCCACAACCTAAGTTTCAACCTTCAGATATTGTAAATCGACTGAAGATACCAAATCTTCAGTCGATTTACAATATCTGATTATTCCATATTTCAAACGCTTATCTGGACATAATTTCTAATCTTTCATTTAATCATGTAATCATACCCATAAATACTTATTAGTATCATACAAACATGGATGAAAGTGTTCTAAGACCCTTTAATATCGTGTCCTAATTTTGAAAATGTTTCGGTTGTTTGAAACTTCCAGTAACGCATTCGTAAAAAATCTTAGTTTGAGCATTTGAAAAACAGTAAAATCAGTTATTGTAATCACCTGAATATATCGAAGGTCTCCATTATTATTGTATTGAACACTTTTTAATACGCCTGTGTAATTAAATTATGACCTAAAACTAATTACTAATTATATGTATATATATATATATATATATATATATATATATATATAAGAATATACTATATATATATATATATATATATATATATATATATATATACTATATATATATATATATAAAAGAATATACTATATATATATATATATATATATATATATATATATATAGAGCCGACTTGCCGTGACGATCCGTTAGGTGAAACCTAGGTAGGTCTGTTGGCTCTAGGTTAGATTTTTTCTTATTTGTTTGTTCTACTATTGTATTTAGTGTTAGGGTTCTCCTCTCGGAGTTTTTCTTTTCTACGAGTATTTTGACTGGGATCTTTTCTTTTCTACGAGTATTTTGACTGGGATCTTTTCTTTTCTACGAGTATTTTGACTGGGATCTTTTCTTTTCTACGAGTATTTTGACTGGGATCTTTTCTTTTCTACGAGTATTTTGACTGGGATCTTTTCTTTTCTACGAGTATTTTGACTGGGATCTTTTCTTTTCTACGAGTATTTTGACTGGGATCTTTTCTTTTCAACAAGTATTTTGACGTAAGTTCAAGTTCTTCGTTGGTTTCTTTTTTTTATTTTCCCTTTTTTCTCATCCGTGTTTATTCTCGATGGGTTTTTCGAGACGGGTTTAAATATATTATAACAATTATTAATATTAATTTTATTATATATATATATATATATATATATATATATATATATATATATATATATATATATATATATATATATATATAGGATATAATAGGATTCGAACATAATTATGTAATAGGGGTCGCAGGTTCGAATCCTGCTGGGTAGCACACATTAATATTGTGATTTATATAATATTTTCCCAAGATTTTTAAAACCGAGAATTAACTTAGGTTTCCAAATATGTTGATCGCTCAAAAATGACCGAAAAATTTAAAAATTTTTAAAATTAAAAAATTTTAGATTCTAATCAAAAGAATTTCTGTTTGAAATACACCAGAGTATTTGCTTACTGGAAACAATATATTTCATCATTTAGCTTTCAATTAAAACTAAAATAAAATTTTCAAGAAAACATTTTTATTTTTAAAAATTAATTTTTCAAAGTTAGTTATCGAAATTGAATGGCGGTACCTCTCTCTCTCTCTCTCTCTATATATATATATATATATATATATATATATATATATATATATAAATCTAACTAAGAGCCTTTTTCTTTTCTACGAGTATTTTGACTGGGATCTTTTCTTTTCAACAAGTATTTTGACGTAAGTTCAAGTTCTTCGTTGGTTTCTTTTTTTTATTTTGCCTTTTTTCCCATCCGTGTTTATTCTCGGTGGGTTTTTCGAGACGGGTTTAAATATATTATAACAATTATTAATATTATTTTTATTATATATATATATATATATATATATATATATATATGTATATATCGAGAGAGAGAGAGAGAGACAGACCAGACAGACAGAGGGTGTGTGAAAAGTAACCCGCATTTATAATACTTATGTTTTTATTTATTAACTACAATTTTTCCAAGAAATGGATATGAGAAGACAGCATTTAGCCTATGGTTTTATTTTAAATTTGATATGGTGACCAGATTTTGCTACCAGCTTCTCGAGCCGCATAGAAGTAGCGTCAACGTATTTCCTTAGGAACTCTGGTGGTATGAAAGACATAACTTCCTGCATTCACTTTTTTGGTCATCCAAAGTCTCGGTTTGGTGTCGTAGACTTTGCCAATTCTAATCAGGTTTCATGGCTGGTCACTCATACACAAAATAGGAAGTTACTTTTCGATCACCCCATATATATATATATATATATATATATCTATATATATTATAGCAGTATAGCCCGGCGTTGCTCGGGTGTAATGAAAGCTTTAAAACTAATCCATGGTCATGAAGCTCAGACTCTTTGGACGTTGGCACGAAAGACTAAAAAGCAATAGTTGTTTCCAGTTAAAGTGAAATCGTAGACTGAAAGAAAAATGAATGGATGTAAGTCAAATTTAGATTTCCTGGTTTCGATATCAAATAAGTTTTTTCGTCGTAAACTGAATTTTGAAGGCAAAGTAAGTCCTCAGAGTAAATGGTATCATGGCTGGAACTTAGAACTACAATTATACCTACTTAGAGCCAAACCCGAAGCAAAAGCTAAAATAAAAGGGCTGAAAAAAATACAGACATACAGGCAGATAAACAGATGCACACGCAAATATCTTACCTTATATATATATATATATATATATATATATATATATATATATATATTATCGATTTTCTGCACTATTGTAAGAACTGCAACCTTGAAATTTCTGAATATCGTTTCTTATGTCTTTGTCTATGAGTGTATCGAATTTGATTAAAATCAGACCACTCCTTCTATAACCCGATTTTTTCGATTATCGATCTTTGATATTTATCAGAGGTACCTTGACACAAAACCTAGCTAAGAACACTCGCAACCGATTATAGTACAATTGTGTAAATTTTCATGAAAATCGGTTCAGCCGTTTCGGAGTCTATAGGTAACGGATACATACACACACACACATAGACAGACAAAGTTCCATTTATAAATAAGTTTAGATATATAATCGTTTCACCCCAACCAAGGCAGTACTGCTACTGATTCGCAGTTAGTTACACAAGAGGAGAGTGAAGAGAAAGAGGGACGGGTCATAGGGGGTGGCAGAAAATGGATAAGAGAAGGATGAGAACATTGGTCAAAAGAGAGCTGCGTGAGAGTAGAGTGGAAGAGCAAAAAAGCAAGATACAATGGGTGTCGGGGGAAGAATGTGTGTCAAGGAGATAAAACAATGGCAATTGACATTGCATTTAAACTCTTGTAGATTGTAGTCATCAGAAAAGCAAGTATACAGAAGGGAGTTGCATAGACAGGAAGTGCGAGAACAGAAGCTATTAAAGTAGAAGTTGCGGTTATATTTGGTTGGATTCACTGTATATATATATATATATATATATATATATATATACATTTTGATAATATATATATATATATATCCAAGTTCTATATTCATTGAATAGCTATTTTAGCGAGAAAATTCTCGTTTCTTCAGCTCAAAAACAAAATTTTATTAATTCAAATATGGTACAAAAATTCACATACCGGAAGTACCCCCAAAAGTATATCTATACACAGGAAGTTTTTTTTTTTTAAGCGGGGGTTAAGAAAGAAAAAATTATTGAAAATTTGTCGTCCAGACATAAAAAAACAGGGGGGCAGAGACAGAGATTCATAACTCGATATTAGAAGAAGACGTCTGTATTAAAAAATCAAAAATCAAAATTCAACCGTGCCACAGGATAAGAATTGGTAAGTGGGGAAAAGAAAAAGAAAGGACAAATGGGGTAGAATGGGGGCAAATTAACGAAGAAATACGACATAGAGAAATTTCAGTAGCCAAGGTGATGAATAACCGGCTTCAGATGATGAAAGGAAGGGAAAGTTATATATAAAAAATATTTGACTCTGTAAGTAGATAATACTATTTACATCAAGCCCTTCACCTGTATCATTTTTAATATTAATAAAAGTAATATTAATAGGATCTGGTTTCTGGGATTTTACCTATATGCTCTTCCCCTTTTTGTCTTAATATATATATATATATATATATATATATATATATATAAACCGTCAAAAAAACTCAAACTAAAAACAAAAACCGATGAGAAGGTGGATATTGGAGTGACTTTAACCTTCGCTTATTATATGAACCAGAAAAATGAAGAATCCACATGATCCCGGATACGACAGAACAACAGGCAAATATCCTCGACCTTTTTCTAACACCCTACTCTGACAAATTCACAGTAACTGTTCTGCTTCCTTCCATTGGCTTGTCTGACCATTCCCTAATCAAACTAACGGCATCCCCTGATTTGCCATTTCTTAGAACGGTTTTTTCCTAAGAGAAGTCAGACTGGGACAGCTTTCGGTCCTATATGACAGAAGCTCCTCTACCAAACTTCTTCAAGCATGCCGGCCCCAAAACTGCTGCCCTAATCTCCGAATGGAATCTTTTCTTGAATGAGGTGTTTTATGCACCTAAAAATTTCAGCAAAAAATAAACAGTCAGCCTTGATTAAACCCTGAACGCGCTGCAACCATAGCTCTCCGGAATCACGATTTTCAAATATGGCCCTTACTTTTTCCTAACCGTCTGCAATCACTGTAAAAGAGTTCTTGAAAACGCAAAGTTCAGTTATGCGTGAGCTGACCAGGCCAAGTTTGAAAAGAAACAAATTGGATCTCGCGAATTCTGGAGCACCACCAACCAAATTACGAGCAGAGGCAAAGCGGGATTGTTATAAATGACCTCAAAATCATAGCATCCAGACAAGGCAAAGCTCTTCACCTTGACCTTTGCCTTAAAATCAACTTTAATACCCTCCCCAACTTCCCACGTCTCATTGAGCACAATCTCAGTAATATACTCATTTCAATAAAAGAAGTCTCTCGACTTATAAAAAAAATTCGGATAAAATTATTGTAGCTGTCCTTAAGAATATCGATCCAGAAATATATTCTAGCAAAATACTTTTACTGCTGCTTCTTATGGTGCCCTATTTATAAGAATGGACTCTTCCTCCGTTAATAAATACTAACCTGAGTGATTTCCGGGAAGGCAGCAGTGAGGCTGCGAGGCAGTCGGGTGACAGTCTAGAGACAGTCAAGAAGCAGCGTAACTATACAATTCGGACTTACACGTCTATTTGCTGGTTACTGACACTTATTATGTATATGTGAAATGTATATATATATATATATATATATATATATATATATATATGCAATTTGTTAGATATATTATTTATATATTATATATGCGCGGTACTTATTGGAAAGCGCTCAATATCAGTGATAGAGCTAACATATTCAGTTGGATTGGTGTGAGTTTGTGACACTGGGTTGCACGCTTTTGCGATCGTCAGACAAACTGATTATTATTTTTTTAAATTTGGATATATGTAGGGTTACGTATATTGGTGTTTTTATGGAAGTGGGAGGAAAGTTTTTCGTTGTGACGTCTCTCATACTAACGCAAACATATATACACACTTGTACACATATTGATGTACGCAGACACACACACATACACACGCGCTCCCCCACCAGGGCTCACACAAACATAACTATATGTGAACAGTTTGGGGGCTTGATATATATATATATATATATATATATATATATATCAATTTTACATTGCGACATGGAAATTTCTATGTTTCGAGATAGGTTCTCATCATCAGGCAATGTTGGTGTGGTTGTGCAGATGATTTACATTTACATCTGCACAACCACACTAACATTGCCTGATGATGAGAACCTATCTCGAAACATAGAAATTTCCATGTCGCAATGTAAAATTGATATAATCAGATAATTATATTATATTGAGCACTGTTTATAATAAAATAAATGCCAGAGTACTCAAAATATAAAAAAAAAACCTTGAGTCCTCTTCACTTGGAATTATATATATATATATATATATATATATATATATATATATATATATATGTGTGTGTGTGTGTGTGTGTGTGTGTGCGCGCCGTTGTGTACATACATACGCATTTGACTGGTGTATTCAGATAGTGTATCTACCTACTTTGATTGTAGCGATGTCAACGCGCAGACGGTTTGTCTATTTCTGTTCGTTGAACAATATTTTCTCGTACCCAATTATATATTATTGTATATATGTTCTGTTATTCTAATACACTGTTTGAACGCACCTTCTTGTTTCCGTGTATTTCTTCTTGGCCTTACCAGATCAAAACTTGGCGACGAAGATTCGCCACAACACTGCTTGTGGGAGAAATCTTTCTCAAGTACGGCAACAGTTTGTCCGGTCTTCAAAGAAAGTGGTCAACCGATCTCCCTCCTCCCAATACAGACACATTAGTCCCTTCAGTATTATCATCAAACTTTTTGAGGCCATTATCAGCAAGAAAGTCGTCGTGTACCTGAATAGGAACGACCTCTTGTACGACGAAGGCCATATCACGTTGAATACACCGGTTCACGCTCGATCACCGAAGTTAAGCAACGTTGAGCCTGGTCAGTACTTAGATGGGTGACCACTTGGGAATACCAGGTGCTGTAAGCGTATAGTGACGGATGGGCGTGCTTACGGCCATATCACGTTGAATACACCGGTTCTCGCTCGATCATTGAAGTTGGGCCTGGTCAGTACTCAGATGGGTGACCACTTGGGAATACCAGGTGCTGTAAGCGTTTGGTGACGGATGTGCGGTAAGCGTTTAGTGACGGATGTGCGTTGTGGTGCAGTGGATATCGGCTCGGAAAGAGAAATCGGTGAGCCGAGTTCGAATTCCAGTTGAACACCTGCATTCACTTAAGCACTGGTACCTTTGGGAAATGTATTAATCCGTCCCTTCCCTCCAATTATGGGTTAAATAACAGGGTAGGACTTGGATACGCTGCCATTAAAAACAAATCCTAATGAATCTTGATACTCGAAAAGAAAAATGTATTACTAGACACAAAACTTATATAAAAACAACAATAAATTGTTGAAAGAAAAAGGTATTATTAGCAATAAAATTTAGTTTAGCAAAACAACCAATAACAAAATTGTACGACGAGTAGCTCGGGTTTTAATCATCCCAATCTACTGTTAATCACCATTACAAACAAAATTATTTAGGCCTTTGACGGCACATTTACCACAAGAGCCATAGCATTAAATATCTCGAAGGCCTTTGACAAGGTGTAGTACAAAGGTTTACTACACAAGCTCTCCTGCTATGAAATCATTGGAAGAGTTTT
>JBBBDQ010000128.1:710000-787500 GCA_037127315.1 Ascarosepion bandense | reverse complement strand
CTTTGAATATGATCGGGAATGGAGTCGACAGAGTAATAATTCAGATGTATAAGTGTAATCATTGCTTGTTTTCCGTCTTGTTGATATATTTTTTCCATGTTAGCTCTCTTTCTTCTTAATTAGAACTGCCTTACAGGAGAAGTTCTGTGGCTTCCAGTGTTGCCATATCAGCAAAGTACCTGAGGATTAAATAGCAAATGTTCGCGTATCAGTTCGGCAAAATGAAAATGATACTTCACGTAGGCGTCTCACCGTTTCTCCACAGCGATTGTCTGATTCTCCACCTTTTTCTTTTTTTTCAGGGGAACCTCTTACTGCTTAGTCTTACGAGGATCTTCATAAGCGTGTGGGAAGAGCAACGGTGGGTGGATTGACTGGCACGCTGAACGTGCATATACGTTGACATTCAAAAAATTGTGAAAGATTCCATTTGGCCTCCGTCGAAGTGCAGCCATTTTTTCCGGTATCGAATCCAAAAGCAGTTGGAAAACCTCTCAGACGCTGAGACATGCCGAGTGGTTTTGGATATTGGTTGATTCAAAATCTGACCCGACAAAGACCCTCTACACCACGTCTTCTAATTACTCATTTCCGCTACTATCTCCTGGTATTCTCCAAATTGCTCTTCAAACCAACTTAAACACGATAATAAGCTGCTAGAAGAACCATCAGTCATGGCTCACGCGAAAATGGTGTGAGGCAATCAGAGTGGCGTCACTGTTCTTTGACATCCGCCAAATTATCCCTTATTGTTAGGGCGCCTCTCCTATTTGACTACAAATGGACTTTCCCATTGCTATATATAGGAATGTTGGATTCTCTACAGGGGAGTCGCTTGACAGTCACTAGACTCACGACTCTACGACACTGTCAGCTCTCTGCCGTCTGGTAGAGGGCGCTCTCTGCTTCCGAGCAGAGAGCAATAACCCAGTCGTGGTTCCGCCGAAGGGTAGAACCACGACTGGGGAAAAATAGACAGACATTTTTTGGCCGGGCCATATAGCCCGGAAAGCTCAGATATAAACTGACCATGTGTCAGATGTTGCCCTTACTGGGAGGGACGACTAAATAATGAGTCGTAGAGAGTCACTTGAGAGTCTCTAATGAGTTACTGAAGAGTCAGTGCGAGTCAGTGAAGAGTTAGTCACACTTCCGGTGACGTATTCACGTATACACACGTCTTACGACGGATTGGACTCTTGTATCTTTCTATTGTAAATATTACTAATCACTTCTGTACATACTAACCGTCTTTCCGCGGAATACAACTTATATTCTGATTCTGTCCTTGAGTTATTCATTTATACTTGGCGACATAACACTTATCTAACAGAGGATAACTTAAACCCGATTACAAAGTGCCATATCTTGCAAGAATTACCCTCACTGATGGTTCCCGCGAAAATAGCACCGGGTAGTAGGAATGGCGACACAGTTTGTTGGCCTCTTTCAAATTACCCCTTCTCTAACTGAGGATAACTTAAACCCGATGTAAGGTGCCATGTTTTGGGAGGAGAATTGATCATTAAATTCAACCGTGAAAATATCATCGGAAAATAGGAATGACCCCACTTTTTATTGGCATTCTAAAGTTGCTCCTCAAACTATACCCGCTATGGCACCTATATGCAACGCATAGATGAATGATAAATTTAAAAACGTTCAAAATGTTTTCTGGCGAAAAAAATTAGTATTTCGACACAGAGAAACGACTCGCAAAGTAAAATCCTAGCAATTTGTTCAACATAGACATTCTGTGTCTCTTCTACAAGTACTTTCCCGACTTTCTGCTCCGATGAACTTAGCTCACTGGTGTCCCCTATATATAAATTTACTCGAGCCACAAGATCAGCAACTAGGTCCCACCCTTTTACTGTGAAACCAATAAATTGTAAACGCAAATTCTACTCCATCAGCTTCTTTTCTCGCACTTCCCGTCTGCGGAATTCCCTTCCATTTACTTGCTTCCCCGACAGCTACAATCTCCAAGAATTTAAATGCAAAGTCAATAGTCATCTCCTATCTCACTAACTTGCATCCTCTCTCTGATGCTCCCATCTCATTTCAGTATTTTCATCCCTCTCCTACCCGCTTCCTGACACCCCTTTTATTCTGTCACTTGTGCGGCATCTTTTGATAGAGCCTGAAAATGATAACACGGGTTGACCCAAGCCTTGTGAGTGAATTTGTGTACACATAACTCTCTGTGGAGCCGTTCATGTTTTTTTTTAATCATTTCACTCCAAGCAAGGCAGAACTGCCACTAATGTGTAGAGGGGGTGCATAAGCGGTGAGTGATGGAAAAGAGGAAGAGTTACAGGGGGTGTCAGAGAAAGGATGAGAACACTGATGTGAAGAGAGCTGCATGAGAGTAGAGTGAAAAGGGAGAAGACCATGATACAAGGGTTGTCAGGGAAAGGATGCAAGTCAAGAAGATTAGAGATGGCAATTGACATTGTATTTAAATTCTTGGAGATTGTAGCTTTTAGGGAAGTAAGTATACGGAAAGGAATTCCACAGGCGGGAAGTGAGAGCAAAAAAACAAAAAAGCAAAAACCTTATAGAGTAGAAGTTGCGGTTACATTTGATCGGTTTCACTGTAAAAGAGTGGGACCTAATGGCTAGTCCCGTAGTTCGAGTAAATTGATGCAGAGGGGGCACTAGGGAGCTAAGCTCGTTGGTGTAGAAGCCGTGAAAATGCTTGTAGAAGCGAAAGAGGGAAGCCACATTACGTTGGTTGAGCTACCAGGTCGAGATTAATTGCAGGGACACCTCACCAGATGTGACAGCAGTATTTAATGCACGTGCAGATTTATATATGCGTAAGATGGATTCAGACGAGAAAAACTTCCTGGTCCTACACAGTGAACCGACCCTTCTTAGCAGCGGATTTAGCCATGAATTCATTACAGTCATTCCACTTGAGATCGGTTGAGAGAGTTAGGCCGAGAAGGAGCAGTGTTTTGCTTTCAGGGAGATTAGCGTGATCCATGTTGATGGGGCGGTGGGGGGGGGTAGTAGGAACGATTCTCTGTGGTGGTTAAAAGATAGCAGCTTCGTTTTGGAAACGTTTGAATTTACGAGGTATTTCTTACCCCAGTCCACCACGGATTGGAGGTCCTTTTCAAGATCAGCAACGAGGTTTGCTTTGTCAGTCTCGGCAGATTTCTTAGCGAGGCAGGAGTAAATGGTAGTGTCGTCAACGTAGACGCCTACTTTGGATCTGATTACATCAGGGAAATCGTTGATGAAGACCAGAAAAAGGTAGGACCTGGAATAAGGCCTTTAGGAACACCTGCGTTCGTATGATAGTATTTCGAAGCACGCCCATTAAATACTAACTTCATTACGCGATTTGAAAGAAACGACTGGATTAAGTCAAACAAACGTCCAGATATATCATAGCCCTGTAGCTTGTGTCGAAGCCCAACATACTAGACTCTGTCAAATGCTTTGGAGACATCTCGTGTAACAGCTTGAGCTTCGCCGTTCTCATCGAGAGCTTTTGCCCTAGATAGCACTCTCTCTCCCAGAAACTGTAACTAATGTCCGCACAGCATAGTTGTAGTATAACTGCAGGTGAACTCCGTGGATGTTGAACAAGCAAAAATGTGCCTGAGCAGATGTCTGTAATAGGGATTGGCTAGCCACCATAGTATACGGGCATCGAGTGGCCAGCCATTATATGAAAAGAAAGCTTCAATGCCGGATTTCACACAATTTTCAGACTCTGTATTTGAAATAGACACGCCATTAAGTAGTAATGACTAGACTTCAAATAGGCCACGCCGCTGTCACCCATTCACACCTACTAAAAGCTGAGGAGGTACCAATTTGCATTCCATACATTTACTAACAAGCTGTATAGATCTTGAACAAATGCGATTAAGATACTATGAAGAAAACAATCTGAAAGACATCAAATGACCTTTTAGAATTTCTAAAAGCAACAAAATTATATAACAAAATATAGTTGCAAAAGAAGATAGCATGTAACCATCACATATCAAATCACAACACATCTACTTATATCTCGACAGCAATAGATTCACAAAAGATCAACAAGCAGTAAACAAAAACTAAACAAATTCTTCAGTGTTAAATGACCTAAAAGGCTAGATCAGTCAGTTAAGTGTCATACATGAAACACGCTTGGGCGATCATGTCTCGAAAGAGACATGACTGACTAGGCAGAAGATTATCCCGCATTAGGTTGCCATTGCTTTCTGCGGTTTTCCAGCCAAAGCTATAGAACCCAGTCTGTTCTGTCATTTACCCTATATCTGGGGGGAAGAGACGGATTAATACCTTTCCCAAGGGTATTTGCGCGTAAGTGAATGCAATGAATTCAACTGGAATTCGAACTCGGCTCCCCTATTTCTCGTTCCGAGCCGATATCCACTGCATCACAACGTACATCCAAAAGGCTAGATATGCTGGTAAAACAAACAACTAAACTAAATTTATTTATTAAACAGTATGTATTGCGTCTGTCAACCTGCACAGTCGTGAAGTCTTTATAAAGAAAATGTGCCCTACGGTAGGTATCGAACTTGCGTCTTCTTTGTAGGGGAAACCACTGTTTGTCACAGTGCGTTTTACTGCTCGGACACGAAGAACGTCACAGGAACCAAAGTTCTGTGTTCCTGTCTTAAGGACACCCCATCCTCTTCAGTCTATTTTCTCGAAACGTCCTTATCTGCTCAGTTTCCTAACCGAAATTTAAACAAAGCAATTCATAAAGAATTATTTTGTTTTTTAACTAATATCCTATGTGATGATAAAAATGTGACAGTATTGACATTATTCGGGCTATTTGGTTGCCATTTGTACGACGTTTCTCTGGCCTTCTTCAGGTGCAAAGAATTTCGAACCGAACACTGGGGTATATCATTTTCATCCCTTGCGTAGTAATGGCTCTTTTGGAAGTCATGAGTTATCTCCCTCTAATCCTGAAAGTTACTTATTCACCACTGCCTGGTATTGGACTCACAACTCTCTGGGTCCAGGCACAGGAACTAACCAACGTGTATAACCACTGGGCCATGTGTCCTTAAAGACAAGAACAATTGAAGTTTTGGGACTTATAAACCGAATGTCTAGTAAAATGTCTAGTAAAATGTCGCATAAAACACAGAAGGAAAAGATTTACAATAAACGAAGCTAATTTGTAAACGTTAATATATTTATACTAGAAGTATAGCCCGGCGTTGCTCGGGTGTAAAGAAAGCTTTAAAACTAGTCCATGGTTCTGGAGCTCAGACTCAGCCTAAAGAATATTTATGTGAAGTTTGGTGAAAATCGGATAAAAATAATGGATTTGTATAAAGGACATACTGACAGATAAACAGACACACACACACAAACATCTTGCCTTATATATATATATATATATATTATCGATTTTACGAAAGACTACAAACCAGTAGTTGTTTCCAGTTAAAGTGAAACCGTAGACTGAAAAAAAAAAAAAAAAAAAAAAAATTAATGGATGTAAGTCAAATTTTGATTTCCTGGTATCGATGTCAAATAAGTTATTTTTGTCGTAAACGGAATTTTGAAGACTAAATAAGTCCTCTGAGTAAATGGTATAATGGCTGAGACTAAGAACTACAATTATACCTACTTAGAGCCAAACCCGAAGCAAAAACTAAAATAAAAGGGCTGAAAAAATACAGACATAGAGGCATATAAACAGGCACATACACAAACATCTTGCCTTATATATATATATATATATATTATTGATTTTCTGCACTATTGTATGAACTGCAACCTTGAAACTTCTGAATATCGTTTTTTATGTCTTTGTCTATGAGTGTATGAAATTTGATTAAAATCGGATCACTTCTTCTATAATCCGATTTTTTCGATTATCAATTTTCGATATTTATCGGGGGTACCTCGACACAAAACCTAGCTAAGAACACTCGCAGACGCTTATAGTACAACTGTGTAAATTTTCAAGAAAATCGGTTCAACCGTTTCGGAGTCTATAGGTAACGGATACACACACATACAGACACGCACACACAGACAAAGTTCCATTTATAAATAAGTTTAGATGATCAATGAGGATAGCCCCCCCCCCCCACAAAAGAAAGAAAAAAACAAAACAAAAACAAACTCCATTTCTCGGTGTTCTCGTAGATTCTAGTAAGAATACTTTCACAACTTCAGTATATAAAAATCCATATTCTTGCCTCCTTAATTTTTTTAGTCAATGCCCTCTTTGACACAAAATTGGCGTTATTAAATATTTCCTCAGAAGAGCGTACGAGAATTCATCTTCCCAAACTCTTATCAAAAATGGCTTTCCAAATTATTTACTTGATTACCATATTAAATTTTTTCTTCGTAACGTAACCAATGGCAACCACAAACACGCAGATAAAAACAACATTAATATTTTTTTACAAAAATCAAATGCACAATAACTACAGATAGGATGAATCTTCACTTCGCAATATCATCCGAGTCTATGTAACATACACCAATTCAAACAAGAAAATTAAAGTATCTATTATAAAAAATTCAAAACTGCCAACCTCATTATCAAGAATAATAATTCACCTGCAAAATCTAAACTGCCGAGAACCAGTGTCGTTTACAAATTTACATGTCTTTTGAAGAACTGTGTTCCTCAACTATCCAAATCCGTAAATAATGACATTGGCTATACCACCACAAGACTGACGAGAAGATTAACCTTACACCTTTCCCACAACAGTTCAATCCGATCTCATTTAAACACACATCTAGATCTTCCAGAACCTATCCGTGACATTCTCGTTGAAATTACATACATAATAGCAACATCCACATGCAAAAGAAGATTTTTAAAAATGGAGGCATTATCAATAAAAAAGAGAAATCCTACATTTAATGACATCAGTTATGAACACGGTAACAATGTGCTTACTGTGTTTTATTTGAATATATATAGTGTATCGAGGCAGCAAATGATTTTCTAAACATATACTGTTAAATATAAGAGACAATGAATGTCTATTATGTTTAATCATGAGCCGTTCTAAACGTCGTATTTTGGCTTTAATTTCAGTTGGAAATAAAGACAAAAATTCTCCAACATTTAGATAATTTTTTATTAAGTTGGTTCTAAGCTTTCGGCTCACATGAGCCATCTTCAGAAAGGTTATAAGCATGGTAACACAATAGCATCCATAATCAGCGACGATTTTATCTTGTGTTGACATAAAACTCCACTAGGCAACGGCAATAGTTACCAAAAATAACAAACGCAATTCTCAAATTTGCAATGAGCTTCTATGACGTCACACCGCGTGATAGCGCGAAATAACAACAGAACCATATATTCAAATGCAATGCAATGTTATATATATATATATATAACAAGATAACAAGATAGAAAAGAAGGCAAGACTATGTGGACTAATGATTATATTGTGACTCTTTGTACAACAAAAGAGTGTGAGAGAGTAAAAAAAAAATCAAAAACTAAAAGAAAATACAATCTAATTTTTTTTCAGAGTCCTCAAATTACTACTGCTACTATGTCTCTTGTTGTCAGAAGTAATACAGTCTTTATGCTCCCTTTCCCTCGGGGTTCTGCTTATAAACGGTGTTCGTGTTACTAGCGCGTGGAAAAGAGAGAGAGAGAAAGAAAGAAAGAGAGAGAGAGAGAGAGAGAGAGAGAGAGAGAAGAAGAAGAAGAAGAAGAATGAGAGAGATTGTGCGTTTTCACTCCACGCGTTTCCGGCGAATCTCTCGTGTCTCTGACATTCTCTGTGACGATCTGCTCTTCTGACTTGATTTTCAAATCCGTTATGTTTTTGTTGAAGCAGTTTCAATATGGCGTGGGGTGGTAAATGATCGGAATGTTTCTCCATTAAAAATTAACGTCATTTTGGGTATCTGGCTTAGATCACCTGCTCACGGGTTTTGGCATCCTGGAAGTTTGGAGACACGATTCTATTGTCTTTATACATTCACCTGTCAGTGTTAATTACCGAGAATTTTCAATCTTCAGTCAATCCTCTATTTCTCTCTCTCCTAGAGATGGAAAGAAAGAAAACCAGACAAACAAGGAAGAAAGAAACAGAATTCTCTCCCTTTCGCAAGGCCAGCTTTGACATCAGATTATTGTTGATTATTGTATATTATTGTTATCATATCAGTTGACGTCATCCCGTAAATGCCTTGTGTTTTACGTCTCTCTTTCTTTCGGCCACCCCAGTGCTTATTTTCTTCTTCCTCTCTCTCTCTCTCTCTCTCTCTCTCAGTCCTTTCTAAGAAAAAAGACACATATATATATTCTCCAAATATCTATTCCTGGGTTCGAATCCAGGGCTCGTCAATACTCGTTTTAACGTGTGTGCATAAGGAACACATAGAGTATTACACAGTCGCGCACAACTGCCATTAAAATATAGGATTTTTGTGATGGCTATGAGCATAAGCCTGATGAAACAAGACACCTTTCGTCACTTTTTCGTCTTGATAGCCTTTTGTAACTGCCTCAGCATGTTGGCATAGTATTCTTCATTGATCGTGTTGCTCTTTTGAAGTCAATAAACATAATGTCTTTTACATCCAAAATAACTAAGGTAATCATTTTTCTGGAGATAAAACGACCGTGGCTTACGTTGGAGCAGATAAGCAGGATTGTTTATAGTGCATCGATTGTCTCTTTGTTTCTGAATCAAAGTGATGAATCCGACACTCATCCTGGGTTAGGGAGTTTTCAAGGAAACCAGATGGATCTGCCTCATACAATGTCTGATTCTTCTGTGATGTCATCAGCCTGGTGCGCTCTTGATCAGGTGTCAGAAGACATGGCACCCACCTAGAAAAAAGCTTCGTAATGCCAAGTTCATAATGCAGAATATTCTCAACTCTCACATTGGATATGCTAATAGCATTTCGATTATGGTCAATTCCCTGTCATTCATCACCATGTAGTGAATACGATCAACATTTCACTCGCTGGTGGCAGTTGCAGACAGGCTTTGGGATTTGAAAAAGAAATCACTCGACCGAGAAGATATACTCGCCCCCAAATCATTTTACTCGAACGACTCCATTTTCTTAATAGTTGGCTCACGTAAACATAGCTTGAATCTCTGACGGAAAACAAAAAAAATGAAATTTTAATTAAAATTTCAAACGTGTTAGAGAAGATTTTAACAAAAATTTAAAAATAATAACAGCAAAATTTGATCTTTTCTCTTAATAATAGCATAAACATTTTGATGATAAAACTTTATTTTTATTAAGTTTGAGCCCTTTTAACATCATAGTACGCTGTTTTTTTGGCAATTGAGTGGAGGTACGTAAATTCGTAGTTTCTTTCTTCTGCTTGACAGCAACCTCCATCTCATAGATGTTAATAGATAACAAATGTGATTTTCTCAACGAATTACTTTAAAAGATTACTTACTTGTATAATTTGTTTGCATGGTTGAAAGAAGTATGCTTATTTTATTTTCAAATGTTCATTCTTACTTTTCGTAAACGGGATGGAAATATAGATATTGAGTCAAGGATAATATTTTTCCAAATGAGTTTCTAAAAATCTGTGAGCGTCTTTAATCTGGGTGACAGAAGCATTTTGGCTCCACTCTGGAAGCGTTAATTGATCGAATGTTTACGCTGACCGGTACAATAAAAGCAAGACAGAAGCTTGTCAATCTAAATTCCATATCTCAGATCTAGCTTTTATGATTGCGGGATATCACTGTCTTTTGTTTAACCACACATCTTGACGTAAATCAGGCGCCATACATAAGACCAAATAGTTCAATAATGTCATTCTAGGTTATTCTAAGTAACTTGTGAATCTTCAATGGCATACTTTTGAATTATAAACTGAACCAGATTTTCTTTTTCTATATTTGAAGGGAAGCGTTTCATTGCGAAACGAGGACCACAAAGCACTGCTCGTGGCTCCTCATCAGATTTGTCCACCCCTCGTCGGAGATAGTACGCGCCGGTCCTGTTTATTTCTATCATGCAAGCACCGTTAAGTTGTGCAAGATTGTTATAGTGGAAGATCCTGCCATACCCCATAATGGAATGCTCTAATCTATACGGTGACAAGCGGTACGAGGTAGAAGCAAACGTCTTAGGCGAACGCATTCTATATTTGATAATTTATTCCACTCCTACTCGTGGATTGCTATTCTGTATGTTATTGTTAATTGTACATTAGTACAATAAATCCGTTATATCGTATTCCTGGGTCTAGTACTCTTCTTCCACTAATCTTTATACTGATATTCCTTTCCGGAATATATCAAAGATATATGAAGGAAGATAACGCAGACGACAATTCTACTCCTGCAGCTTCCTCTCTCGCACTTCCCGCCTGTGGAACTCACTCCCGTATTCTTGCTTTCCTGACGGCTACGACCTCCAGAAATTTAAAAGCAAAGTTAATACTCACCTACTAACCACTGGCCTCTAGCTCTCTCTCCCCTCCCCTGTATAACCTTCCCTTTCTCTCCGCCCATGTACCTGTCATTGCACCTGCTTTCTCAGTTTTCTATTGTTCCTTTCTAACTAGCTTGTACTCCTCACTCTTTTCTAATTAATCTTTCTACATTTATGTAACCCCCTGCACATCAGTGGCGTTTCTGCCTTGCTCGGGGTGAAATGATTAAAAAAAAAAAAAAAAAAAAAATACATAACAGCTCGATTTATCTAAAGTCATAGTTTTAATTACGGCTTAAATTTTTTAGCGGACGCACAAACAAAATTTTGTTTTTTATATACTAGATTCCGATTCTTAATGAATGTCATTTTCTTATTAAGTGTATTCATTTTCTGCTATTAAAAAAGAACAATTGCGTGTAGGCAGATGATAGAAATTAGGTGGTGGGCGGATTGAGAGGAATCCCTTTTGTTTCCCATTTCAGTATGATAGACCAAATCGCATTGGTTTTCTTACAATATCTACGAGCACAATGCTTTTTTTCTATTTGTCGGTAATGTCTGTTTGCAACGTAAAATTTGTTTAGAAAACGTCATCATGTAATGTCATCATCCGCTTTTGAAGAGATTTGTCACAAACTCTTGAAGGGTTTCTCTTACTTGATCTTCAGAATATAACCAGCGATTATCTTAAATACACGACTCTGTTAAATTCTCTTGGTTCCGCTACGATATATAAAAATATCTCCTTTGTTTTCCTAGGTTAGGAAATATAGGATTTTCTTTTATCACAGGATAGAAAGTAAAGCGTTTGTCTATAGTTCTGAGATAAGGTAGTATTTACAGTATTTACATTATTCGGACTATTGTCCTCATCTTTGTTGCCATTTGTACGACGTTTAATAATAGATCATTCTATTTGTCTATAATTCTGAGATGAGGTAGTATTTACAGTATTTACATTATTCAGCCTATTGTCCTCATCTTTGTTGCCATTTGTACGACGTTTAATAATGGATCATTCTATTTGTCTATATTTCTGAGATAAGGTAGTATTTACAGTATTTACATTATTCGGACTATTGTCCTCATCTTTGTTGCCATTTGTACGACGTTTAATAATAGATCATTCTATTTATCTATAATTCTGAGATAAGGTAGTATTTACAGTATTTACATTATTCGGACTATTGTCCTCATCTTTGTTGCCATTTGTACGACGTTTAATAATAGATCATTCTATTTATCTATAATTCTGAGATAAGGTAGTATTTACAGTATTTACACTATTCGGACTGTCCTCATCTTTTTTGTCATTTGTACGACGTTTCGGCTGTTGTACGCCCCGGCCTTCTTCAGCTTCTAGGAATTTCGAACCGAACCCTTTATTACAATCAATGGGGTATATGGTCTTCATTCCTTGCATAGTAGTGCTTCCTTTGGTAGTCATGAGTTATTTCCCTCTAATCCTGTAAGTTGTTTGTTTACCACTGCTGTAGCCTGGTATTGAACTCACAACTCTTTTGGGTCAAGTCGGAGGAACTAACCAACGTTTATATCCAAACGTCTATGTTCCAAAAATTCAATTGTTCTTGTCCTTAAGAACAATAGGCCAAGTGTAGTGAAGAAAACAAGTTCTAGATTTAAAAATTCAAATGCTTAGCACTGGTTTATTGATTTTGTTAGAAATAAACGAATTTAGTCGAATTTACAAACTTTGCTTAGGAAATACGCAAAAGCGAATCCAAAAACAAAACTCGCGAAATTTCACACCTCGATGCGAAATGTTTTTCGGCCAATAGAAAACTATAAAAAAACTAAAAAAAAAAAAAAAAATAGAAAGGCCAGACTCACATCCGGGAATGAATTCCCAAATTACTTTTTCGAGCACCACAAACGAAATAAAAGACGGGCAGGTGTCGACTGTTGTCAGAGAGAAAAGAAGACGAGAGTAATTAACACGTTCTCCTGACGAACGTCAAACGATCGCTATTATTGTCACTAACTTTCTCTCTCACCTCTCACCTCCTTCCTTTTCATCATATCACCCTGATCGATAACTTCAAAGACACTCCTACCTAACAAACGCTCATGCATGCATACACACATTCGTTCTTACCTACGTACATATAAACTCACTCTTGCAAGGACTACTACGAACTCTTGATACCCTTAACTTTTTAATACTGTTTCTCATTGAACATTAACTTCTACCAATTCATACTATTCTTTTCTCTTAATAAATTTCTATTTAAACATACAAAAGGTATAATTTTATTCTTCCACAAATCCATCTGCTGATAACCTTCTAATAATTCTGGATAAAACCTGTAAGTTGTAAGAAGTTTGGTTACGTTTTGCACAAGGCAAATTCAGTAAACATTAATTATCTCCCTACTTCTACAAGCCTTCTTTTTATACAAATTTTTAGATTAGACCGTTTTCTTACACAGAGGAGACATTAGAGCGTTCTATTTACATAGGTTAGACAATAGAGCCTTCTTTTTTTTTTTTTACACCGGTTAGACATTAGAGCAAATTATCCCAAAGGTCAGATATTCGTGCGTTCTGTTTACAAATGTTAGACATTAGAACCTTTTTTTGATAGGTTAGACATCCGAGCGTCCCATTTTGAAATGTTAAGCTTTAGAGTGTTCTTTTTACAAAGGATAAACTGTGGAGCGTTATATTTCCAAAAATTAGACATTAGAGCCATCTAATTACAAAGGTTAGACATCCGAGCATCCAATTTCCAAAGTTTTTACATTTGAACGCTTTATTTACAAACGTTAAGAATTAAAGCGTTCTATTTACGAAGGTTAGACATTCAAGTGTTCTATTTACGAGGTTAGACATTCAAGTGTTCTATTTACGAAGGTTAGACATTCAAGTGTTCTATTTACGAAGGTTAGACATTCAAGTGTTCTATTTACGAAGGTTAGACATTCAAGTGTTCCATTTACAAAGATTAGACACCCGAGAATTCCATTTCTAAAAATTAGACATTCGAGCATGTTATTTAAAAATGTTAGAAATTAGAGCGTTCTTTTTACAAATATTGGAACGGCTTTTTTTTACACAAATTACATATTAGAGTATTTTATTACACAGATTAGAAATTAGAGCGTTCTCCTTACACAGATGGGATGTTAGAGCGCTCTATATACATAGTCTTCACAGCGTTCTATTTACAAAGCTTAATCATTAGAGTGTTCTATTTACAAAGGTAAGATATTAGAATGTTCTATTTACAAAAGTTAGTCATTAAACTGTTCTATTTACAAAAGTTAGATATTAGAATGTTCTGTTTATAAAAGTTAGACATTAGAGTGTTTTATTTACGAAGTTTAGTCATTAGAGTGTTCTATGTACATAGGTTAGATATTGTGCTATTGAATTTACAAAGGTTAGACATCAGAGAGTTCTATTTACAAAATGTTAGTCATTAGGTGTTGTATTTACAAAGGTTAGACATTAGAGTGTTGTATTTACAAAGGTTAGACATTAGAGTGTTGTATTTAAAAAGGTTAGACATTAGAGGGTTGTATTTACAAAGGTTAGACATTAGAGTGTTGTATTTACAAAGGTTAGACATTAGAGGGTTTTATTTACGAAGGTTAGACATTAGAGTGTTGTATTTACAAAGGTTAGTCATTAGGGTGTTGTATTTACAAAGGTTAGACATTAGAGTGTTGTATTTACAAAGGTTAGACATTAGAGTGTTGTATTTAAAAAGGTTAGACATTAGAGGGTTGTATTTACAAAGGTTAGACATTAGAGTGTTGTATTTACAAAGGTTAGACATTAGAGGGTTTTATTTACGAAGGTTAGACATTAGAGTATTGTATTTACAAAGGTTAGACATTAGAGTGTTGTATTTACAAAGATTAGACATTAGAGGGTTGTATTTACAAAGGTTAGACATTAGTGGGCTGTGTTTACAAAGGTTAGACATTAGAGTGTTGTATTTACAAAGGTTAGACATTAGAGTGTTGTATTTACAAAGGTTAGACATTAGAGGGTTGTATTTACAAAGGTTAGACATTAGAGTGTTGTATTTACAAAGGTTAGGCATTAGAGGGTTGTATTTACAAAGGTTAGACATTAGAGTGTTGTATTTACAAAGGTTAGACATTAGAGGGTTGTATTTACAAAGGTTAGACATTAGAGTGTTGTATTTACAAAGGTTAGACATTAGAGTGTTGTATTTACAAAGGTTAGACATTAGAGTGTTGTATTTACAAAGGTTAGACATTAGAGGGTTGTATTTACAAAGGTTAGACATTAGAGTGTTGTATTTACAAAGGTTAGACATTAGAGGGTTGTATTTACAAAGGTTAGACATTAGAGGGTTGTATTTACAAAGGTTAGACATTAGAGTGTTGTATTTACAAAGGTTAGACATTAGAGTGTTGTATTTACAAAGGTTAGACATTAGAATGTTGTATTTACAAAGGTTAGACATTAGAGTGCTATTTTTAGGAAACTTTTTAATTGGAACGTTCTTTTCACATAAGGTAGATATTGGCGCCTGTTTGAGAATTCTTCTTACACAGGATAGAAAATAATGCATTCCTCGCTCTTAGCATATGTGTTTGTCTTCTACTGAAAATAGGTTATTTTTATAGAATACTAGCAGTATAGCCCAGCGTTGCTCTAGTGTAATGAAAGCGTAAAAACTAATCCATGGTCCTGGAGCTCAGACTCTTTGGACGTTGGCACGAAAGACTAAAAAGCAATAGTTGTTTCCAGTTATAGTGAAACCGTAGTCTGAAAGAAAAATGAATGGATGTAAGTCAAATTTTGATTTCCTTGTATCGATATCAAATAAGCTGTTTTCGTCATAAACTGAATTTTGAAGGCTAAATAAGTCTTCTGAGTAAATGGTATCATGGCTGAGACTAAGCAAAAGCTAAAATAAAAGGACTGAAAAAAAATACAGACATAGAGGCAGATAAACACACACACACAAACATCTTGCCTTTTATATATATATATATATATATATATATATATATATATATATATATATTATCGATTTTCTGCACTATTGTAAGAACTGCAAACTTGAAACTTCTGAATATCGTTTCTTATGTCTTTGTCTATGAGTGTAACAAATTTCATTAAAATCGGACCACTCCTTTTATAACCCGATTTTTTCGATTATCGATTTTCGATATTTATCGGGGGTACCACGACAGGAAACCTAGCTAAGAACACTCGCAGACGCTTATAGTACAACTGTGTAAATTTTCAAGAAAATCGATTCAACCGTTTTGGAGTCTATAGGTAACGAAAAAAAAGAAGGTAGTTTGAACCAGTGTATTGGAATAACAGAACATATATACAAAATAAAAGTGTTATTAGCCAGCAGATAGAAGTGTCCGTACGAACTGTCAAGTTACACTGCGTCTCGACTGCCTTTCAGGTTAATATCTATGAAGGAGGAGGAGTTCATTTTAATGTAGATAGAGCACCATAACAAAAGCATATTTCTGCTGCCTCAAGCCTCTCCTTCATCCTTGATGAGATCGTACTGCATTCACTTCCATACAGAAAGACAGATATTACATAGCAATCCAGCACTCTTTTCTTTGTTTCTAATGGAATTTTCCTGTCTTTCAGTACTCTAGTTAGCTTCTGAAATGCTTCTTTGGCCATGCCAATGCGTCTTTGGATCTCCATGTTGCACTTTCCATTCTGTTTCTTTCTGTTAAATTACTTCCCAGGTATTTGAAGTTTTATAGAGTGTAAAAGAATTTATTACTAAATTTATTTATTTTATCCATATAAATATGGATAAAATCTTTTAGCATTCCTGGAACGCAAAACATTTTTTTATGAGATTTTTATCACGTTTGACACTGATGCATTGGTTGCAGAATAGTATGGCTCTAATTTTGGAAGATAACGTCGTATAATGCAGATTTACAAGATGTTTTGAATATTTACAAACGTCTCCGTTTGAATAATGTATTCACGTATTCCATATAGCAACTGTTTACGACAAAGCTCGACTTTTAACCCTCTAGGGCCATTCGTATCATAAAGTGGGGGATCAGTTCTATATTGTTATGAAGTAATAAACAGATCCCCCACTAATTACTACTTAACCCTCTAGGGCCATTCGTATCATATTTGATACAGTATTTCCCTATAAGGAAACATTTGATATTTCCCTATAAGGAAACATTTGGTATTCATTGACTGAGCAGTCAGTACTGCTTTCATTTGAAATTTATAAAATACTTCTCTTAAAAAATTTTTCAGGAAAATATTTCTTTCAAGGCTTGTTTTCATACTGTATCAAATATGATACGAATGGCCCTAGAGGGTTAATAATATAATATGATTAAGGCTTCTACTTGTCATAAAGTGGGGGATCAGTTCTATATTGTTATGAAGTAATAAACAGATCCCCCACTAATTACTACTTAACCCTCTAGGGCCATTCGTATCATATTTGATACAGTATTTCCCTATAAGGAAACATTTGGTATTTCCCTATAAGGAAACATTTGATATTCATTGACTGAGCAGTCAGTATTGCTTTCATTTGAAATTTATAAAATATTTCTCTTAAAAAATTTTTCAGGAAAATATTTCTTTCAAGGCTTGTTTTCATACTGTATCAAATATGATACAAATGTCCCTAGAGGGTTAATCTCAGTCTGTTTATCTATCTATCTATCTATTAACCCTCTAGGGCCATTCGTATCATATTTGATACAGTATGAAAACAAGCCTTGAAAGAAATATTTTCCTGAAAAATTTTTTAAGAGAAATATTTTATAAATTTCAAATGAAAGCAGTACTGACTGCTCAGTCAATGAATACCAAATGTTTCCTTACAGGGAAATACCAAATGTTTCCTTATAGGGAAATACTGTATCAAATATGATACGAATGGCTCTAGAGGGTTAACAATGAGTCAGACAGAAAAAACGGTAATGTTAAAAACATTTTATCAGTCAAATCAGGTCAAATTGGCAGATGAGCTTTGCATGTGTTGATAAAATGTTAAACGATTTTTAATTACATTTATAAAATTAAAAAGAATATACACTACTGGCAACTGATAAATATTTACGTGCTTTTTGCTGACTTGATTTTCTATTAACTGATTTACATCCGAAAAAATTTATTTGAAAGTTAATGACCCTTCCAGCACAAACATATTCGTTCTTTGAGGGGATACTTATATCTTATGTGACCCTGTTATTTCTATGCAGCCTCCTGTTTTTTTTTTTTATTTCTGATAGCATATGTTGAAATATAATTTTAATACTCTAAATCCCATGACACCCACCAAAATTTTCAGTTGCCCACCATTTTCTGTTTAGTTGCTTATCACTCACCCAACAGTTGAAACTACCCACCAGTAGGTGATATCGCCCAGGTTAGGAAAATACTGTAACAGACAAATGAAAGCTTTCAGTTAAATTGTAAGAATTTTTGCCAGGCAGGAAACGGGGTGTCTAGTGTTATCAGCATTAAATATTACGCCTTTTCTAGTAATTAACACCGAAGGCAATTTGATAGATTTCTGAATATAGTAAATCAGGAGTCGAGTTAATTTTGGTCAATGTTGTTGTAATGGCACAATCCCAAGAAGAATCTGCAATATTATCAATCCTGATTTGGCATATCGGTTTCACTCATATGTCAACCGCCACAACATAGCTTCCACTTACATTTTCAATAAATATTTTCATGTTAATTGTTTTGACAAGCATCACATCTACTTTATGAATTTAAGCGCAGTACTAGAGTGGCGGCAAGGTCTCATTAATTTATTGTTGAAATTGCTAGATATAACCGTAAGGTCTATTCTCACAGTTTCTTTTCTCCCATGTGTAACTGTTTTCCAGCTTTTTGCTTTCCTGTCAATACTCAGTTCGGTTAAGTGTCATACATGATACACGAGTGGGCGATCATGTCTCGAAAAGGAACTGACTGACTGAGCAGAAAATGTTCTCGCAGTAGATTGATATTACTTTCTGCAGTAGACTAGATGCCAACCAAGGCTATAGAACCCAATATGTCCTGTTATTTAACCCATAGATTGGGTAGAAGAGACAGATTCATAACTTTCCCAAGGTTATATGCTCATAAGTGAATGCAATGAATTCAACTAGAATTCGATCTCGGTTCTCCGATTTCTCATTCTGAGCCGACATCCACTGCATCACAACTCACCTTAAAATTTCAAAATCAATGTCAGTCGTCATCTTATATCGCCTTAATTTCTGTTCTTTTACTTCTTCAGAAACGATTTTCTGTTTCTTCTCTCGCTTTGTATAACGTTGTTTATCATCAATCACTGTCATTCAACATCAAATGGTTTACCCAACCGTGGAGCATCGATAAAAATAAATTCCTTAACTTAGGCAGAGGTTTCATGAATACAATTTCAAGGAATTTTGAAGTAAATAGTATTATGAGAACGAGTAAGATAGATATTGGTTGAGACATTTTGTTAAGAGACCAAAATTGTAGATTTCAGGGAAGCATTCTCTCAGGAGTTGAATCTACAAATTAACAGTTATGAGAAAAAAGCCGTCAGAGAGGAAACTGCTTTTATCAAACGAATAAAAAGAATGAAAAAGTTTGGCAACGTGAATACGAAACGCCGTGTTCTAGTAGTGAAGGTCCTGGCATCTCCGAACATCTAAGATCCGATCTAGTGACGCTAAGGAATGTAACCCATCGGAAAATCCAAGAACCGATCTCGTGGAACACATGAATTTAACTCGTTCGAACGTCTAAAATCCATTTTGATGGCACCTCTGAACAGATAAATGCCGATCTGGCACTTCCAAACGTCTAAGATCCGATCTAGTGATGCTACGGAATGTAACCCATCGGAAAATCCAAGAACCGATCTCGTGGATCTCATGAATTTAACTCGTCCGAACGTCTAAAATCCATTTTCTTGGCACATCCGAATATTTCAAATACCGATCTGGCACCTCCGAACGACTTAGATCCGATCTAGTGGCGTTAAGGTATGTAACCCATCCGAAAATTCAAGAAATGATCGCGTGGAACACATCAATTTAACATGTTTGAACGTCTAAAATCCATTTTGATGGCACTTCCGAACATCTAAAATACCGATCTGGCTCCTCCGAACGTCTCAGATCCGATCTAGTGGCGCAAAGGAATGTAACCCATCCGAAAATATTATGAGAAATCGGAGAACCGAGATCGAATTCTAGTTGAATTCATTGCATTCACTTATGAGCATATAACCTTGGGAAAGTTATGAATCTGTCTCTTCTACCCCATCTATGGGTTAAATAACAGGACAGATTGGGTTTGCGAGGTGTTACAGGAGAAAGCTTGCTAAGAACCACCAGGGAAAGGGAAACGTGGAAGGCCATGATCTCGCACGTCCTGAAAGGGTAAGGAACATGTAAGAAGAATATTTTAGGCCGAGAGTGAAATTTGTACCTAATATGCAACACCAGCCCCGATATGGCGACAATGCTTAATTCTTAATCTGATCTGACTTTTGTAAAGATAGGTCATGTCGGTGAGTTAGGTATTTTATAGGGCATTAAAAAAATGACCATTTCATACTCCGCGCACGTCTATTGAACAGGTTAAGAGGATCATCCCTTGTTCCCTGTTTAGGATGTGGTTTCCGGCTTTTCTCTTTTCCAATCTTCTCACTTTGGTTTCTTTTTTCTTCTATTGGAGTAGATAGATCTATCTACGCCCGGTACACACTCCACCCACGTCTATTGAACAGGTTAAGAAGCTCATCCCTTGTTCCCTGTTTAGGATGTGGTTTCCGGCTTTCTCTTTTCCACTCTTCTCACTTTGGTTTCTTTTTTTTCTTCAATTGGAGTAGATAGATCTATCTATCGCCCGGTTCACACTCCACCCACGTCTATTGAACAGGTTAAGAAGCTCATCCCTTGTTCCCTGTTTAGGATGTGGTTTCCGGCTTTCTCTTTTCCAATCTTTTCACTATTACGTAGCCCCCTGCACATCAGTGGCGTTACCGCCTTGCACGGGGTGATACGATTAAAAAAAATCTTTTGCGATGAGTGGAATGAAGCAATTAGAAATTAAATGAAACATGTTTTAGCTCATGGCGAATCAGGTTCTTCTTGAAAATAACCAGAGTTGGTGCATTCACATCATCCTTAGCTAAAGAGTTCCAGTTGTTTATCACCTTCTTGGTAAAATAAACTGAGGCGAGATGAGAAAAGAAACTTTTCTTGTCTAGCCAAGAAAAATTGAATGCGTCAAATATTATGTTCATGTTTTCTTCTTGATTCTGAGTCTTGTTTCATGGGTCAAGTGCTGCAGGTCAAATGCGTGCGGACTGACTACCCCCGCACTTGTCTTTTATGAGCCACTTACAGGAAAAACCATCACAGGCCAGGATAGTTTGTCTTCTTTAAGCGATCGTTTTTGACATGTGACATTGCATGCTGGAAATCCATCTGAGAAGCGATCGGTACAGTCAATAGTGCTCTCGATAGATACACAATAGCAATCAGAGGCAGGTATTTATTGTTCTTTTTAAAATTAAGAGACCAATTAGTGTTCAAGATTAAGTCAAATT
Source organism: Ascarosepion bandense (assembly GCA_037127315.1). Taxonomy (NCBI): domain Eukaryota; kingdom Metazoa; phylum Mollusca; class Cephalopoda; order Sepiida; family Sepiidae; genus Ascarosepion; species Ascarosepion bandense. The sequence goes on along the minus strand of JBBBDQ010000128.1, from coordinate 766,505 downwards.
AGAATATTAGTGAATGAACTGTGAGATGTGAATAAAAAAAGGGATATTAGGAAGTGAAGCACACATAGCAGCCGACGCGTTCCATACGCGTCTTTTTTTTTTTTAAAATCATTTCACCCCAAGCAAGGCATTCCACTGCCACTATTGCGCTTGGGGCTACATCAGTCAGTTAAGTGCCATACGTGATACACGCTTGGGCGATCATGTCTCGAAAGAGACATGACTGACTGGGCAGAAGATTATCCCGCATTAGGTTGCCATTGCTTTCTGCGGTAGACTGGTTGCTGACCAAGGCTATAGAACCCAATCTGTCCTTTTATTTGACTCATAACAAGAGGGAGAATAGATGTATTCTATTATTATGTAACAATAAATGGGTGATCAGTTTATTACTTAATAACAATAGAAAACCGATCCCCCACTTTATGACCATAAGTCAATCATGATTCCAACTATTATATTCAGTCAGTCAGTTAAGTGTCATACGTGATACATGCTTGGGCGATCATGTCTCGAAAGAGACATGACTGACTGGGCAGAAGATTATCCCGCATTAGGTTGCCATTGCTTTCTGCAGTAGACTGGTTGCCGACCAAGGCTATAGAACCCAATCTGTCCTGCTATTTAACCCATAACTGGAAGGAAGAGACGGATTAATACCTTTCCCAAGGGTATTTGCGCGTAAGTGAATACAATGGATTCAACTGGAATTCGAACTCGGCTCCCCGGTTTCTCGTTCCGAGCCGATATCCACTGTACCACAACGCACATCCTACTTTTGATTAGTTACGGAAAAAACAACACAGTTAAAACTATTGTCGGTATAATTTTATCAAGTGCCATTATAATTCTTGGAGTTGTTATAATTGAATCTATTCTTATTGTTCCCTTGTCTTTTTTGCTAATTTAGCATTTCGACCGACTCATTCTACGGCCTTCATCAGGTGTGAAGGTTTGCCTTGTATAATTCCGAGAAGGGTTGTTATTGTTTCAAACATTATCAGTAAGCGTGTTGCTTTTTTTATTGCTCCTCTTTTCCGGCCGATCACTTCTACGGCTTCCATCAGATATGCAAAAATACCATCTATAATTCTGGGAAGTCACTGTCATTGCAAGCGTTGTTCCTAGTTTAATTTACTCATAGTGTTTCTTTTTTGATAACCCAATGTTTCGGCCAACCCCATTCTACGGTCTTCATCACGTGCGTAAACCTTATTTCAGTAATTTCGGGAAGAGTCATTACATGGTGTTCTAAACTGAAAGCTAAGGCATAGTGCACCTCTCGTTCAGAACCGGGGGCCAATTTCAAATCTTGCCGTTCCACTGGGAGAAAATAATTTTTAGCTTTGGTTATGGTTTGTAGTAGTTCTCTTCCGTAGTTGGCTGAAGAATTTCAAATAATGAAGTTAAGATTACGAACATAAATAGATTGCCTAAAAAGGATAATCCTCTTAATTTCGGTGTAATTTTGCTTCACTAAAATCTTATTCAAATGAATTTATAATTTGGCAGAGATTCGTATCTATCAATTCCCACCAGTTAACAAGTTTGTACGCAACTTATACGCATTTTAACCATTAAACGCTAGAATGAGGCTCATGGTTACAACAATGTTTGAAAATCCTCTTCCCAGAGTTATAGAATATAGCTCTGTACAACTGATGAAGGCCGTAGTATGGATAGGTTAAGAAAAACTGAAGAAGGAATCAGAATAAAGTCAATGTACCTAATAATTTTTGAAACAACAATGGCGGTTCTCAGAATTATACAGGATGACTTTGTATATTTGATAAAGGTCGTAGAAAGGATCGACCGAAGTATACAGGTAACAGGGAAGTAATACTTATTTCAGTTAAGGGGAACACTTGGAATGATAATGATTCCTGACATCCTTTACTGAAGGCCATATCATTTTGCAACTCTCGTCTAGAACTGAAAGCCTATATTAAATCTCGTCGTTCGACTGGAAACGGATATTTTAATGTTCGGTTCGAGTTTGTCATAGTTCGATGGTGTAGCTGGCATAAGAAATTCAAAGAAAAAAGAAATTATTATAAAAAATGTATTTCTGGGAATTTTACTATAGAAATATATTGGAAATTATTTTGTTTTAGAAATGTGTCTCTAACGACATATTATTTACTACAGATGTGCGCTGGAATTGATTTTAGTAGATGTTCATATAACCCTTGACCTCATAGAAAAGATTTGCTAAACAGACTTTCTCGATACATTTAATATATCTCTTTTAAAATGGTCAACTCAACATACCTTATAGCTCTGTTATATTACATCGAGCACTATTAACATGTGCGTGCATATATATATTTGTTGGTATTGATACGGATTTAATAAAGAGAAGTCAGAATTACCTCCTTTTGACTGTAAATGTTCGTATTTAAATTTCTTTATCGGTGTCGCAACACAACAAAAGAATGTACACTACCGGCCATAATTATTAGGCAACCCAAGTGTTTTAAAAGAAATGATGTATTTCATACTATTTTTAGTATTTATTGCCAAATGAAAATAAAATGGTTCTTTTGTTATTATTACTTTGCAAAATTTTACAAGGCAAGGAAGCAAAGATGAACTCGTCCGAATCACCCTAAATTTTCTTCATTCTGTCATTGATGAAACTGCAATATAGATAATTATTAAATATTTATAAATTCATTTGATGCACATGTTATTGTGCAGTATTAACAAAAGAACCATTCCATTTTCATTTACAATTAATCACTTGGCAATAAATACCAAAAAATAGTATGAAATACATCCTTTTTTTAAAACACTGGGGTGGCCAAATAATTATGGCCGGTAGTGTATGCACATATAAGGGAAATCATCTACTCCCTAGTTCCTCTTTGAGTATATGGACTGAAGGTGGAATTTAAAGGATCGACCATTAGGAACGAGACAACATGGTGACTACGTTAAATAAAATTTTATTAATAGCAGAAATATCTTTTTTAAAATGATGGATCTGGATGTATTAAATAATTATACATTTTTTTCTATTTTAAAATAAATCCTCGACCAAATCCAACGGAGAATCTGTAATGAGATCGATCCAGACTTAGCAGCTCGGATACAGTCTCTTTCTCACCGATGCAGTGTGGCTTTCCTGTGTCTCTTCTACAAACACTTTCACGGCTTCTGCTCCGATTAACTTAGCTCACTGGTATCCCCTATATATGAATTTCCTCGAGCCACTAGACTACCAATTAGGTCCCAAATTTTTTACTGTGAAACCAATAAATTGTAAACGCAAATTCTACTCCAGCAGCTTAATTTTCCCGCATTTCACGCCCGTGGAATTCCCTTCCGCATACTTGCTTTCTCGACAGCTATAATCTCCAAGAATTTAAATGTAAAGTCAATAGTCATCTCCTATCTCACTAACTTACATCCTCTCTCTTTAATGTCTTTTCTTCGTCCACCCCACTCTTATCAGTATTCTCTTCTTTCTTCTACTCTCTTCCTGACACCCCCTATAACCTGTCACTCTTTCTCATAACTTTCCTCCTATGTAAACCTCTGCAAAACAGTTGCAGCAAAATGCCTTGCTTGGGGCGATATGATTATAATATATATATATATATATATATAGCACTGGATATTTAACATAAATTATACTTTAAAACATGTACAAACAACCTCTCACTCCTTCTCATAACATTCCTCCTATATAACCCCCTGCAAAACAGTGGCAGTAAAATGCCTTGCTTAGGGCGACACGATTATATAAAAAAAAATCACTTCAACTATTGAACCTGAACGACAGGTATACCTGCCACAGAATGAAAGTTCACATACCGTATTAATCAGAGAGTTATGTTTCAAAGGGTAAAGAATTTGTAATCCTGAAAAAAGCAGGTGATCCGATCGGTCGAAAGTGTTGTGTCATAAAAGAAACATTGAAATGAGCTTGAAAGTTAAAAAATCCAATCATGCCGAACTGGATCCACAGCAAATCTGTAAAGAACATACGCTTCCAAATGAATCTCAGTGAGCGGTACTTCATTGTTCCCAAGAAAAGATGCCTATGGTCGCACTACCAAGTCTGCGGTAAGAACTAAGGCAGATGTGGCGTGTTGTTATAGCTCCATTTCATGTTTTTCTATCTTCCCCATCATCCCTAGCGTTACATAGATAAAGTTCTCCTTAGTGTGTAGTCTGTACTTAATAAGACAATGTTTTTGTATATCTCTTAAGCTGGGTTTTCTAGGGATTCTTTCAATGTGTTGTTTTGTTCCTTTTCTTTATCATTCCAAGTGCACCTACTATCACTGGCACAACTCTTGTTTTCAATTTTCACATTTTTTCTACTTCAATTTCCAGGTCTTTATATTTTGATAGTTCTTCAAATTCCTTGGTTGCTATGTTGCAATCCGCTGGACAAGCCATATCAATTAATAGACAAGTTTTTTCTTTCCGGTTTTTAATAATAATGTTTGGCCTATTTGCTTCAATTTTTCTGTGTAGATGGTGTAATCCCATAAAATGGTTACATCTTCTATTTCTGTAACCAGTGCTGGGTGACGTTCATACCAGTGTTTGTTTACAGATTTTCCATAGTGTTTGCACATTATTATTATTATTATTATTATTATTATTATTTATTTATTTATTGGTTTCTTGCGTTCTGTTCTACAGGGCTTGGTCTACACATTCTATGGTTCTTTAGGGAACATGACTTTTTTAATTAAACAATATTGTTATTACATATGTTCATGGCGTTGTTTACTGAAGGGTAAGTCATAGTGCAATTCTCGCCCAGAATTGGAAGACTATCACAAGTCTACTGGAAGCGAAGAAGTTTAATTTCGGTTTGGGTTATTAATAGTTTACTGCTGAAGTCGGTTTAGAGATATGTTTGCATTTTTATATTTGGAAAGATTTTAGATTATTTAATTGAAGTATAAGATTTACTTATTTCATTTCCTTCAGAATTTTGTACATTATTTTACGTTTTCCTTACAAAATACTAATTTCAACATTTGGAATGATAATGACCCTTGACATCCTTTACTAAAGACCATATCATTGTGCAACTCTCGCCGAGAACTGGATGCCTATCTCAAATCTCGACGTTCCACTGGGAAGCGAAGATTTTTAGTTTCGGTTTGGGTTATCGGTAATTTTCTGCTAGAGTTGGCTTAATATATTTTTGCTTTTTTATATTTGGAATAACTTTAGCTGATTTAATTGAAGTACGTATAAGATTTATTTATCTTATTTCCTTCGTACTTGCTGCATTATTTTATGTTTATTGAAAAGTAGTCTTTTTATGAAATACATTGCAGAGACGTAAATTCAACGTTTTCGAACTATCACTTCGAAGTTAATCTAAACTTATTTATAAATAGAACTTTGTCAGTGTCTGTATGTGTGTGTGTGTTTGTCTGTGTGTGTGTGTGTGTGTGTGTGTCCGTTACCTATATACTTCGAAATGGCGGAACCGATGTTCTTGAAAATTTACACAGTTGTACTATAAGCGTCTGCGAGTGTTCTTAGCTAGGTTTTGTGTCGAGGTACCTCCGATAAATATCGATAATCGAAAAAGTCAGGTTATAGAAGGAGTGGTCCGATTTTAATCAAATTTGATACACTCATAGACAAAGACATAAGAAACGATATTCAGAAGTTTCAAGGTTGCAGTTCTTACAATAGTGCGGAAAATCGATAATATATATATATATATATATATATATATATATATATATATATAAAAGGCAAGATGTTTGTGTGTGTCTGTTTATCTGCCTCTATGTCTGTATTTTTTTTTCAGTCCTTTTATTTTAGCTTTTGCTTAGTCTCAGCCATGATACCATTTACTCAGAGGACTTATTTAGCCTTCAAAATTCAGTTTATGACGAAAACAGCTTATTTGATATCGATACAAGGATATATATATATATATATATATATATATATATATATATATAAAAGCAAGATACCGGGTCAGATCAAAATCAGTTTTTCAGCTCTTTTATTTTAGTTTTTGCTTCAGGTTTGACTCTAAGTAGGTATAATTGTAGTTCTTAGTCTCAGCCATTATACCATTTACTCAGAGGACTTATTTAGCCTTCAAAATTCAGTTTACGACGAAAAAACTTATTTGATATCGATACCAGGTGGGACACTACCCTGCCTTTGGTCGCTGTTGGTTTCGATCCAGTCAGCTGGTCGTAGATTGACTCTGTCACGGTTTTCTCCCTTGTCCCACGTTGTGTTGATTAATCATAAGGTAGTTACGTGAGTTTCCATTAGCTGTTTCTCTGCCGAACTAAACCAAGCCGGGAAGTGTGCACACAGCTGAGTAATAAAAGAATTATAACACCAAGGAAAATAAGTGGACCGACGGCTGAAAAGTGTTGTAAAATACGGATTAAACACAATAGTCTCTTGGTCTAAACAGCACCAAATATGCCACCACCCGGAAAATTAAGTGGAATATACACAATATGCTCTTCTGGGATAATTTCCCATCCCTGCTTCTATCAACTGGTAGGTAAATCGAATTATTCTCCTAAGCAATAACAAGGAATCTGGCTGGCCGCAGCTCGCTGCTTCGAACAGAAGTCTAATTTCGTATTATAAGTCTAGTCAACTTGTTGCTTGTTTTCCGGAATGTTACAGAAATTGCCGAAGTGCTGGGTTATTCTCTTTCAGTTAGCAATTTCAGACTTATCTGAAAATTATCATTTTGTCTGTCTCTTAACTCTGGTTGGTTGATTGGCGACAGGCTTCTCTACGGTCGGCACCCAACAGCATGTCAATCATCTCTCTGTCTCTTTACTTCTTCGGTTGGGAAGTGTTTTTGGTCATTGCGTTTCTGGACCGGGAAATCGAACTCTCTGCCACTCGAGCTGCAACTCTTAAAAAATCTTTTCTGTCTTTAACTCTGGTTAGCCGGCATCAGGCCTCTTCTGTCTATCTCTGCAACTTCACTCGAAACTTTGTCTGCAAGTTCTCTTCTGTTTTTATCTCTGGTTGGCCGGCATCAGGCCGCTTCTGTCGATCTCTGCAACTTCACTCGAAATTTTGTTTGCAAGTTCTCTTCTGTCTGTCTTTAACTCTGGTTGGCCGGTATCAGGCCTCTTCTGTCGATCTCTGTCATTCCGACTTCGATTTCAAACTTCGACTCAAAAACTTTGTCTGGAAATTCTCTTCTATCTTTAACTGGGTAGCCGGCAGGCTCTGCAGTTGGCGCCCAACAACATGGCGCCTATCTTCGTTGTTACATTTTTGGGACTTTCTCCGAGCCAACTTCGGACTCTCCTCCGATCCAACTCGACACCAAATCGAGGGCAACTTCGGACTCTCCTCCGATCCAACTCTAACTCCACGCCGACTCGAGGCCAACTCGTTGCCAACTTCGGACTCTCCTCCGATCCCACTGGAGTCCGAACTCGATGCCAACTCGAGGGCAACTCGAGGCCAACTTTGGACTCTCCTCCGATCCAACTAACTGATTTTGTTCCCTGGGGACCCTGTATTTATGCCCATGCCATGGTGTGGGGCCGACGGTCGCTGGGTGTCTAATCCCCCATCTCGGCAACCGATAAAATCCTGAGGTTAGCTGCTACTCGTTGTTGCCTCTGGTTTAGCCAATGGGATCTGTCTTCTTTCCATGACGTCAATTGTTAGTTGTCTCCCCCTTTCGGGGCTTGTTCACAGGACCAATGGAATCTCTCTCGATCTTATGACGTCATCTCACCATACCCCTTTTCTGGGCTGGACTTAACCGAATTTTCTTTCTCAAAATTTTTACTTTCTCACGAAACAATTTCGGGGATTTTTTTTAAACAATAAGCATTAACCTTTTTAAACTGTCTTCGCCCAAAACATGATGACAAGGGTCCATTGACATCGTTACCCAAATAATAATTTCTACGCACCTATTTTTAATATCCATTCTCTGAGTCAGCTATATTTTCAAGTTACAAGAATGCCTTATCAGTTTTACCCTGATGTCAGTGAAAATACCTTTTCTCTAAATTACTTGACTCAGAATCAAAACATCTGTTATCTTTAATTCTTTCACGAGAGTCCTGCTAGCCAGACATTTGGACCCAAAATGAAATTTCCCTTTCCTTTACCAAGAAACAATAACAAATAAATTTATATTTCGTTTATGTTTAAAATGAACGTCAGCTTTCTTTGGGGTGACTGAAACCGATATCTATTGTTTCTGTGGCTTGAAAACAAATCCATTTCTCTTTTCTTTCTCTTCTTTCCGGGTTTACAATAATAGAGAAATACCAGATGTTATTTTTCGTCCCTGCTTTCTTTTTAAAGATAAAGATTTTCCAGCTACGGTTAATAATTAGTTAATAAAATTAATCTCCTCCATTTTCCTTTGCTCATATTCGGAGGATAAAGAAAATTTTTCTTAGTGTGTTCTCTTATGATCTATAATAGTAATTAGATTTTGGTTATTAATTAATTAATAAAATTAATTATCGCCGTTCCAAAATTTGACTTACATCCATTCATTTTTTTTCAGTCTACAGTTTCGCTTTAACTGGATACAACTATTGTTTTTAGTCTTTCGTGCCAACGTCCAAAGAGTCTGAGCTCCAGGACCATGGATTAGTTTTAAAGCTTTCATAACATCTGAGCAACGCCAGGCTATACTGCTACTATATATATAAAAGGCAAGATGTTTGTGTGTGTGTCTGTTTATCTGCCTGTATGTCTGTATTTTTTTCAGCACTTTTATTTTAGTTTTTGCTTCGGGTTTGGCTCTAAGTAGGTATAATTGTAGTTCCTAGTCTCAGCCATGATACCATTTACTCAGAGGACTTATTTACCCTTCAAAATTCAGTTTACGACGAAAAAAACTTATTTGATATCGATACCAGGAAATCAAAATTTGATTACATCCATTCATTTTTCTTTCAGTCTACGCTTTCACTTTAACTGTAAACAACTATTGCTTTTTAGTCTTTAGTGCAAACGTCCAAAGAGTCTGAGCTCCAGGACCATGGATTAGTTTTAAAGCTTTTATTACACCGGAGCAACGCCGGGCTATACTGCTAGTTTAATATATTTCTCTTTCTAACATCTTTATTCGTAAAAATGAATAACTTAATGACAAACATTTTTTACGCAAACACTTATTTGTTTCTAGCGGTTAAAAAAGGACTGTTCAATTCATACCATAGTTCTTATACCATACTGTAAATTTATGAAAAACGAATTTTTTAATATTTAGCGGCGTATCAATCGTTAAGCAGGTTAATTAATGTAAAAAACATAATGTATTGTACGCAATATTATTTTATCTTTTGGGAAAAATAATGGTTTAGTAATACTTACCTATTAATCCATAGCTGGGTGAGAAGTAGCGGATTCATGCCTTTCCACATAAATGAATACGACGAACCTAACAGGAATTGGAACTCGGTTTCTCCAATTAACAATTCCAAGCCAATGTCCATTATATCTCCTACACAGTTTGCAACCTTTGGTATTCCCAAGCGGTCACCCATCTAGGTACTGACAAGTCTCGACGTTTCTTAACTTCGGTGATCGTACAGGAAGCGGTTTTTTTAAGGTGATGTGGCCGTAAGCCATTTCTATCTGCACACCCAAGCTTATAATATTTAGTTTTTCTAAGCGGTCACCCTTCTTGGAACTGACCAGACTTGACGTTGCTTAACATCGGTGATGGTACGAAAATCAATGTTTTAACGTGATGTGGCCGTAAGCCATTTCTATCTGCACATCCACGCTTCAGCAGCTGGTATTCTCAGGTGGTTACCCATCTATGTACTGACCAGATTAGACGTTGCTTACCTTCGGCAATTGGACGGAAATCAGTGTTTTAACGTGATGTGGCCGTAAACCATTTCCCGCCCGACACCCAAGTTTACAGCATTTGGTAATCATAAGCGGTCACTCATCTAGGTACTGACCAGACTTGTCGTTGCTTAACAATTGGTAATGGTATGGAAATCAGTGTTTTAACTTTGTATGGCACTGAACCTTTTCTATCCTCACATCTAAGCTTACAGCATTTGGTATTCTCAAGTGGTCAACCATCTATGTACTGACCAGGCTCGACATTGCCTAACATCGGTGTTCGTATTGGAACACGTGTTCAACGTAGTGCGGCTGGAATACTCTATTCTATGGTTCTGTTGCTTCAAGTCACTTATTCGTCCATGAGGAGACTGTCCAGCATTCACTACCATATAGGAGGACTGATATTACATAACAGATCAATACACTATTCTTTGTTTCTGTTGCTTCAAATCTCTTCTTCGTCTGTGAGGAGACTGTCCAGCATTCACTACCATATAGAAGGACTGATATTACATAACAGATCAATACACTTTTCTTTGTTTTTGTTGCTTCAAATCTCTTCTTCGTCTGTGAGGAGACTGTACAGCATTCACTACCATATAGGAAGACTGATATTACATAACAGATCAATACACTATTCTTTGTTTCTGTTGCTTCAAATCTCTTCTTCGTCTGTGAGGAGACCGTCCAGCATTCAATACCATATAGGAGGACTGATATTTTATATAACAGATCAATACACTATTCTTTGTTTCTGTTGCTTCAAATCTCTTCTTTGTCTGTGAGGAGACCGTCCAGCATTCAATACCATATAGGAGGACTGATATTTTATATAACAGATCAATACACTTTTCTTTGTTTCTGTTGCTTCAAATCTCTTCTTCGTCTGTGAGGAGACTGTACAGCATTCACTACCATATAGGAGGACTGATATTACATAACAGATCAAAACACTATTCTTTGTTTCTGTTGCTTCAAATCTCTTCTTCGTCTGTGAGGAGACTGTCCTGCATTCACTACCATATAGGAGGACTGATATTTTATATAACAGATCAATATACTTTTCTTTGTTTCTGTTGCTTCAAATCTCTTCTTCGTCTGTGAGGAGACTGTACAGCATTCACTACCATATAGGAGGACTGATATAACATAACAGATCAATACACTTTTCTTTGTTTCTGTTACTAGCATTCACTGCCATATATGTTGATGTATAAAACATAGCAATCCATTTTTTCCTAATTTTTTTTCAGTCTCACATCACCTTGCTTAACTCTTGGAATGCTTTCAAAATAACCAGCCTGGGATGGGGTTAAAGGCATCTGTATATTTAAGATATAAATAGAACCGAAAAACAACATAAACAAAAAAGGAAAAAAAATCTGTTGACACTCTTCTTTCTCTTACAACTTGCAGCCAACCGTGACTGTTCATGACAATGCTTATCTCCGTGTTCCCTCTTTGGGATTCAACGAAAACATTTGTAATAAATATTCCTCCAGGAGCGGTATTAATTTTTAAACCTGTCATTTCAAATTAGCTTTTGTGAATTAAACGTTAGCTCGGAACGCGACTCGTTTAAACCGAGAGTAGGAGAAAAAATTGGTTTATCTGTAAAAGATTCTAGAGGAAAAGGTAAAACAACTCTGCAGTAAAGTGCCGTACGTAAGACACGTTTGGGTGATCATGTCTCGAAAGAAACATGACTGACTGGGCAGAAGATTATCTCGCAGTAGGTTGCCATTACATTCTGTAGTAGACTGGTTGCCAGCCAAAGCTATAGAACCCAATCTGTCCTGTTATTTGATTCATAACAAGAGGGAGAAGAGATGTATTCTATTATTATGTAATAATTAGTGGGTGATCAGTTTATTACTTAATAACAATAGAAAACCGATCCCCCACTTTATGACCAGATGTCAATCATGATTCCAACTATTATATTCAGTCAGTCAGTTAAGTGCCATTGGGCGATCATGTCTCGAAAGAAACATGACTGACTGGGCAGAAGATTATCCCGCAGTAGGTTAGCATTACATTCTGTGGTAGACTGGTTGCTAGCCAAGGCTATAGAACCCAATCTGTTCTGATATTTAACCCATAACTGGAGGGAAGAGAAGGATTAATACCTTTCCCAAGGGTTTTTGCGCGTAAGTGAATGCAAACTGGAATTCGAACTCGGCTCTCCGATTTCTCGTTCCAAGCCGATATCCACTGCACCACAACGCACATCATGATAAAAAACATATAGACATCCCTGGAAATTTTCGCCCCAAAACATGAGTAGTTAAAAATAAAAAAATAAAAATAAAAGTACCACTTCCGACACCCACAAAAGATAAATTCTACGTATTAAAGAAAATGGATGATCAGTCAGTTAAGTGCAATACGTGATGCACGCTTGGGCGATCATGTCTCGAAAGTGACATGACTGACTTGCCAGAAAATTATCCCGCAGTGGGTTGCCATTACTTTCTACGGTATACTGGTTGCCGATCAAGACTATAGAATCCAATCTCTCTTATTATTTAACCCATAACTGGAGGGAAGAGACGAATTAATACCTTTCCAATGGTATTTGCGCATAAGTGTATGCAACGAATTAAATTGGAATCCGAACTCGGCTTGCCGATTTCTCATTCAGAGCCGATATCCACTGCACCACATCATGATTTAAAAAATATAGACATTCCTGGAAACTTTCGCCCCAAAACATGACTAGCCAAAAAACTAAAAAACAAAAAAAACAAAAAACAAAAAAACAAAAAAAAAAAAAAACGAAAACAAAAGTACCACTTCAGACTCCCACAAAAGATAGATTCTACGTATTAGAGAAAATGGATGATACTTCATCGAAATGCTTCAAGCAGAAAACAAAAATATTAAAAAAAGAAGCAAACTCAAATAAAAAATACAAACATGGGACATCAAATACTAAGTTGTAACTATTTACATTGTTCGAACGGTTATCCTCACCTTCATATTCACGAAGTTTCAGCTGTTATAAACTCCAGCCTTCTTCAGGTGATATACGTTGGAATTTCGAATCGCATCCTTTATTTCGCCCACAGGAGTAGATTATTCTAGTTGTACGTGTCATGTCTTTTCGAGACTTCTCAGTTTATGTTATTGACCTTTTTTCATTCGCCTAAATGAAGGGTTCAGTTCTAAATTACAACATATATTCCCTGAAGAAGGCCGGAGATTACAAAGACTGAAACATCGTGAATATGACAATAAAAAAGAGGACAGAAAATAAATAATGTAAATATTTATAACTATTCTCAGATTTATAAACTTAATACCTCTAACAATATTGATAATATTAATAATAATAGTGTACGTCAAAATAAACATAACACTATTATCTTATACTATTGCAACCAAATGCATAATAATTACAAACATGATGAAACAACACTCAAAAACATAATACGTAAAAATGTTAAACCAATAAATAATAATCAAATTAAGCTCATCATATATTAAATTTTTTAGAACAATTGACCTCATAGTCTCTAATAACCCTACAACCAAACGACTAAATCCTCTACAGAAAATTAATGTAGTGTATCAATTTACATGCCCGTTCGGAGATTGCATCTCTGGTACTAATAATAAACCCACTACCTATTGGTTTTACTACAACCACGCTCTCCCGTAGACTTACCTGTTACCTTTCTGATCAGAGTTCAATTAAACAACGTTTCTTAAAAAAATATAGCCATGTAGGTAATATTAAACATATTTTAGTTGATAACACGATAATACTCACTCATACACACCGTAAAATGAACATTCAGATATTAGTGGCTATCTACATTAAATCAAAACAATCCACACAATAAAATTACATTTCAATCTGGTCGTAACACATTACATTGCATTTAAACATATGGTTCGGTGTGACGTTATAAAACCGCATTACACATTTACGAACTGCGTCTGTTATTCAGTGACTGTTATCGTTGCATAGCAATGTTTTATGTCCACACAAGATAAAACCATCTTTTATGGTGGATGTCAAAGTGGGCTCCCTGTGCAGGGCCCGGAAATTTTTCCCACCTGAAACTATTCTGCACATATACAAATCTACCATCCGCCCGTGTATTGAATATTGCTGCCATATCTGGTCGGGTGCCCCTGCTGCTCTCCTTGGGCTTCTTGACAAAATACAAAGGAGGATCTGTAACGTGGTTGATACTGACTTGGCAGACCGGCTGCAGCCGCTCTCACACCGGCGTGATGTAGCTTCCCTGTGCCTCTTCTACAAGTACTTTCATGGCTTCTGCTCCGATGAGCTTAGATCACTGGTGCCGCCTAAGCACGAATTTACACGAGATACTAGATTAGCAACTAGGTCCCACCCTTTTACAGTTAAACAAATAAGATGTAACCGTAAATTCTACTCCAACAGCTTCTTTTCTCGCGCTTCCCGCCTGTGGAACTCCCTTCCACAAGTCTGCTTTCCCGACAGTTACAATCTCCAGGTGTTTAAATGTAGGGTCAATAGACACCTCCTATCACACTAACTCCCAACTATTCTCACAACACTCTCATCTACCCAACCCTCATTCTCGGTATCCTCACCCGCCTATCACCCACCCTCTGTTATTTCCTATATTTAATCAGCCTTTCTCCACTCTACGTAGCCCCCTGCACAGTAGTGGCAGTGACATGCCTTGCTCGGGGTGAAACGCTTATAAAAAAATAAAAAATAAAAAAAAAGTCTCTGTAACCTCTCTGAAGATGGATCATGTGCGCCAAAAGCTTAATAAAAAAAAATATCCAAATATTGGACAATTTTTGTCTTTATTTTCACCAAAGCCAAAATACGATGTTTAGAACGGCTCATGATTAAATATAATAGATATTCATTGTCTGTTAACAGATATGTTTAAAAAACATATAATAATAGACAAAAGACAATGAATTACTTATGCTAATAACATTCCAGTTTAATCTGTTGCATTCACTGACGCACAAATACTCTTCGGTAAGGTATTAATACGCCCCTTCTCCCTCAAGCTATGGATTAAATATCATAGCAGATTGTACCCTATAGCCTTGATTAGTAACCACTCTACCGTAGAAAGTAATGGTAACTAACTGCGGGAAAAAAATTCTGCCCAGTCAAAAGTGTTTCTTTCAAGACATGATCACCAAGGCGTTAAAGTTGGAACCTGATATTATTCGTATCTAAGAAACGTTTTTTAAAAAAAGATAATCTAAACTTATTTATAAATGGAACTTTGTCTCTGTGTGTGTGTATGTGTGTGTATGTGTGTCCGTTAACTATAGACTCCGAAACGGCTGAACCGATTATCTTCAAAATTTACTCAGTTGTACTATAAACGTCTGCGAGTTTTCTTAGCTAGGTTTTGTGTCGAAGTACCCCCGATAAATATCGAAAATCGATAATCGAAAAAATCGGGTTACAGAAGGATTTTAATGAAATTTGATACACTCATAGAGAAAGACATAAGAAACGATATTCAGAAGTTTCAAGGTTGCAGTTCTTACAATAGCGCAGAAAATCGATAATATATATATATATATATATATATATATATATATATATATAAAATGTAACATGTTTGTGTGTGTGTCTATTTATCTGCCTGTATGTCTGTACTTTTTCAGCCCATTTATTTTAGTTTTTGCTTCGGGTTTGGCTCTAAGTAAGTATAATTGTAGTTCTTAGCCTCAGCCATTATACCATTTACTCAGAGGACTTATTTAGCTTTCAAAATTCAGTTTACGACGAAGAAAACTTATTTGGTATCGATACCAGGAATCAAAATTTGACTTACATTCATTAATTTTTTTCGGTCTACGGTTTCGCTTTAACTGGAAACAACTATTGCTTTTTAGTTTTTCTTGCCGACGTACAAAGAGTCTGATCTCCAGGACCATGGATTAGTTTTAAAGGTTTCACTACACCAAGCAACGCCGGGCTATACTGCTAGTATATATATATATATATATATTTGGTGCGATTAATAAATTGTCGCAATTATTTTATTATTTTATTATTTCAAATATTCTTTATGCTGAGTCTGAGCTACAGGACCATGGATTAGTTTTAAAGCTTTCTTTACACCCGAGCAACGCCGGGCTATACTCCTAGTATATATATATATATATATATATATGTATGTATGTATGTATATTAGGTGCATTTGGTAACTTGTCGCAATTATTTTATTATTTCAAATATTATTCAGGCTGAGTCTGAGATCCAGGACCATGGATTAGTTTTAAAGCTTTCATTACACCCGAACAACGCCGGGCTATACTGCTAGTGTTAATATTAGACACTATCAAGAATACAACCATATTCAAATTCTTGACTCAGGGTTTCTGCAGGCAAAACCGTATAAATATAAATAGCGCATTGCAGAAGAAAAGAGAGCCACAACCAGAACAACAAGCATCGGCTGTATGAGTGACTTTGCACAAAACAGTGCAACGTCTACTGCAAGGAATATTTACTTTTTATTGTCAGTTTACCCCACTAAAGCCTTTTACTTTTCTGTCACACCATCA
Organism: Ascarosepion bandense; assembly: GCA_037127315.1. Lineage (NCBI taxonomy): Eukaryota > Metazoa > Mollusca > Cephalopoda > Sepiida > Sepiidae > Ascarosepion > Ascarosepion bandense. Next base: position 750,137 of record JBBBDQ010000128.1, on the reverse strand, counting down.
ATCCTTTACATCTTTGCTGCATTATCACCATCTTCTATCTGGATAAATCACGATTTTTTTTTTGTCCTTTCCACAAAAATCTTCACATTCTCTTGCAATTACAGCAGCACTTTGCATCTTCGTGACATTATCAGCATTTTCTATCTTCAGGAATCAGGTCCATATTATTGTCCATTCACCTCTCTAAAGACTTCTTATTGTCTTTCACTCCCCGCAATCCCTTGCGTCTTAGTGGCATTATCACCATCTTCTGTATTCCCAAATGACATCCTTTTATTGTCCTTTCTCCTCACTAATGGCTTCTCATTGTCTTTCACTCCCAGCAATCCCTTACATCTTAGTGGCATTATCACCATCTTCTGTCTTCCCGAATGACGTCCTTTTATTGTCCTTTCTCCTCACTAAAGGCTTCTCATTGTCTTTCACTCCCAGCAATCCCTTACATCTTAGTGGCATTATCACCATCTTCTGTCTTCCCGAATGACGTCCTTTTATTGTCCTTTCTCCTCACTAATGGCTTCTCATTATCTTTCACTCCCAGCAATCCCATACATCTTAGTGGCATTATCACCATCTTCTGTCTTCCCGAATGACGTCCTTTTATTGTCCTTTCTCCTCACTAATGGCTTCTCATTATCTTTCACTCCCAGCAATCCCTTGCGTCTTAGTGGCATTATCACCATCTTCTGTCTTCCCGAATGACGTCCTTTTATTGTCCTTTCTCCTCACTAAAGACTTCTCATTCTCTGTTTATTTTCCTTTCACCTAACCTAATGTTTTCTCATTCTCATTCATATGAATGGCCCAGTAATATAGGAGCCATTGCAGCTGTTATGTTAGATTCCAAAACTAATCTCGAAGATGTTTTCCTATGCAATCAAGGAAAAAAGTTGAAATCTAATATGTTTTGATGAAGATTTATCGAAAAAATAATCATTATATAAAAAAAAAAAATAAAAAAAATAAAAACTGATAATCAGCTGCTGCAGAGCAAAGGTAAATTTCGCAAACCTATCATTTAGTTAGGTTATTATTGTACACATCACATTTTTTGCCTTGTATAAGACTAAATCAAAGAGTAGCTCGTAGCTGGTATTTCCAATCCAGGTTTAAAAGATATAATTCAATATACTGATTGTTATGGAAATGTCATAATTAAACTTAGAAGGTTAGAGTATTACCTTTCGCTATCCCTATAGTTCTTACATTTGGTTTTGTGCTTCACTAACACAACTTTAATATATATATATATATATATATATATATATATATATATATATATATATATATATAGACTTATTTATAATTGGAACTTTGTGTGTGTGTGTGTCTGTGTGTTTGTATCCGTTACCTATAGACTCCGAAACGGCTGAACCGATTTTCTTGAAAATTTACACAGTTGTACTATAAGCGTCTGCGAGTGTTCTTAGCTAGGTTTTGTGTCGAGGTACCCCCGATAAATATCGAAAATTGACAATCGAAAAAATCGGGTTGTAGAAGGAGTGGTTCGACACTCATAGACAACGACATAAGAAACGATATTCAGAAGTTTCAAGGTTGCAGTTCTTACAATAGTGCAGAATATATATATATATATATATATATATATATATAAGCTTTCATTATACCCGAGCAGCGCCTGGCTATACTGCTAGTATTAATCAAATTTAAATTTCCGTGAAATTGTTTGTTTACTTTTCTTATTTCTTATTAATGGATAATCAATTATAATACAATAATATAATTAACCTTTTTTAACCCGTACATTTTCTAGTCTAATATTTGTCGGCACCAAAATTTTAAACCTAATTAATCTCATTAATATCGACACTACTGAATAAATAAAATAGCATCCCCCGTTCAACTCACCTGACATTATAGCCCTCTGCGAAACTAACCTTGGTCCTTCTATCCTCTCTTCTTAATTCTATGTCCCTGGTGACCTTTCCCTCTTCAGGAAGTCCACATGCATGGGCTTGGTGTTTACGTCAATGAACACCTCTCTCTAGCTAGGGTGATCTCTCTTGAATCCCTAGATCATTCTTATATGTGTTTCCGTCTCTCCCGACTAAGCTCAGTTAGCTATCTCTTCTTCTTCTACCGCTCCACCTCATCTCCTGACTGTTCCGTTCTTGACAGCATCTCCAATAATATAGACAAGGCCATTTCCTCTCATCCGTCTGCCCATATATTTGTGTTTACCGACTTTAATGCTCACCACGCCAAGTGGCTGAAAAACTCTGTCACGGATCTTGCTGTGTCCACACCATGAATTTTTTAATCACTCAGTCCCTTACACAAGTGGTGGAATTCTTGATTTCCTGCCTGCTGGAAGTCCTCATCTGTGGTTCCAATATATAAAAACACTGGTTAACTCTCTGAACCCTCTAATTATCGCCATATCAACCTCCTAATGATTTTTGGCAAAGTGTTCGAAGCCATCATCAACGCCAAGGTGGTTCAACATCTTACAGCCCACAGGCTCTTCTCTGACAAACAGTATGGTTTTCGCTTCACCAGGTCTACTGCTGATATGCTCACGACCATCACTGACTATATACACAAGGCTCTCGACAAGAACGGCGAAGCCCGAACTGTTGCTCTAGATATATCCAAAGCGTTTGACAGAGTTTGACATGCAGGCCTTCTACGCAAGCTGCGAGGCTATGGTATAACTGGACAATTGTTTGACCTTATCCAGTCATTTCTTTCAAATCCCACAATGAAGGTAGTATTGAACGGACATGCCTCCCAATACTATCATACAAACGCCGGTATCCCTCAAGGCTCTATTCTAGTTCCGACGCTTTTCCTTACCAACATTAACGATCTTCCAGATGTAATTGGATCCCAACTAGGCATATACACTGACGACACTACAGTTTACTCTCGCATCGATCAAAAATCTGCCGAGGCTTACAAAGCAAACCTCGCTGCCGTGCTTGAAAAGGACCTGCAATCCGTGGCGGACTGGTGTAAGAAATGGCTCGTGAATTTTAACAAAGCTGCTATCTATTAACCACCAACAGACAATGGCTCCTACCCCACGCCATTAGCAGGCTAGTCTCTGAAAGCAAAACACTGCGCTTTCTCGGGTTAACTCTCACAACAAACCTCAAGTGGAATAAATATATAGAATCCATAGCTAAATCCGCTGCTAAGAAGGTCGGTGTTCTGTGTAGGGCCAGGAAGTTTTTCCCATCTGAAACAATCCTTCACATATATAAATTTACTATCCACCCGTGTATTGAATACTGCTGCCATATCTGGTCGGGTACTCCTACTATCCACCTAGGTGTACTTGACAAAATCCAACGGAGAATCTGTAATGTGATCGATTCCGACCTGGCAGCTCGGATGCAGTCATTTTCTCACCGGCGCAATGTGGTTTCCCTGTGTTTCTTCTACAAATACTTTCACGGTTTCTGCTCCGATGAACATAACTCACTGGTGCCCTCTATATATGAATTTACTCGAGCCACAAGATTAGCAGCTAGATCCCAACTTTTACTGTGAAACCAATAAAATGTAAACGCAAATTCTACTCCAACAGCTTCTTTTCTCGCACTTTCCGCCTGTGGAATTCCCTTCCATTTACTTGCTTCCCAGACAGCTACAATCTCCAAGACTTTAAATGTAGAGTGAATAGTCATCTTCTGTCCCACAAACCTACATCCTGTCGCTTATGCAACCTTTCTCCGTCCACTCCACTCTCATCAGTATTCTCATCCTTTTCTTACCCACTTCCTGACAACCCCTATAACCTGTCATTCTTACTCATAACCTTCCTCCTATGTAACCCTCTGCAAAACAGTTGCAGAAATGTCTTGCTTGGGGCGATATGATTATAATATATATCTCATTCACTAATGAATTAGAGCACTCTGGTATTGGGCGTGTTAATGACAATATACATGCTAAAAAGTCTGCCTTCTTCTACCGTGCGCCCATGGCCCAGAGGTAGAACCGCCGACTGACGCCACTTCGGCCGGTTTTTCAATCCTGGGTTAAAAGCAATCAGAGTCTAACCGTACTGATGAGCTGTGATACAGCGAAACAGATCTGTCTACGGATGAATATATATATATATATATATATATATATATATATATATATACAAATGAATAAGAAACGAAGAAAATATTTGCAACGTTCAAAACATTAATTTAAACCAGTGCTCAATATAAAAATAGTGCACTGGATACCAATTATAAATGCTACTTTAGAACATGTACAAACTACAATCTACTATAAATTTGTACAGGTGGTTACGAGACATTGTTCTTTCAATATTGAAACAAAATCTACAATTTTGTAGTAGATTGTAGTTTGTACATGTTCTAAAGTATAATACTCTCTCTCTCTCTCTCTCCCACACACACACACATATATATATATATATATATATATATATATATAGTTCCGTGAATTAATAAATATATATATAAGGATACACACATGTATAGCATTATTATTCAGGTGTATATAAAGCAGAGCTCAGAGCAATTATATATATATATATATATATATATATATATATATATATATATATATATATAGTGTTTATTACTTAGTTTTTAGTCCTAATAGGTACCAAGAAGAAAAATTAGAAATAATGACATACCCAAATAAAGACGAACTGTTAAATGAAAAAACAGAAATTATGACTACATGCATTCACACTAAGAAATACCTTTTAGATTCATACAATCATAGATGAAAACGTCATAATTCGTTTTAATTTAAACAATACACGTTCATAAATTCTCTGCCACGTGAACGTTCAAATAAAACACCGTTACAAGAGCGTTCTTCAAAAGAAAAACGGTAAAAGGTAAAATCAGTTCTTAAAAATCCTCTGAAGACTCCACCGATGGTAGAAACCTGGGTAGCGAAATAATTCGTTTAAAAATGGATAACACACACACACACACATATATATATATATATATATATATATATATATATATATATATATATATTGTCCTACGTCGATGTCACAACTCGAGGTTGTATTATGCAATCATCAGGTGCATTTTTTCAACTGAGTAGTTTAACAGATTTGAATTTAAGGTCACTCGATGTAGGGAGTTAAATCTTATAAATTTAGGTTACTACTTTTTTTTAATAAAAAGAGTTAAAATTTAAATATTCTTACATTACTTGTTCATAAGAAACTGAAATTAAAATGTAAATTAAAATGAAAATGAAAATTAAAAAATATAAAAAAACACTCATGAACATCGTGTGAACTTTAGTTCAAATCTATCAAACTGTTAGTTTGTAATATGCAACTGATGATTGCATAACGCTTGAAACTCCGAGGCGAGTCATCAATGTAGGACAATATATATATATTTGTGTCTGTTTAACATACATATATGCCAAAGAACAGAACACACACCACTTACTTGATACCTAGGTTTTGACTATTCAAAACTTTTCAGGCAAAAGCTTGCCTGAAGAGATTTCAGTGGTCAAAACCTGGGTAGCAAGTAAGTGGTGTGTGTTCTGTTCTTTAACAAATTGTTAGCTCTGCATATTCAGTTCATTTGTGTTGGGTGTGCATTGAACTGTTTTTTCAAACTATCGTCTGCAGAACAAACCATCCACTATTTGGCTAGTATATATATATATATATATATATATATATATATATATATATATATATATAATAAAACAACATTTCTTAGAAAAACATAGCCATGTAGGTGATATCAGACAGATTTTAGTCAACAATACAATAATCCTTACTCATACACACAGTAATAAACTTCAGATACTGGAATTCATCTACATTAGATCCAAATAACCCACACTTCATAAAATCACGTTTAAATCTGGTCATAACACATTACATTGCATTTAAATATATGGTTCTGTTAACATTTCGAGCTTTCACGTGGTGTGACGTCTTAGAATCGCATTACAAATTTACGAACTGCGTTTGCTATTTGGTAACTGTTATCGTTGCTTAGCAAAGTTTTATATCAACACAAGTCGTGGTGGATGTTTTTATGTTAACATCCTTGTAACCTCTTCGAAGATGGCTTATATGAGCCGAAAGCTTAGAACCAACTTAATAAAAAATTATCCAAATGTTGGAGAATTTTCACCTGAAATTAAAGCCAAAAGACGATGTTTAAAACGGCTCATGATTAAACATAATAGACATTCATTGATTCTTATATTTAACAGTATATGTTTAGAAAATTATCTGCTGCCTCGATACACTATATATATATATATATATATATATATAGTGTATTGAATAAAAGGAAAAAGAAAAAAAATTATCTGCTGCCTCGATACATTATATATATATATATATATATATATATATATATATATAGTGTATTGAATAAAAGGAAAAAGAAAAAAAAGGAGAAAGGGGAAAAGAAGGAGAAGAGAAAGAAAAAGAAGGAAGAAAGAGGAGAAGAGGGGTATGTGTATATATATATATATATATATATTTTTTTTTTACCGAAAAAATCTAAATTGGAAAGAAAAAACACCCCACTCCTATCACGTCTATGAAAACCTAGACACAGGATCAAAGTAAATGCATGAATTAGGTCCACTAACAGCAGACATCAACCAATTAAATGATAGCCAACCATAAAAATGACCACTCAACATAGCCCTCTTAGAAATCCTAACCAAAAGATATACCCAACTGATAAAAAGATAAAACATACATTCCAACAGATAATACCATTAATCAACAATTTCACACTTACACACCAAATTCCTCAAAAGTCTAACGATCAAAACGAGACATTCACTTAATTACCAATAACCCCAACCAACCCCCACGACAACAACGAACCAAATATAAACAGAGAATGAATCCAAACCTTTATTTCCCCTGAGGAAGTGTTTAAATCCAAACACTGAAACAAACATATGATTGTAGGGAAGAGGACATATATAAAAGAAATTATGTACATGTTCTAAAACATAATTTATAATATATATATATATATATATATTTAAAAATCATATCAACACGAGCAAGGCGGTAACGCCACTGAAGCGCAGAGGGCTACGTAAGAGTGAAAAGAATAGAAAAGAGAAAGCCGGAAACCACATCCTAAGCAGGGAACAAGGGATGAGCCTCTTCACCTGTTCAATAGACGTGGTTGGAGTGTGAACCGGGCGATAGTTTAGTCTATCTACTCCAATTGAGGAATAAATAAATAAATAAATAAAAGAGTGAAAGGAATGGAGAAGAGAAATCCGGAAACCATATCCTAAGCAGGGAACAAGGAATGAGCCTCTTCACCTGTTCAATAGACGTGGGTGGAGTGTGAACCGGGCGATAGTTTAGTCTATCTACTCCAATTGAGGAACAAAAAATAAATAAAAGAGTGAAAAGAATGGAGAAGAGGAAGCCGGAAACCACATCCTAAGCAGGGAACAAGGAATGAGCCTCTTCACCTGTTCAATAGACGTAGGTGGAGTGTGAACCGGGCGATATATATAGCTCAGAGGTAGAATCGCCGACTGGCGCCAATTCGGTCGGGTTTCAATCCTGTGTTTAAAAGCAATCGGAGTCTAACCGTAATGATGAGCTGTGATACAGCGAAACAGCTCTGTCTGCAGATGACTATTTACGCTCTCACACCCTGATTGAACAATCTGGAAGAATGGTAGATTTTGAAAAACAGTATCTACTCTAGCATCTGACGCATCGTTTATTCAGCAGTGAATTGGAACAATCTAAGCTATTGGGCGGGTATAATGATAATATACACGCTAAAAAGTCTGCCTCCTTCTACCGAGCGCCCATAGCTCAGAGGTAGAATCGCCGACTGGAGCCAATTCGGTCGGGTTTCAATCCTGTATTAAAAAGCATTCGGAGTCTAACCGTACTGACGAGCTGTGATACAGCGAAATAGATCTGTCTGCGGATGACTATATATATATTTTTTTTTTCTAAACATATACTGTTAAATATAAGAGACAATGAATGTCTGTTTTGCTTAATCATGAGCCGTTCTAAACGTTGTATTTTGGCCTTACTTTCAGTTGAAAATAAAGACAAAAATTCTCCAACATTTGGATAATTTTTTATTAAGTTTGTTCTCAGCTTTCGGCTCACATGAGCCATCTTCAGAGAGGTTATTAAGACGGGAATACAATAACATCCGTCCGTGTAATTAATACTATATTTACCAGGAAGGTAGGGAGTAATTAGTTTGTTAAGTGTTTTGGAAAGGTTATATATTGGTGTGGGTATTTGAGAAATGATAGGTCGGAGTGGATGATCTTTTTTATGGATTTTTACATTTCCATAAAGCTAGCCGGGCTGATAGTCACCTATAATCTTTTGAAGTTTATAGGATCCTATTTCAGCATTGTTTGTAGTCATAAGTTTATTAATATGTTTTTTTAAATTTGGTGGTGGTATTACTAGTTAATTTTTTAAATTTTGTGATCGTCCATCATTTTTTGATATTAAAATAAAATTTTTAATATTAATTAGGATCGGGTTTTTGGGATTTACCTTCCTGCTTTTTTCACTTGGATTAAAGTATCTGAATTAATATATATATATATATATATATGCGTATTAATATAAGTGAAGACACACACACACACACACACACACACACACACATATATATATATATATATGTCTTCACTTACCTTAATAATTAATTATAAAAGTCATCGCATATTTGATTTCCAACATACGCATCTAACGTAGAATCAAATAATTTACCTGCAGTCATTGCTGTATAATCTATTGCTAGAAGCTGTTTTATGCACAAGAACATACGGAAGCGATCTTCATTGTGTCATATATAAGACGATGTTTGCAGCAGCAGTGGTAACTTTGAGTGTTGTCTGATTAATGAATGAAAGCCGAGGGGAAAAAACAAAAAAAAAAAAACAAACTCTGAATTCATTTGTTTTTTCGTGGTGTTCTTTAAGATGGCAGACAAAAGAAGACATCTTTGACTCGATAGGAGTTAGACTAAAAAGATACTAGTTGGTAGATCACGCTAATTACTAATTCTTCCTGAAGGGTCATTAAGTTTGTTTCCCAGCGTGCACCGTGTAAATTTAGTTAGTCAAATTAAATTTTCTCATTTTGATCCGTGAGGCAGCTGACTCGATGAAAATTCTCTTTAGAAATGAGTAGATGTTTCTAATAGATGCCTTTATTTCTCTCGTCTAACAACATCTGACTCCTATGATTTAGATTTCGAAGAGAGAACCTCCCGTGTTTCCGGGTTTAATTTAATTCTCTTACAGCGGCCGTATCCAAAGAGATATACGTGAGAGCCATATCTTGTGCATTACACATTTTGGCGAACCAAAGAAAAATATTAGCAAAATGAATAAAATTTATTTCACCCGTCGACCCTAGCAAACGTGTAAAACAAAACTATACACTATGTTAGTAATAATGGCAATATTAACAGTTTTCCTAGATGGAAATATTTGATATTCATTGACCGAGCATTTTGTGCTAAAATCGGACGTCTTTTTCTTTATTATATATAAACTGGCATCATTATTGGAAAAGATATTATTGGTCATGGATAATGCAATATTAACCGTTTTCTTATAAAAAAAAATAATTTAACATTCATCGACCGAACAGCCTATACTGAAAATTAACATCTTTTTCTTTATTATATATAAATTGGTATTACTTAAATAAAAAAAAAACATTATTGGTCATGGATAATGTAATATTAACCGTTTTCCTATAAGGAAATATTTAACATTCATCCACCGAGCAGCCTATACTGAAAATTAACATCTTTTTCTTTATTATATATAAATTGGCATAATTTTTAGAAAAGATAGTATTGGTTATGGATAATGTTATATTAACCTTTTTCCTATAAGGAAACATTTAACATTCATCGACCGAACAGCCTAGACTGAAAATTAACATCTTTTTCTTTATTATATATGAATTGGCATTATTTTTGGAAAAGTCAGTATTGGTCATGGATAATGTAATATTAACCGTTTTCCTATAAGTAGAGAAAAATTATTGAGAGCGACAAGAGACAGAGCCAAGTGGAAGTCCATGATCGCCTACGTCCTGAAGGGACACGGCACACGAAGAAGAAGAATAACTCAATAAAGAGTTCGAAATTTCAAACATCTGAAGAAGGCCGGTGCTTAAAACGGCCGAAACATCGGAAACATGGTAATAAAGATAAGGACAACAGTCCGAACTATGTAAATAATGTAAATGCTACTTCATTCCAGAAGTGTAGACGAATTTCTTCTATGTGTCTTGTCCTTTCAGGACGTAGGCGATCATGGCCTTCCATCTCTCCCTATCCGTGGTGGTTCTTTCTCCTGTTACACCACGTAATCCCTGTTCTGTCATCCACCTAATCAGGCCCTTCAAATAAGTTATCCGCAACTTTCCCCAGCTTCTTTTTCCCTCTATCTGGCCTGTTAGTATCAGGTTCTCCAAGCCCTTCTTCCTCATTGCATGTCCCAGGAACTTTAGCTGTCTCTTTTTGATGCCCAGTATTAATTTCCTTTTCGTTTCCATCCTTTCCAAAACTTCCTCATTGTTCACATGCTCGATCCATGATATCTGCAGCATCCTTCTGTAGAACCACATTTCAACTGCTTTAATTTCTCCCTTCATCGTTGATGATATTGTTCAGCATTCAATGCCATATTGAAGAACTGACATCGCATAGCAATCCAATACTCTCTTCTTTGTTTCTAGTGAAATTTTCCTGTCTCTTAATAATTTGCTCAACTTCTGGAATGCATCCTTATGCTTTCGGATCTCAGGAATATAAATGTATAGAAACTGCTGTGGCCACAAAGTGAGGGGTTAGTTCATGTATTGATTGAAATATGGAATTGATCCCCCACTTTTTCCAGTATGCTTCTGTAGAAACACATTTCAGTTGCTTCAAATTTTTCCTTCATCTTTGATGATATTGTCCAGCATTCACTGCCATATTGAAGAACTGACATCGCATAGCAATCCAGTACTCTCTTCTAATGAAAGCTTCCTGACTCTTTATACTTTACTCAGCTTCTGGAACGCGTCCTTCGCCATGCCAATTCGCCTTCGCATTTCTGTGTCACACTTTCCGTCTTCTGTTAGAACACTTCCTAGGTATTTAAATTTTGATTTTAGTATCCCCCATATGTCTTCTGTTGGAGGTCTTGCAACCAGCACTGTACCATCTGCGTACCTTATGCTGTTCAAATTCTGGCCTCCGATGGCAAATCCTGCCATAGCATCAAGGGTCCTCAGAATAGTCTCGCTGTACTAGAGAGTAACATTGCTGTTTTTATCCCGAAACAAGTGTGCTGATAATAATCAGGAATAAAACGATGGGATAGATATACATATTTGGGAGACGAATGATGACAAGCTCCTCATAGTTGGCAATTCTGAAATGTGATGTATCTACTATTTGGTACATTTGCTTGTTAGTGATTCTATAGCGCCAGCCAACAATTTTCAACAAAGAATTATCTTTGCCTAGACCATCAAAACCTTTTTCATCATCGAAGTGGTTGTATATAGATGACGGTTTAAATTTTTCTGAATGGTTTTGATGTCATGCATGACATCCGCATGAAAGTCTGAATCCAACAAAGCTCGAGTATTCAGGCAGATGTTTTATTTTCGTCGCAAAATATTGGGCGAAACTACATCTAACATAGCCTATTCTATGTTTGATTCCTTTTATCATTCTTATATACTTAATTAGTAGAAAAAAAGTAATTGCCAACTTCGAAATAAACAATAAGAACGCGCATCTGGTCAGGCGCCTCTGCTGTTCATCTCAGAGTTCTCGACAGGCTCCAAAGGAGAATCTGTAACGTGGTCAATCCCGACCTGGCAGCTCGACTCCAGCCACTTCTCACCAGCAGGGTGTGGCTTCCCTCAGTCTCTTCTACAAATATTTTCATGGCTTCTGCTCCGACGAACTTAGATCACTGGTGTCCCCTCTACAAGAATTTACTAGTGCAACCAGACTGGCAACAAGGTCCCACTTTTTTTAGAGTTAAATCAACCAAATGCAGCCGATAATTCTACTCCATCAGCTTCTTTTCTCGCACATCTCACCTGTGGAACTCACTTCCATATACTTGCTTTCCTGACGGTTACAACCTCCAGGAATTTAAATGCAATGTCAATTCCCATCTTTTATCCACTTGACTCCAGTTCTTTCTACATCACTCGTGTATCTTGTTTTTTTTTCTTTTCTCTCTATCTTCGCAAATGTCTTCAGATCTGTGTTCCCATCCTTCTCTTGCCCTTTTTCTGACACCCCCTGTAACTGGTTCGTCTTTCTCTTCATTCTCCTCCTGACTAAAATTTTACTCTCTTATGTAGACCCCCGGGCATCAGAGCGGCACTGCCTTGCTTGGGGTGAAACGATTAAAAAAAAAATAATAAATTTAGAGGCACGGTGAATAACGGCTCGGATTGAGGAATTGAAGAGTTAAGTTCGAATTCTACTCGAAAGCATGACATTCACTTACGCACTAATACACTTGGGAAAGGTATAAATTCATGCCTTCTCTTCCCAGCTATGGGTAAATAGCAGGACAGACTGAATTCTATGGTTTTGCTTTTGCAGTCTACTGCAGTAAGAATTGTCAATCTACTGTAGAGAAAGCTTCCCGCCAAATGCGATTGGCGTTCGTTTGTGAAGTACAAAAAATTCCCTTGAAACTTCTAGAGAAGATTCCGGCTCAACCAATAAAAAGTGTTGTGACGTAGCTCGATCACGTGACCGGGTTCACTTATATACAGAAAGAGTGAGCCGGTTGAAGGGGGAAGTTAGTGTGAGCTGAGGGCTACTTTTAACCTTCGTGTGACTTGCTAACTCAACCACCCGTATTGTTGTGATCTACTACGGACTATTATATTTGTATCTACCGAACAAGATATTATTTTATCATCCGTGTATTGTTTACTACCTCGACGATACAACAAGTTTTAAGTTACAGTTTAGCCATAGGAAAAAGTAATAAGTTTGAACTGTCGCCAGGAAGATATGTTTTAAAAAGAAGCTGTCTTTTCTCCCATATATATTATGACCATTTTGTTTAATTTATTTATTAGGATACAATGACTGGTGTCAAAGGGTGACTGGCGATCTAATTTTATTTAATGCTTGCATTTTCTTCATTCTATATGAAAACTTGGGTATTTTCCAACATATTTCACTGAAATTTTAAATTTACAAAACTGTAGTTGATAATTATATTTATAGCAGAAGAACTTCTGTTTAAAATGACGCCAGAAGGATATGTTTTAAAAAGGCGCTTTCTTTTTTTACCCCTATATATTTTGATCATTTATATTAAAATCGTATTTAAAACATAAAAAGCTAACTTTCTAATATATTTAATTGAAATTTCCACTTTACATAATTATAGTTTTGTTGTGACGGAGCTCGATCACGTGATCGGGTTCGCTTATATACAGAAAGAGTGAGCCGGTTGGAGGAGGAGGTTAGTGTGAGCTGAGGGTTACTATTAACCTGCGTGTGACTTGCTAACCCGTATTGTTGTGATCTACTACGGACTATTATATTTGTATCTACCGAACAAGGTATTATTTTATCATCTGTGTATTGTTTACCATCTCGACGATACAACAAAGAGTGGAAATTAATGCAAGATTTCACAGTTCTAGCATCACTCTTTCATAAACAGCCTACAAACTTTTCAGCCCACTCTCGTACCTAGAAAGAAACAATGCAGTTGAAATTAATTCAAACAAGGTTTCACAGTTCTAGCATCACTCCTTCATTGTCAGCCTTTGAACTTTTCAGCCTACCCTCGTATGGCTACACATTCCGAAATACTTTAGTAGGAATGCTGGATATGGCACGTATAAAAATGAAATGATTACACCCTTGGAATTAAAGTTGCATTTTACTATTCTTGAAGGATTAATAAATGCAATAAACTTCTGAGAAAAACTCCGAGTGTTACCTCTTAGAAGTTAAAAGGCTTAAGCATAGTGATGAAAACCTACACGTAAAACGGTTTGAACTATTACACTGGTTTACAAAAAACAAATTTGAAATGATGTCAAGACACCAAACATCTTTTATAGCAAATTTGAGGGCGCTGAATTTGAAAATGAAACAAAAAAAATCTTTTCTTGGTTAGCTACCGTTTTTACTGTACAGAAATGCCTAATTTTTTTAAAAGTAGTTTTCCATTTGTTTTCTGTATATATGATACTGACCAATTGTTGTATCGTCGAGGTGAATGATCCACAGAGAAGAATGAGTGCTTAATGTATTTATTTAGCACAGTATCCCATGCTAACAAATATATACAAAAAATACAGAACAATAAGATTCAAACTATTAACAAGACAAAACTTACGAGCAAAAGAGAGGAGGGTGTAAATGGTGAATAGCCGACGAAGTAAATCAGTCCGAATATTAATCTGCTAGTCTAATTTATTAAGAATAACCCATTAAATACATATCGCAAATTCGGCTCCAAGGACTATTGGCGGTTATGCAAACGGGTGCTGAACAATAGCAAATCCTCAATCCCTCCTTTAATCAATGAATTTGAGGTCCTCACGTCATCTGCGGACAAAGCTGAGTGCTTTTCTCGCAGATTCTCATCCAACTTCACATTTGACTCGTCTGGAGTACCTTCACCCAACTTCCCTCTTAGAACTGAGGCTAAACTGTACGACGTATATATTACCCCGACAGTAGTATCCCGAGTAATTTCAAAACTTGACCCCATAAGGCGAGCGGTAATGATGGAATCTCGGTAATAGTCCTTAAGAGGTGTGCTCATGAACTCTCCCCTGTATAATTAATGCCTTTCTGCTTCCTGTTTTCCTGCATGTTGGAAGTTCTCTTCAGTCGTTCCTGTATTTAAGAACTGTGGTGAACCCTTGGACCCATCCAATTATCGCCCTATCAGCCTACTACCAATTTTCGGGAAAGTGTTCGAGGCCATAATTAATACTGAAATAGTTCAACATCTTACTGCCCACAAACTCTACTCTGACAGGCAGTATGGCTTCCGCTTTGTCAGGTCCACGGCCGACATGCTAACAACCATTACGGAATACATGCTCCAGGCCCTAGATGAGTCAGGCGAGGCTCGTGCTGTTGCTCTGGACATCCCCAAGGCTTTTGACAGGGTTTGGCACTCTGGCCTTCTATGCAAGCTACGGGGTTACGGTGTTACCGAACGCTTGCTTGATCTAATCCAATCTTTTTTAAATAACCGCAAAATGAAGGTCATTCTGAATGGACATGCCTCTACATCCTACAGCACAAACGCTGGTGTCCCTCAGAGCTCTATCCTGGGCCCTACGCTCTTCCTTATTTTCATAAATGACCTCCCAGATGATATCAAGAGCCAAGTTGGCATCTACGCAGATGACACCACAATTTACTCCCGCATCAGGAGAGAAACCCGTCGTGGAGGACAAACATAAACTTGCTGCTGACCTTGAACGGGATCTACACTCTGTGGTGAATTGGGACAAGAAATGGCTTGTCAATTTCAATGCGACTAAGACCAAGCTGTTGTCTGTCAATCATCACAGGCAACCTCTCCTGCCTCCCATAAGTATGGACCAAACGAGTCTCCTCGGCCTTACCCTCTCTTCTGAACCACTACATTGAGTCCATAGCTAAATCCACTTCTAAGAAGGTTGGGTCACTGTGTCGGGCCAGGATGATTTTTTCTGCCTGAATCCATTCTGCATATATACAAATCAACCATTCGTCCGTGCATAGAATACTGCTGCCATATATGGTCAGGCGCCCCTGCTGTTCATCTCAGTGTTCTCGACAGGCTCCAAAAGAGAATCAGTAATGTGATAGGTACCGACTTAGCGGCTCGACTACAGCCACTTCCCCACCGACGAGATGTGGCCTCCCTTTGTCTGTTCTATCAATAATTTCATGGCTTCCGCTCCAACGAACTTAATTAACTGGTGCCTCCTCAACAGGTGTTTACTCGTGCAACCAGACTGGCAACTGGGTCTCACCCATTCACAGTTAGATTAACCAAATGCAGACGACAATTCTACTCCTGCAGTTTCTTCTCTCGCACTTCCCGCCTGTGGAATTCGCTTCCATATTCTTGCTTTCCTGACGGCTACAACCTCCAGGAATTTAAATGCAATGTCAATACTCATCTATTAACCACTTGACTCTAGTTCTTTCCCCACCCCGTATATCCTTTCCTTTCTCGCCACCTTTGCAACTGTCATCACACCTGTATTCCCATCCTTCTCTTACTCCTTTCTAACTGGTTCGTCTTCCTCTTCACGCTCTTCTACTTAATGTTTTTACTCTTATGTAGCCCCCCTGCACATCAGTGGCATTACCGCCTTGCTCGGGGTGATACGATTAAAAAAGATATTTGTAGACTCTTTCGAGTTATGAGCTAGTCTATCGATTACAGTGCTGAAATGGTGCTAGCTGCACTAGAACATCTCCCCTTTGAAATTTTATGTCCCCTGAACGACATATTTTGTCTTTTATGGTCTATTTCCATAGTATCCGTTGGTATTCGTTTTCGCTTACTTCAACAATTCTGCTGTACTCTTTGAGGAATAGGTACGTCGAACATATCGTAAATCACCGTCATGGGGTTCCTCCCTGCTTTGATCTGTGTTCGTCGTTTACTTTTCTTTATTTGATTTAAATGCCTCTTAATCCTCCATTTTGAATGTTTTATCAAGTACAACATTTTACTAATTCTTTTATCAAGGCTTCTTTTTACCATGTTGCTTTTCCCAATTTATAATGTTTTAAATTAATGTTTTGGCTAGGCTTGTGGTGTTTACCAGTGGTATTTCTTCTTTCGTCTATTTTCTTTACTGTGTGTATCAATTTATCGAATACCGAACGAATTTTCCTCGCAAACATGAGTTCGACTGAGGCCATTCACATTTACATTAGGTTTTATGCGATATATGGATAAAAGTTTTTGTAATTCTTCGTTCACGGTTTCAATTCAGCTTGCCTTCTTGATCTCTTAAACACACATCAGTAAATCTTTCCACTATTCCGTATAAGTTTGGGTCGTTGGGTGGGAATGTTCGGTGAATGACTGAATAAATTTTACAAACATTTTCAAAATATTTTGAAGAAAATTGTGTAATGTTGTTGAACACAATTCTACGCAGATGACACCACAATATACTCTCGCACCAGTAAGAAACCTAACATGGCGGACAGACATAATCTCGCTGCTGACCTTGAACGGGATCTACACTCTGTGGTGAATTGGGGCAAGAAGTGTCTTTTCAACATCAATGCGTCCAAGACCAAGCTGTTGTCTGTCAATCATCACAGGCAACCTCTCCTGCCTCCCATAAGCATGGACCAAGCGATTCTCCCTGAGTGCAATACACTGCGCCTCCTCGGCCTTACACTCTCTTCTGATCTCAAATGGAACCACTACATCGAATCCATAGCTAAATTCACTGCTAAGAAGGTTGGGTCACTGTGTCGATCCAGGATGTTCTTTCCGCCTGAATCCATCCTGCATATATAGAAGTCTACCATTCGACCCTGCATGGAGTACTGCTGCCATTTATGGTCAGGCGCCCCTGCTGTTCACCTCAGTGTTCTCGACAGGCTCCAAAGGAGAGTTAGTAACATGATAGGTGCTGATTTGGCGGCTCGACTACAGCCATTTCCCCACCAACGAAATGTGGCCTCTCTTTGTCTCTTCTATAAATACTTTCATGGCTTCTGCTCAGACGAACTTAAGTCACTGGTGCCTCCTCAATAGGTGTTTACTCGTGCAAGCAGAATGGCAACTGGGTCCCACTCATTCACAGTTAGGTTAGCCAAATGCAGACGACAATTCTACTCCTGCAGCTTCTTCTCTCGCACTTCCCGCCTGTGGAACTCGCTCCCATATTCTTGCTTTCCTGACGGCTACAACCTCCAGAAATTTAAATGCGATGTCAATACTCATCTACTAACCACTTGACTCTAGCCCTTCCTCCACCCCGTATATCCTTTCCTTTCTCTCCCCCCTTGCAACTGTCATTACACCTGCATTTTCATCTTTCTATTGCTTCTTTCTAATTGGTTTGTTATCCTCTTCTCTCTCCTCTAATTAATTTCCTTTCAGTTATGTAGCCCCCCCCCCCCCCGCACATCAGTGGCATTTACGCCTTGCCCGGGGTGAAATGATTAAAAAACAAGTGGTACGCCGAATCTAGCGAATAACGAAACAAGTATATATTGTGATCTTAATGTCCTTTTCAGGCCCTCCCCATTTACGCACTGCTTCCAGGACAAAGGGTTTGTTGTACTTCGCGATCTTCTCCCTATTACAGGCATCGAGGGTGCCTATAACGGAATCGTATCGCATTTGTACATCCAGGAGTACTATGTCCCGGTCGCCCACGATAGTGAGGTCGGGCTGCCTTAGGCCGCGTGTTGTTTCAAATCTCTACACATGGATGACTTTAAACCCTCGTTTCGTGATAATCTGTTCCACATGCTGCACCACATTGTCGTGGTGCTTCGTCCGGAGACCGTGCAAGATTAGGCAGGCCTGGGCAATATGTGGCAGGATCATCTGGATATGCATTGTGGTGCAGTGGATATAAACTCGGAACGAGAAATCGGGGAGCCGAGTTCAAATTCCAGTTGAATTCATTGCATTCACTTACGCGCAATTACCCTTGGGAAAGGTATTAATCTGTCTCTTCCTTCCAGTTATGGGTTAAATAACAGGGCAGATTGGATTCTATAGCCTTGGCTGGCAACCAATCTACCGCAGAAAGCAATGACAACCTACTGCGGGATAATCTTCTGCCCAGTCAGTCATGTCTTTTTCGAGACATGATCGCTCAAGCGTGTTTCACGTATGGCACTTAACTGACTGATTGAATATAATAGTTGGAATTATGATTGACTTCTGGTCATAAAGTGGGAGATCAGTTTTCTATTGTTATTAGGTAATAAACTGATCACCCACTAATTATTACATAATAATAGAATACATCTCTTCTCCCTCTTGTTATGAATCAAATAACAGGACAGATTGGGTTCTATAGCCTTGGTCGGCAATCAGTCTACCGCAGAAAGCAATGGCAACCTACTGCGGGATAATGTTCTGCCCAGTCAGTCATGTCTCTTTCGAGACATGATCGCCCAAGCGTGTTTCACGTATGGCACTTAACTGACTGATATATCGTGACACTACTAGTTGACGTTTACATTTAAGACCTTCTGGCCACATGGTGAAGCTGTCGATCACAATAAAGTAATGACCCTTTTATGGGGCCGGCATAGTCAATGTGTAGTCTTGACCATGGTTTATCCATGGCCAAGACTACACAGAGACTCGATTTCGCAGGTGGCACCTTTGCTGGCAACAGTTTTTGCAAGATCTTTTCAGAATTTCATTTTCTTTGTCCACCCCCATACCAACAGACGTAACTCCTCATGAGAACTTTCATTCTTGATATTACTGGGTGTCCTGTATACAAATTCCTCAAGGATTTCCTTGTTAAAACTGCTGGTATTACCACATGATATCCATATAACAATATACCGTTACATATAAGAAAAATATTATCCTCTTTATGATTCTTTTGCTCTATTACCTCATTTTTTTTGTTTGTAAGGAATTTATCAAATTTTCCTTTGGACATTATTTCTTCCAACTTGAGTGGTAGTTCTTTTACTATCCATTTCGGAACTCAGTAAAGCAATAACTGTCTCCTCTAATGGTTCGCTTGTTTTTGGAATTAACTCAGACAAACCATCAGCGTGTGCTATTTTCTTAGACGGTCAAAACTCCATTTTAAAAGAGTTTTAACAAGATGGTTCCCCATCTTTGTAGGCGATTAGCTAAATGTGTAGAAAGTCCTTTTTTAGCCGAACAAAGACTGTAGCGGGCGGTGGTCAGTTTGTGAATAATTAGCTTCTGTCAGAAGCAAGGTCCTAGAAACATGATATACGGCCTTTGACTGACCATCATTTTCTTTGTGTAAGAGTACGGACTTTATAGCCTGAAGTCTCTTCTTCATGCGTGAAAAGTTTTCTATACAACTTCAAGACTCCTCTTTATCAGTGAAGAGTTTTCTGTAGAACTTCATTTCAAATCTCTCCTTTATCCGTGAAGAGCTTTCTATAGAACTTCATCTCAAGTCTCTTCATCCGTGAATAGTTTTATATAGAACTTCATCTCAAGTCTCCTCTTTAACCGTGAAGAGTTTTCTATAGAACTTCATCTCAAGTCTACTCTTTAACCGTGAAGAGTTTTCTATAGAACTTCATCTCAAGTCTCTTCTTCATCCCTGGAGAGTTTTCTATAGAACTTCATCTCAAGTCTCCTCTTCATCCGTGAACAGTTTTTTTTATAGAACTTATCTCAAGTCTCCTCTTTATCCGTGAAGAGCTTTCTGTGGAACTTCATCTCAAGTCTCTTCTTCATCCGTGAAGAGTTTCCTTTAGAACTTCATCTTCAGTCTTTTCTTCATCTTGAACAGTTTTTTATAGAACTTCACCTCAATTCTCTGCTTTAGCTGTGAATAGTTTTCTATAGAAATTCATCTCATACCTCTTCTTTATCAGTGAAGGGTTTTTTATAGAACTTCATCTCAAGTCTCCTCTTTATCCGTGAAGAGTCTTCTACAGAAATTCATCTCATACCTCTTCTTTATCAGTGAAGGGTTTTTTTTTATAGAAGTTCATTTCAAGTCTCCTCTTTATCCGTGAAGAGTTTTATAGAGAACTTCATCTCAAGTCTTTTCTTCATCCGTGAAGAGTTTCCTATAGAATTTCATCTCAAGTCTCTTCTTCATCCCTGGAGAGTTTTTTATAGAACTTCATCTCATGTCACCTCTTTATCAGTGAACAACTTTCTGTGGGACTTCATCTCAAGTCTCTTCTTCATCCGTGAAGTGTTTTCTATAGAACTTCATTTCATGTCTTTTCTTCATCAGTGAAGAGTTTTCTATAGAACTTCATTTCATGTCTTTTCTTCATCCGTGAAGAGTTTTCTATAGAACTTCATTTCATGTCTTTTCTTCATCCGTGAAGAGTTTTCTATAGAACTTCATTTCATGTCTTTTCTTCATCAGTGAAGAGTTTTCTATAGAACTTCATTTCATGTCTTTTCTTCATCCGTGAAGAGTTTTCTATAGAACTTCATTTCATGTCTTTTCTTCATCCGTGAAGAGTTTTCTATAGAACTTCATTTCATGTCTTTTCTTCATCCGTGAGTGAATTATTGAGTAATTATAGGAGAATTGGTATCACGTCATTTTTGAGCATGTTTACATTTGTTTTCGATTAAATTTACATATTTTGAACATTTCGTTTATTTTTTTGAAAGCATTTTTCACTATTCCATTACGCCATTGGATTTTTTGTCAATTTTTAAAGCTCTTTTCGGTTAGTCACATTGCAGTACTTGATTTATTTTGATGTTTTCAATTCATAGCCCGCATTGAGTTATGTCCCATACGTGATACACTCTTGGCCAATAGAAAAAGACATGACTGACTGGGCAGAAGATTTTTCAGCAGTAGGTCGCCATTACTTTCTGCCGTAAACTGGTTTCTAATCAATAGTAGTCAATCTGTCTTGCTATTTAGCCCATAACTGAGGAGAGGGATACATTCCTTTTTCCAAGGGTATTTGCGCCGAATTGAATGCAACGAATTCAACTGGGTTTCGAACTCGGCTTTCAGACTTTTCGTTCAGAGCCGATAGCCACTGCGGACATCCTTAGCATGCATTATTTGTCTATATTTAAGAGACGCGGTATTTACATTATTCGGGGTTAGAACGTTCTCTTTCTTACCATGAAGCCCGGGTTCGAATCTCACCATGGCCGGTTTGGGAAGAAGATTGTTTCTTGATGTTATCGGTCTAGAGAAGGTAACCGCAGCGTCCGGCACCTTTTGAAAGTGACTGAAAACCATACTACGGGGTTCAACCTTGTGAGTGAAATTTTATAGACGGAACCCTTTAGAAGCCATCGATGGCTGTGTTACCACGAAGTCACAAGTCATCGTGACCGAGATTTGAGCGTCCTGGTCTTGTTCTGTTGTTCACTGCTAGATAAAGCGATATCTCCCAGAAACTGTAACTAAGGTCCACTAAGCATAGTTGCAGTATAAACCACAGGTGGGTTCTGTGGGTGTTGAACAAACACAAATGTGCCTGAACAGGCGTCTACAATGGGTATCAGCGAGCCAACTTAGTAGACAAGCATCCTTGGATACGAATGGCTAGCCATACAATACAATACATTATTCTGATTCCTCATATTTATTGTCATATTCACGACGTTTCAGCCGTTGTAAGCTCCGACCTTCTTCAAGTGATTGGAATTTTGAACCGAACCCTTGCATAAATGCGTTGGTTGGATCGAGTGACTTGACACAAAGAGTTGTGAGTTCGATACCTGGCGACAGAAGAAGGCGTGGCAATTCTTAGAAAATAATAGTAAAGGAAAATGTGAAGAACCATGATCATGGATCATGTCATTAAGAAAAACGTAAAGGCTACGTGCTGGTAAAATAACGGTTATCAGCGTCGTCTTAGAATATCGGCTTCGACTGTAATGTTCACGTTGGCACTAACGCTATAGAGAAATGCACGGATACCATTCTTCCAACAACAGCTATGGATAGACTAGGCCCCCAATCCTTGTATGGCAGTCAGTCTAGGAAAAGTAAATCTCTGAATTAAAACTGAAAACTGGAATCGAAAATTGCTGTATTATCTTTGCAAAGAAGCATATTAAATCACAGATAACAAAATAAAGAAACTATGGAGGGCCATGCCCGCCTGCATCCTCAAGGGAAATGGAATTTAATTAAAAAGGTGAATTGAATAATAGAGTTAAATGTGCTATAATGTCTGGCAACCAACGTAAGAGAATGAAAACTCTGAATTGCTAATTTTGGAGAGAGCGACGGCAACTGATTCAATATCATTCCCAAGAGGTCATGACAATTCGCAGATAATAAAAAAAAATCCTTGGAGGGCCATGATCACTTCTATACTGAAGAGATATGTTTTCTAAACATGGATGTATTTTAAGAGAAGGGAAAGGAAAAATACTTGACTATCTTTCCCAAGATGTCATGGCGATTTACAGATAATAAAGAAAAGGAATGTGTGGAGGGCCATGATCACTTCTATCCTAAGGAGATTTGGTCACTAAAAAGTAAGTAGTTTAAGAGAAGGGAACGGGAAACTACTTCACCCTTTCCAATAAGGGATGGCGATTTACAGATAATAAAAAAAAGGAATGTGTGGAGGGCCATGATCACTTCTACCCTGAAGATATATGGTCTTTAAAATAGTAAGCAGTTTAAGAGAAGGGAACGGGAAACCACTCTACTGTCTTTGCCAATATGTCAAGGCAATTCACAGATAATACAGAGAAAGGAATCTGTGGAGGGCCATGATCCCTTCTACCCTGAAGAGATATGGTCTCTAAAATAGTAAGTAGTTTAAGAGAAGGGAACGGAAAACCACTCTACTATCTTTGCCAAGAAGTCAAGGCAATTCACAGATAATACAGAGAAAGGAACGTGTGGAGGGTCATGATCCCTTCTACCCTGAAGAGATATGGTCTCTAAAATAGTAAGTAGTTTAAGAGAAGGGAACGGGAAACCACTCTACTGTCTTTGCCAAGAAGTCAACGCAGTTCACAGATAATACAGAGAAAGGAATGTGTGGAGGGTCATGATCCCTTCTACCCTGAAGCAATATGGTCTCTAAAAAGGGTAACTAGTTTATGAAAAGGTGACGGGAAATCACTCTACTATATTTCACAAAAAAGCATGTCAATTTACAGGCAATAAAAAAAGGAAGTCTGTGGAGAGCCATAATCACCTGACGAGATATAGTCTCCAAAAAAAGGAAAATATATTAAGAAAAGGGAAAAGGAAACCACTCTACTATCTTTCCCGAGATGTCATGGCAATTCCCAAATACTGAAGAAAAGGAATCTGTGGAGGACCATGATCACTTCTACCCTGAAGATATATGTCCTCTAAAAAGGTAAATATATTAGAAAAAGTGAATGGGAAACGACTCTACGACCTTTCCCAAGAAGCCATGGCAATTCACAGATTATAGGAAACGAATCTGGTGGGCTCCTATTGATTAGTTTCTCTAGAGATTTAGAATTTAATTAAAAAAAATTAATTTAAAATGCGGGGTAGACTGAACTGCCTAGCCTTGTAGTTAATTTTTCTATTTCCCATATTTTAAAAGTATATGAGAGTATTAAAATAATTAACTTTACCTATGCCCCGTATTTTACAAGTATTTGATAGCATTAAAATAGTTTTTTTTTTACATAAGCTCACATCGCGAATTACAATAAAGCACAACCAATAATACTACTAATATTAATTCCTCTCTCTCCGCTGTATTAAACCAACAAAAGAAAGTATCCCCGCGGGAGATAGTGTCAATAGGAAAACAACTGCCCCTCTTTCCTAAAAAATGATGGAAATTCACAGATAAAAGTAAGGAATGTATAGAGAGCCATTATCGTCTATGTTGTGCAAGGACATGGCATAAAAATAACGAACAAACACATAGATGATAAAGTTTGAACTCGGTATATTAGTTAATGATCTTCGACAGCGGAATGCTGACCATCACCTTAAAGTGATCGGCCATAAATATTAGAACTACATATTCCTTGCAGCGACAAATATATTTTTAGCTGTTACGAATATCCATCTGTCTAGCCTTTTCGACTTTCTCTCTTTCTCTTTCCTTTGTAGTAAGTGGGATCGTCAATTTTGGTCAATGACATCGCGTCATATTTATGCGAGCAAAGCCCAGACTACTCTTGTCCAATCAAATTACGCGCTAACAGCCCCGCCCCTTTATCAATGAACAAATCAATACCCCGCCCAATTCCAGAAAGATATCGTCTGTTTCCATTCAGTATTTCTTGTGTCCACCTCTTTCTAGAACTGAATCTCTTAGAAGCTGAGCTGTATATCAAAAGTTGACTCTTGCTTCAAATTCGTCTGGCCATAGTCTGATAGTCTGTGTCTGTGTGCTTACGTCTTAACCAACACGCGTCAATGAATGTAGTATTATACGTATACATATATGTATATATGTAAAGTAATATATATATACACACATATATATATATATATATATATATATATATATATATATATATATATATATGTATTACTATATATATATATATATTCCAAACATATACTGTTAATATAAGAGGCAATGAATGTCTATTATGTTTAATCATGAGCCGTTCCAAGCATCGTATTTTGGCTTTAATTTCAGGTGAAAATAAAGACAAAAATTTTCTAAGCTTTCGGCTCACACGAGCCATCTTCAGAGAGGTTACAAGGATGTTAACACAAAAACATCCACCATCAGCGACGATTTTATCTTGTGTTGACATAAAACTCTGCTATGTTGGAGAATTTTGGTCTGTATTTTCACCTGAAATTAACGCCAAAATACGATGTTTAAAACGTCTCATGATTAAACAAAATAGACATTCATTGTCTCTTATATTTAACAGTATCTGTTTAGAAAATTATCTGCTCTCTCGATACACTATATATATATATATATATATATATATCAAAAGAGAAATGTAGAAAAAGTTATGCCACCTGCAAGGGAAATATTGGTATTGCCAATGACGCATTTCATAAGCTAATCAAAGTATTGAGAGACAGGAATCTTTCATTGCAAACAAAGAAAAGAGTACTTGACTCTTATGTGATATCTCTCCTACTATATGGCGGCGAATGCTGGACGATCTCCTCAAAGAGGAAACAATAAAAATGTGGTTCTACAGAAGAATACTGAGGATACAATGAACTGAACATATGAGAAACAAGGTAAACGTAAATGAAACATACTTAGAATCAGGAAGAGACGGCTGGGGCTTCTAGAACATCTAATAAGGATGGCGGGCCCGGAGAATCTAATGCTCACGGAACGATAGAAGGAAAGACAGACAGGAGAAGGTAGGGTTAGACATGTTTGATAAGCTAGAGCAGAAAATGGCGGAGCAGGGTTTGGGAGAGAGGAAAAATATTATTGTTGGTTGGTTTTTATGGCATATCAACCTCGGCGGGTCATTTATTGCCAACTAAACTTTATTTATTTATTGCTGCTAAAACCTTTTTCTTTCAACAATTTATTGTTGTTTTTTTATATAAGTATTGTGTCTAGTAATACATTTTTCTTTTCGAGTATCAAGATTCATTAGAATTTGTTTTTTTAAGGGAAAGGTCCCTAAGTTCTACCCTTGTTATTTAACTCATAACTGGAGGGAAGAGACGGATTAATACCTTTCCCAAGGATACCAGTGATTAAGTGAATGCAGGGTATTCAACAGGAATTCGAACGCGGCTCACCGATTTCTCTTTCTGAGCCGATATTCACTGCAACACAACGCACATCCGTCACTATGCGCTTACAGCACCTGGTATTCCCAAGCGGCCACCCATCTAAGTACTGACCAGGCTCAACGTTGCTTAACTTCGTTGATCGAGCGAGAACCGGAAAAATATTAAGAGCAACAGAGGCAAATGGAAGTCCATGACCGCCCACGTCCTGAAAGAACACGGCACATAAAGAAGAAGCTTATACACCGAGTACTGTAAAGTTTTATATATAAAGACAAATATTTATGGGCAAATGCATGATAAAGTGGACACCGAATTCATTAGTTGATGATCACCGTAAAGGGACAGACGACAATTTTGAGAAATTTGAGGAAAAGAAAAAACAATTCATTAAAACGAAGGCTCAAAAAGATCGTTGATCTCAAGGTTACCTCCAGTAAATCTACGCTCTTCCTCGTATTAGTAGCAGATCATCCAATATCATAGTGCCGGATATCTAATAACAAACGTGATAAAAAAAAATCTAAACGAAATTGGCTATATATATATATATATATATATATATATCTTGATGTTTATTTTTTACCTCCCCTTTTTTTACTTGTTTAAATCTGTGTGTTACTCCGTTTTGCATATGTATATATTCCTTCCGAAATAATGTTTGTGTGATTAATTCTGGCTGTGAATGAGTCCCCTTCCTCATTTTGCGTGTGAATAATATCTTGTTTTATGTATGCGTGATTTAATTCCTTCCTCTGCATAGTATTATGTGTGTGATTTGATGTATTCTCAAATTTATTTCCGGTTTAAAAGTCCCTCTGTTATGAACGGTCTTTTTTCAAAATATTCTGAATGGAATTAACATTTATTTATTCATCAACGGTCTGAACGAGGCGATTGTAAATTTACATTGTTGAAAGAAATTCTGTATTTAGAACCGTTTAATTATGTGTTGAGTTTTCTTTTATATATATATATATATCCGAGTGAGTATAGAATGAGGAGAGAAAAAAGAAAAATTTTTCCGTCCAAAACATTAATTTAAAACAGTGCTCGATAAATGATGTATAGAGCAGTGAATATTTATTATAAATTATGTTTTAGAACATGTACATAATTTCTTCTATATATGTCCTCTTCCCTACAGTCATATGGTTGTTTCAGTGTTTGAATTTAAACACCTCTTCGGTATATATATATATATATATATATATATATATATTCAAAACAGAAATAGGGTTATTCCAACGAGAGAAATTAGTATAGAATAAAACGTGCGAGAAGCCGTGAACGTTTTCTTTAAAGTGTGGATTTATTGTTGTTGTTGTTATAATTTATATTACTTGTTTTTTGTATGACACATTAAGTGTCCATAATGATATTTGTGACGCTATACGTGTTTCGAGTCTAAAGTTGACTCTCTTCAGGCGAATAAGCATGTGACTTCACACATCAAGGTCCGTTTGCTTTTCTGATGCCCAAGGTATAAATTTATTTATAAATGGAACTGTGTGTCTGTGTCTGTGTATCCGTTACCTATAGACTCCGAAACGGCTGAGCCTATTTTCTTGAAAATTTACACAGTTGTACTATAAGCGTCTGAGAGTGTTCTCAGCTAGGTTTTGTGTCGAGGTACCCCCCGATAAATATCGAAAATCGATAATCGAAAAAATCAGGTTATAGAAGGAGTGGTCCGATTTTAATGAAATTTGATACAGTCATAGACAAAGACATAAGAAACAATATTCAGAAGTTTCAAGGTTGCAGTTCTTACAATAGTGCAGAAAATCAATAATATATATATATATATAAGGCAAGATGTTTGTGCGTGTGTCTGTTTATCTGCCTGTATGTCTGTATTTTCTTTCAGCCCTTTTATTTTAGTTTTTGCTTCGGGTTTGGCTCTAAGTAAGTATAATTGTAGTTTTAGTCTCAGCCATGATACCATTTATTCAGAGGACTTATTTAGCCTTCAAAATTCAGTTTACGACGAAAAAACTTATTTGATATCGATAGCAGGAAATCAAAATTTGACTTACATCCATTCATTTTTCTTTCAGTCCACGGTTTCGCTTTAACTGGAAACAACTATTCTTTTTTAGTCTTTCGTGCCAACGTCCAAAACGTTTGAGCCCCAGGAACATGGATTAGTTTTAAAGCTTTCATCACACCCGAGCAACGCCGGGCTATACTGCTAGTCATGTATAAATAGATAAGTCAAGTGGTGACCAATCAGGTCAGAGAGTTGGGTTTTGTTTCACACTCGCACGTTAAGTTTCTTCTGGCGCCTTCCTAGTCTGTAAAGAATTTTTTCACTGACTTGCGAAATTCACAAAGTGCTTCTCACTTTGATTGAGAAGGTTCATGCCTACTTCGAAGTTTCTTGACGACACTGTTCTCATTTTCTCATTCGTCAGAGCTGTTTACCGCTAGGTCCCTGTTTTTTCTTTATATAGAGCATGATGGGATTTTTGTGGGAGCGGTCTGGTTTGTGATTGGTTGATTTTCTTTTTAGCGTGAAATTGTAATTTAGTGACTAAATTGCTTTTTTTTACTGTAGTTTACTGGTGGAAAGGCCTTTTAGCCAAGCAGATTTTGTTTTCACTCGTCAGAGCTGTTTGCCGTTAGGTATCGGTTTTTTTCTTGTTTATATAGAGCATGATGGGATTTTGTGGTAGCGGTCTTGTTTGTGATTGGTTGATTCTCTTTTTGTTCGTGTGAAATTGTAATTATGTCTAGTGCCTAAATTTCTTTTTTTTTTTTTTTACTGTAGTTTACTGGTGGAAAGGCCTTTCAGCCAAGCAGAATTTATTTTCATAATATGCTCGATATCAAGTTAAGAATAGAGTGTTAATAGAATTTATGTGGATAGTTTGTCACTTCGCTGAACGACCTTATTTCCGTCATGTCGATTTCGAAGTTCCGTGTGGGAACTATTGAAATTTCTTCATTTTTCAGGGTCATCAAAAACCATGAAGAATGAAGCCATCGTAATAACGCCGTCACAAAACTTCAAATCGGCATGACTGAAATAACACTGCTTATCTAACTGACAGACTTCTCATTAATTCTATTAATGCTCTATCTTGAAATGGAGCACTTTAGGAAAAAAAACTAATTAACCTAACAAACCTTTTTACCAATAAACTACAGCAAAACAGCAATTTTGGTACTAAGCATCATTATAATTTCATACACACACAAGCATTTATATTACTTCAACTGGTATGACAGTGGGGACTTTTTATTTGAAATAGATGCCCCATGCTTTATTTATTAAGCAGTGTGTATTACATCTAACAGTTTGCACATTCAGGAAGTCTTAGTAAAAGAAATGTGTCCTGGTTGGAATCAAATCTCTGTCACCCTATATCGGTGAAACCATTGTTTGTTCAGGCGTGCTTTGCCACTCAGGTAACAACGAACATCACAGTAAGTGTTGGAAAAAGGAACCATTATACTTTAACACACACACACACACACACACACACACACACACACACACACACACACACACACACATATATATATATATATATATATATATAATCCATCATTTATATTACTTCAACTGGCATGATACATAATATTTTCATTTGGGTGATCTAATAATTATGACCGGTAGTATATATATATATATATATATATATATATATATATATATATATGAGTAAAGTAATCTGAAGAGTAAAGATATCACAATAATTCTTTTACGAAATTTTGAAGTTGGCATAACTGAAATAACACTGCTCAGCAAAGTAACAATTTTCTCTACACCAATTCTCTCAATCCCTTTCTTTCTCTCTCTCTCTCTCTCTCTCTCTATATATATATATATATATATATATATCAATGAATTTATATATCCATATATCCAGGTAAATTCCGATAGAGACGAACTCAGAAGAACTCAATGTTAAATTCATTTATTTAATCTAACTGAGTAATATAATTTAGGAAAGATTTCTTATTTATTACAATTCCAATGGGTAATACATATTTCACCGCATAATGATGTTATATTGCGGCTCGTCAGACCCAAATGGTATAAAAATATATATATATGTTAAATGTGTGTGTGTGTATATATATATATATATATATATATATATATGCAATTTGTTATATATATTATTTATATATGCGCAGTACTTATTTGAAAGCGCTCAGTATCAGTGATAGAGCTAAGATATTCAGTTGGGTTGGTGTTAGTTTGTAACCGGGGGTTTGACTCTTTTGCGATCGTTAGACAAACTGATAATTTTTTTAAAAAAAATTGGATATTGGCGTTTTTGTGGAAGTGGGAGGAAAATTGGGAGAAAAATTTGTCATCGGGACGTCTCTCTTACAAACGCAGACATAGATACACACTTGTACACCCATTGACGTACGCAGAGATACACACACTAGCGCGATCGTCCACCGGTGCTCACACAAAGATAACTATATGTGAACAGTATGGGGCTTGCCATATATGTATATGTGTGCCGTTGTGTTTATACATTCGCATTTGATGCGTGTACAAGTGTGTATCTATGCCTGCGTTTGGTTTGTATGAGAGACGTTGCAACGACAAATTTTCCTCCCAATTTTAAATATTGAAATTTTTTAAAATTTCTTTTGTCAATCGGAAAGTTTAGGGTTTAATCGATAAGATTGCACTGAAAAATTAAAAAAAAAATTGAAAAACAACAAATTCAAAGGTGGTGGTAGTCTCCTTCAGGTCTGCCGTTATCACCAAGGACAATACAAATTCAGAAGAACTTGTCCCTGTGTTTTAATGGATTACGGGAAGGCGTTCGACAAAGTACGACATAAAATCTTGTTAGAGCTGCCCGGCAATCTTGACATATTCGGGAAAGTAAATTAAAATGATCAAGAACCTATATTGACAGCAACACCCCTGCATACGGACAGGAAATAAATCCAGTATATATACAAAAATAGAAACGGATGTAAGACAAGGATGTGTCTACTCACCGGATATATTCAACATATATACCAAGGGAATTCTGAGAGAACTAGAATCTCTGCCAGGATTCATCATTGGCAGCCACAATCTCATCAATATAAGATGATACAGTGTTGATAGCAGACACGAAAAAAAAAACAAAAACTACAAGACAGAAAGTAGCGAAGAGAATCAAGATGAAAGGAATAAATCTAAACTGAATGGATTGTCTTCAACAAAAAAAAAAAAAAGAAAAGAAAAAAACCCATTGCTGGTCGGGGAT
The DNA here is from genome assembly GCA_037127315.1 of Ascarosepion bandense. NCBI lineage: Eukaryota > Metazoa > Mollusca > Cephalopoda > Sepiida > Sepiidae > Ascarosepion > Ascarosepion bandense. The sequence goes on along the minus strand of JBBBDQ010000128.1, from coordinate 718,523 downwards.
ACTGAAATCTAGCAGGTACAGAAATTTAATTACCTCGGAAGAGTTCTAACAGAGGACGGAACGTGAGATACGGAGATCGAAAGGCGTATTAGGATGGCCAAGGATGCGTTCCAAAAACTGTGGAGGAGAATATAGAGACAGGAAAATTTCGTTGGAAAGAAAGATGATACAGTGTTGATAGCAGACACGGAAAGGAAACTACAAGACAGAAAGTAGCTAAGAGAATCAAGATGAAAGGATTGAATGGATTGTCTTCAACAACAACAACAACAACAACAACAACAACAACAACAACAACAACAACAGAGCCCAAAATGCCAAAACCAGTACAGGATAATTTTGTGATATTTGTCCTTCTATATGGCAACAGAAATGTGGTTCTATAGAAGGAATCAAAGAACACCATGGACCAAACATGGGAGTAACGACGAGGATTTGGGGAGAAAGGAAACGAAAGAGAAGCTTATGTTTAACACCAGGAAAAGTCAGCTGAAGTTTCTGGGGCATTCAATGAGGAAAGAGGGCTTGGAGAATCTGATACTTACCGGGCAGATAGCAGGAAAGATACGGCACATAAAAAAAAGTTTTGTCATGCAAGTGGTGCAGCGGATATCCGCTCGGAATGAGAAATCAGGAAGCCGAGTTCAAATTTCAGCTGAATCCTTTGCATTCACTTACGCACAAGTACCTTAGGAAAGGTATTAATCCGTCTCTTCCCTCCGGCTATGGGTTAAATGGCAGAACATTGGGTTCTATAGCCTTGGTTGGCAACCAGTCTACCGCAGAAAGTGCTGGCAACTTACTGCAAGGAAATATTTTGCCCAGTCAGTCATGTCTCTTTTGAGACATGATCACCCAAGCGTGTATCACGTATGGCACTTGACTGACTGACTAACCCTTGGGAAAGGTATTAATCCGTTTCTTCTCCCCAGTTATTGGTCAAATAACAGGAAAAACTGAGTTCTATAGCCTTGGCTAGCAACCAGTCTACTGCAGAAAGTAATGGCAACCTACTGCTGGATAATCCTTTGCCCAGTCAGTTATGTCTGTTTTGAGACATGATCGCCCAGGTGTGTATCACGTATGGCACTTAACTGACTGTCTATCATGTCAACGATTATGTCGTGTGCTAATGTTGTTTAATTCAAAGTCGCAGACTTCAACAAATTTCCTTATTTTTTTTTGTCGAGCGAATATTTTAGAAAGAAGAAATTCAAAGAAAATGAAGACTTATTTTATAGTGTTTATTTTAGTTTGTGATTTTTTTGTTTTAATCATTTGAAAACAAAGAAATGGAAATTTGAACATTAAATTCAGAATAACGCCGCATGAATATTCAAGCGTTTAATCGAGAGAAAAACTGTGAGAGAAAGTTTCTTTTATTTCGTCATTGGCTACTGTGGAAAATGAAGAAAATAATTGGTTGATAAACAATTTTTTAAATTTTATTTCATCACTCAAAATGAAGGATTATCTAAAAGATGTCATTTTTTTCAGACTTTCTTTTATTTTAATTTCCTCGGTCATTTTTAAAATGTAAAATGAATTTATATGGATACGTAAATCAATCTCTTTAAATATCAATTAATTAGATTTTTGTAGAATAAACGTTTTTTATATCTGAGACGAAATGGAAGAGTTCACGGAGAGGATCAAAAAAGTAAATTTTATATCACAAGAAAAAATACAAAACAGACGTTTACCAAATTGTCTGATGTATAATTTCGGTGGATATTCATCCAGATCTATCTGGCCATCGCTTCATATCTATCTATCTATCTATCTATCTATCTATCTATCTATCTATCTATCTATCTATCTATCTGTCTGTCAGTTCGTATCTCGGTTTGTTCATATCTATCTATCCATCTATCTATATATCTATCTGTCAGTCAGTTCGTATCTCGGTTTGTTCATATCTATCTATCTATCTATCTATCTATCTATCTATCTATCTATCTATCTATCTTTTACTATCTATCAATCTAGCCATCTATCTAGCGGTGTATAGTTAACTACTAGGCTATATCTATCTATCTATCTATCTATCTATCTATCTATCTATCTATCTATCTATCTGTCAGTCAGTTCGTATCTCGGTTTGTTCATATCTATCTATCCATCTATCTATATATCTATCTGTCAGTCAGTCCGTATCTCGGTTTGTTCATATCTATCTATCTATCTATCTATCTATCTATCTATCTATCTATCTATCTATCTATCTATCTAGCGGTGTATAGTTAACTACTGGGCCATATCTATCTATCTATCTATCTATCTATCTATCTATCTATCTATCTATCTATCTATCTATTAAATAAAGTAAAAAAAATTGAAACATGTATTTATATACTGATGATGTTCTACTTTTTAATATTTAGCAAAATATTTAGAATCGTCATCCTTAGACATAAGACATATTGCGGCAAAAAATATGAAAATGAAAGCCAAAGATAAAGCTCTTGAACAGATGAACCAACGCTGGCAAGACAAACCTTTGCATAGCCAATATCCAGAACGTGCCAATAAATCCAATGTTGATAAAGTTAATACTCATCGATGGTTACGTGCATTTGGATTAAAGTCTGAGACTGAAGGCTTTATTCTTGCAGCGCAAGACCAAAGTCTTTTCACGAGAAACTTTCAGGCAAATATTATACAAATGATGTCGATCCAAAATGCAAGTTCTGTGATAAATACCAAGAACCAATAGACCACCTAATCTCAGGCTGTTCTGTACTTGCCCCAAATGGATATAAAAATCGTCACGATAGAGTAGGGCAATATTTACATTGGACAATGTGTAAACACTATGGAAAATCTGTAAACAAACACTGGTATGAACATCACCCAGCACCGGTTACAGAAATAGAAGATGTCACCATTCTATGGGATTACACCATCTGCACAGACAGAAAAATTGAAGCAAATAGGCCGGACATTATTGTAAAAAACCAGAAAGAAAAAACTTGTCTATTAATTGATATGGCTTGTCTAGCGGATTGTAACATAACAACCAAGGAATTCGAAAAACTGTCAAAATATGAAGACCTGGAAATTGAAATAGAAAAAATGTGGAAATTGAAAACAAGAGTCGTGCCTGTGATAGTAGGTGCACTTGGAATGATAAAAAATGGAACAAAACAACACATTGAAAGAATCCCTGGAAACCCCAGCTTAAGAGGTACACAAAAGATAGTCTAGTCTCTAAGGAGAACTTTGTTCATGGAACGTCAGAGATTTTATGCGAGATAGAAAAAATAAAATGTAGCAACAACGACACATTACGACCTACCTTGAGATCTTTCAGCAGACTTGCTAGGTAGTGTGACTATAGTAGAAATCGATTTATGATGAAAATGATATAATAATAATAAAAATAAAAATAAAATAAAAATAAGTTATCAGAAGCGCACTAGAGAAATAACAGCTAAATTTTCTAGAGAATTATTGGAAAGAAAAACATTTTTATCCTAGAAAACCGGCAATTTAAATCTATTTCTATGACGACAATTAAAAATCATTTCATTTCGTTGATTTAAAAGGTAGGTATTATTACTAAATTTAATTACTTTTTTTTTTAAATCTAAGCATAGGTTACATCTATTTCTAAAGTTAATAGTTGTTGATTTATCTACAATCTTCCATTCGATCTGTGGAGAAAGTTTTCTATCTTTTAATTCCCAGAAATATTTAAACAGAGCAGTCTGGGATTTAAGGTAAGTCCCAGAGAAGGAATATTTCTGATTATAAAATCTATGTTTTCAAAGTCTGGAAGAAATTGACTTTTTTTTCTTTATCAAATTCCATAGGAGATATAGTAGCTTGGTATATGACTTTTCAGACCTACATATATCTTCAACTGAAAAATTATCCTTAATTTTATAATTACAGGGGGGAATTTGTATTTATTTGGTGATTATTATAAAGACTATCTAGTATTTTATTATTATGAAAATTAGTGGTTCTGTGGATATTGCTACTAAAAGAATAACAAAATTTTAATATTTTTCTATTAAAGATATTTGTGGGTTGCTAAAACTAAAATGTTTATCGAGCAATTTCAGAAATTATTGAGCAATCTTAATGTTAGACAACTGGCAGAAAGTCGGGGTTGAACAATAAAACTTATCCATTTCTATGTTTAGATTATTAATACTAGTTTCGTGTTTTTTTTTAAACTTTTTTTTAGATGGAATAAATCCTGTTTAAACCCACTTTTTTGATAGCGTTATTATAAGGGGTTTTATTACCATTGAATATTTTGCTATTGGAAGATAATTTATTTTATCTTAGTTTTAACGGTGCTGGGGATTTCTTTTATCACTTGGTAAGGATGGCTAGAATTAACATTAATGTATATTGAAGGTTCGTTATATTTATGATATGGCTTAATTATGGCTAGAATTAACATTAATGTATATTGAAGGTTCGTTATATTTATGATATGGCTTAATTATGGCTAGAATTAACATTAATGTATATTGAAGGTTCGTTATATTTATGATATGGCTTAATTATGGCTAGAATTAACATTAATGTATATTGAAGGTTCGTTATATTTATGATATGGCTTAATTATGGCTAGAATTAACATTAATGTATATTGAAGGTTCGTTATATTTATGATATGGCTTAATTATGGCTAGAATTAACATTAATGTATATTGAAGGTACGTTATATTTATGATATGGCTTAATTATGGCTAGAATTAACATTAATGTATATTGAAGGTTCGTTATATTTATGATATGGCATAATTATGGCTAGAATTAACATTAATGTATATTGAAGGTTCGTTATATTTATGATATGGCTTAATTATGGCTAGAATTAACATTAATGTATATTGAAGGTTCGTTATATTTATGATATGGCTTAATTATGGCTAGAATTAACATTAATGTATATTGAAGGTTCGTTATATTTATGATATGGCTTAATTATGGCTAGAATTAACATTAATGTATATTGAAGGTTCGTTATATTTATGATATGGCTTAATTATGGCTAGAATTAACATTAATGTATATTGAAGGTTCGTTATATTTATGATATGGCTTAATTATGGCTAGAATTAACATTAATGTATATTGAAAGTTCGTTATATTTATGATATGGCTTAATTATGGCTAGAATTAAAATTAATGTATATTGAAGGGTCGTGATATTTATGATATGGCTTAATTATGGCTAGAATTAACATTAATGTATATTGAAGGTTCGTTATATTTATGATATGGCTTAATTATGGCTAGAATTAACATTAATGTATATTGAAGGTTCGTTATATTTATGATATGGCTTAATTATGGCTAGAATTAACATTAATGTATATTGAAGGTTCGTTATATTTATGATATGGCTTAAAAGCATTATCAGAGTGGTTCAAAGTAATATAGTGCTGGAGATTCACCCCATGCAAGGCAGTAACGCCACCGATGCGCAGGGGGCAACATAAGAGTAAAAGATTAGATAGGAGGAGAGTAAATATAAAGATGAACCAGTTACAGGGGTGTCAGAGAAAGGACCAAGAGAAGGATGGGAATACAAGTGTGATGACAGTTGCAAAGGTAAAGAGAAAGGAAAAGATATACAGGGTGATGTAGAAAGAACTTGAGTCAAGTGGTTAATAGATGGGCATTGACATTGCATTTAAATTCCTGGAGGTTGTAAAGCAAGAATATGGAAGATAGTTTCACAGGCGGTAAGTGTGAAAAAAGTAGCTGGTGGAGTAGAATTGTCGTCTGCATTTGGTTGATCTAACTGTGAATGGGTGGTACTCAGTTGCCAGCCTGGTTGCACGAGTAAACTCCCGTGGCATGGGTACCAGTGACTTAAGTTCGTCGGAGCAGAAGCTATGAAAATATCTATAGAATAGACAGAGGGAAGCCACACCCTGTCTGTGAGAAAGGGCTGGAGTCGAGCCACCAAGTCGGTACCTATCACATTACTGATTCTCCTTTCGAGCCTGTCAAGAACACTGAGATGAACACGGGGGGGGGGGGGGGAGCCTGACCATATATGACGGCAGTATTCCATGCACGGACGGATGGTTGATTTGTATGTGTGCAAGATGAATTCAGGCGGAAAAAAAACATTCTGGCACGACACAGTGATCCAACTTTCCTAGCAGTGGAGTTAGCTATTTTACATATATTAGCTGCAATCAACAGGTCCTAAGACTAGAGGCAGTGTGGATCTAAGACAGCAATTCAAACTTTTTCTTTCCCATCATCTTTGCTAGTGTATTTGAATACTAGAATTTCCGTTTAATACAGGCAGCACTTCATTCTCGATAAATCTCTTCAGATGTAAGGCGCGGATGAAAAATATCATTATAAATTGTGTAAATTCCCAAGTTACTAAAAGTTTTTGTTAAAGTTTTTTATGCTTTCCACCCAAAAAGCATCATTTTTAAATAAAGATGGGAGACAAGCATACGTAATGAAAGGAGTTTTCAAATTCTATTAGCTTAGGGAAATCTTATGGCCTAAATATACGAACACGCTAAGAAAAAGGTCAAACTACAAAATAGTTCAATACAACAAAAGTGCCCAACACATTATAAAGCAATAAAACAAATACGCACTCACGTGTACAAAACAGGCAATAAAAATAAACCAAACACCTGCATAATAAAAATAAAATTGAAAAATGAAAAGAAAATCAATCATTCACAAACAAGACCACTCCCACAAAAATCACACCATGCAGAAAAAACCGAGATCTAACGACAAACAAGCCCTGACGAGTGAAAACATCATAAAAGTGTTCTCACGAAACTCTGAAGTCGGCATGAACCTGCTGAGTTAAAATGGCAAACACTTTGTGCTTATATATATATATATATATATTGTCAATTAATTTTTTGTCATAATTAAATTAGATCAGTACACAATTGTATTTAAAAGTGCTCAGTATATAATGAATTAGAGCACTCTGGCTATTGAGCATGTATAATGATAATATACACGCTAAAAAGTCTGCTTCCTTCTACTGAGCACCCATAGCTCAGAGGCAGAGTCGCCAACTGATGCCAATTTGCTCGGGTTTCAATCCAGAGTAAAAAGCAATCGGATGTCTAAGCGTACTGAAGGGCTGTGATGCAGCGAAACATATCTGTCTGTGGATGACTATATATATATATATTATAACTGATTTTCCAGCGGTTTTCAAACGCACAAAAGAGATTTTTACGAACGCACGACTGGAATTTTCAGACAACAGAAAATTCCAAAATTAGAGAAGAGTTACTTAAGGATCGTAAACATTTTCATCCAGGTTTGTAGGATCCTAGGATGCAGTTTTGGGTGGGATTATATCTGGACATTTAGTAATTTTCTTTTGTTCTGGAAAAAGTATTATGGTTAAGTTTTCTTGTTGGCAAAATTTGCAGACATCATTGTAATTTTCTTTTTATTATACTCCATGTTATATCAGGGTATTTTCCATTTTTTGTTTTAATTTCAAAACTTGATTAACCAGCTTGTTACAGTTTTTAAGGCTTTCCAGCTTGAATTTAGGTTTGTAATTTTTTTATCTGTTTTTACCCGGAAATTTTTCCCACCTGAATCTATTCTGCACATATACAAATCTACCATCCGCCCGTGTATTGAATATTGCTGCCATATCTGGTCGGGTGCCCCTGCTGCTCTCCTTGGGCTTCTTGACAAAATACAAAGGAGGATCTGTAACGTGGTTGATACTGACTTGGCAGACCGGCTGCAGCCGCTCTCACACCGGCGTGATGTGGCTTCCCTGTGCTTCTTCTACAAGTACTTTCATGGCTTCTGCTCCGATGAGCTTAGATCACTGGTGCCGCCTAAGCACAAATTTACACGAGATACTAGATTAGCAACTAGGTCCCACCCTTTTACAGTTAAACAAATAAGATGTAACCGTAAATTCTACTCCAACAGCTTCTTTTCTCGCGCTTCCCGCCTGTGGAACTCCCTTCCACAAGTCTGCTTTCCCGACAGTTACAATCTCCAGGTGTTTAAATGTAGGGTCAATAGATACCTCCTATCACACTAACTCCCAACTATTCTCACAACACTCTCATCTACCCAAATCCTTACCCGCCTATCACCCACCATCTGTCATTTCCTATATTTAATCAGCCTTTCTCCACTCTACGTAGCCCCCTGCACAGTAGTGGCAGTGACATGCCTTGCTCGGGGTGAAACGCTTATATAAAAAAAAAAAATGGTTTTCTTTGTCCATCTGTATCATGTCGTTCTGCTTTGTAAATAACCCCTTCTGTCTTACTAAGTCCGTCAAGTGGGCAGTTGGTTTTGTTCCTACAGTTACATGATTTATTAGTGATATCATGTCGTACGTTATTTTTACGTTATAATGCATGCATTGTTTTTAAGTAAGTTTCTAAATTACTAAAATTTCTAAATTACAAGTACAGCTATAACTTAATTCAATTGAAGTTATATTGAACTAGCATTATAGCACGGCGTTGCTCGGGTGTAATGAAAGCTTTAAAACTAATCAATGGTCCTGAAGCT
>JBBBDQ010000128.1:657500-705000 GCA_037127315.1 Ascarosepion bandense | reverse complement strand
GTCGTTATATTTATGATATGGCTTAATTATGGCTAGAATTAACATTAATGTATATTGAAGGTTCGTTATATTTATGATATGGCTTAAAAGCATTATCAGAGTGGTTCAAAGTAATATAGTGCTGGAGATTCACCCCATGCAAGGCAGTAACGCCACCGATGCGCAGGGGGCAACATAAGAGTAAAAGATTAAAAAAGAGGAGAGTAAATATAAAGACGAACCAGTTACAGGGGGTGTCAGAGAAAGGAACAAGAGAAGGATGGGAACACAGGTGTGATGACAGTTGTAAAGATAGAGAGAAAGGAAAAGATATACAGGGTGATGTAGAAAGACTGATGCGCAGGGGGCTGCATAAGAGTAAAAGATTAGATAGGAGGAGAGTAAATATAAAGACGAACCAGTTACAGGGGGTGTCAGAGAAAGGAACAAGAGAAGGATGGGAATACAGGTGTGATGACAGTTGCAAAGGTAGAGAGAAAGGAAAAGATATACAGGGTGATATAGAAAGACTGATGCGCAGGTGGCTACATAAGAGTAAAAGATTAGATAGGAGGAAAATAAATAGAAAGACGAACCAGTTACAGGGGTGTCAGAGAAAGGAACAAGAGAAGGATGGGAATACAGGTGTGATGACAGTTGCAAAGGTAGAGAGAAAGGAAAAGATATACAGAGTGATATAGAAAGACTGATGCGCAGGTGGCTACATAAGAGTAAAAGATTAGATAGGAGGAAAATAAATAGAAAGACGAACCAGTTACAGGGGTGTCAGAGAAAGGAACAAGAGAAGGATGGGAACACAGGTGTGATGACAGTTGTAAAGATAGAGAGAAAGGAAAAGATATACAGGGTGATGTAGAAAGACTGATGCGCAGGGGGCTACATAAGAGTAAAAGATTAGATAGGAGGAGAGTAAATATAAAGACGAACCAGTTACAGGGGGTGTCAGAGAAAGGAACAAGAGAAGGATGGGAATACAGGTATGATGACAGTTGTAAAGATAGAGAGAAAGGAAAAGATATACAGGGTGATGTAGAAAGACTGATGCGCAGGGGGCTACATAAGAGTAAAAGATTAGATAGGAGGAGAGTAAATAGAAAGACGAACCAGTTACAGGGGGTGTCAGAGAAAGGAACAAGAGAAGGATGGGAATACAGGTATGATGACAGTTGTAAAGATAGAGAGAAAGGAAAAGATATACAGGGTGATGTAGAAAGACTGATGCGCAGGGGGCTACATAAGAGTAAAAGATTAGATAGGAGGAGAGTAAATATAAAGACGAACCAGTTACAGGGGGTGTCAGAGAAAGGAACAAGAGAAGGATGGGAATACAGGTATGATGACAGTTGTAAAGATAGAGAGAAAGGAAAAGATATACAGGGTGATGTAGAAAGACTGATGCGCAGAGGGCAACATAAGAGTAAAAGATTAGATAGGAGGAGAGTAAATATAAAGACGAACCAGTTACAGGGGGTGTCAGAGAAAGGAACAAGAGAAGGATGGGAATACAGGTATGATGACAGTTGTAAAGATAGAGAGAAAGGAAAAGATATACAGGGTGATGTAGAAAGACTGATGCGCAGGGGGCTACATAAGAGTAAAAGATTAGATAGGAGGAGAGTAAATATAAAGACGAACCAGTTACAGGGGGTGTCAGAGAAAGGAACAAGAGAAGGATGGGAATACAGGTATGATGACAGTTGTAAAGGTAGAGAGAAAGGAAAAGATATACAGGGTGATGTAGAAAGACTGATGCGCAGGGGGCTACATAAGAGTAAAAGATTAGATAGGAGGAGAGTAAATAGAAAGACGAACCAGTTACAGGGGGTGTCAGAGAAAGGAACAAGAGAAGGATGGGAATACATGTGTGATGACAGTTGCAAAGGAGAGAGAAAGGAAAAGACATACAGGGTGATGTAGAAAGAACTTGAGTCAAGTGGTTAAGAGATGGGCATTGACATTGCATTTAAATTCCTGGAGGTTGTAAAGCAAGAATATGGAAGATAGTTTCACAGGCGGTAAGTGTGAAAAAAGTAGCTGATGGAGTAGAATTGTCGTCTGCATTTGGTTGATCTAACTGTGAATGGGTAGTACTCAGTTGCCAGCCTGGTTGCACGAGTAAACTCCTGTGGCATGGGCACCAGTGACTTAAGTTCGTCGGAGCAGAAGCCATGAAAATATCTATAGAATAGACAGAGGGAAGCCACACCCTGTCTGTGAGAAAGCGGATGGAGTCGAGCCGCCAAGTCGGTACCTATCACATTACTGATTCTCCTTTCGAACCTCTCAAGAACAGTGAGATGAACAGTGGGGGCGCCTGACCATATATGACAGCAGTATTCCATGCACGGACGGATGGTTGATATGTATGTGTGCAAGATGAATTCAGGCGGGAAAAAAACATCCTGGCACGACACAGTGATCCAACTTTCCTAAAAATGGAGTTAGCTATTTTACATATATTAGCTGCAATCAACAGGTCCTAAGACTAGAGGTAGTGTGGATCTAAGACAGCAATTCAAACGTTTTTTTCCCCCATCATCTTTGCTAGTGTATTTGAATACTAGAATTTCCGTTTAATACAGGCAGCACTTCATTCTCGATAAATCTCTTCAGATGTAAGGCGCGGAAAAAAATATCATTATAAATTAGGTAAATTCCCAAGTTACTAAAAATTTTTGTTGAAGTGTTTTATGCTTTACACCAAAAAAGCATAATTTTAAAATAAAGATGGGGGGACGAGCATACGTAATGAAAGGAGTTTTCAAATTCTATTAGCTTAGGGAAATCTTATGGCCTAAATATACGAACACGCTAAGAAAAAGGTCAAACTACAAAATAGATCGATACAACAAAAGTGACCAACACATTATAAAGCAATAAAACAAATACGCACTCACGTGTACAAAAGAACCAATAAAAATATACCAAACACCTGCATAATAAAAATAAAATTGAAAAATGAAAAGAAAATCAATCATTCACAAACAAGACCACTCCCACAAAAATCACACCATGCAGAAAAAAACCGTGATCTAACGACAAACAAGCCCTGACGAGTGAAAACATCATAAAAGTGTTCTCACGAAACTCTGAAGTCGGCATGAACCTGCTGAGTTAAAATGGCAAACACTTTGTGCTTATATATATATATATATATATATATATATATTGTCAATTAATTTTTTGTCATAATTAAATTAGATCAGTACACAATTGTATTTAAAAGTGCTCAGTATATAATGAATTAGAGCAGTCTGGCTATTGAGCATGTATAATGATAATATACACGCTAAAAAGTCTGCTTCCTTCTACTGAGCACCCATAGCTTAGAGGTAGAGTCGCCAACTGACGCCAATTTGCTCGGGTTTCAATCCAGAGTAAAAAGCAATCGGATGTCTAAGCGTACTGAAGGGCTGTGATACAGCGAAACATATCTGTCTGTGGATGACTATATATATATATTATAACTGATTTTCCAGCGATTTTCAAACGCACAAAAGAGATTTTTACGAACGCACGACTGGAATTTTCAGACAACAGAAAATTCCAAAATTAGGGAAGAGTTACTTAAGGATCGTAAACATTTTCATCCAGGTTTATATGATCCTAGGATGCAGTTTTGGGTGGGATTATATCTGGAAATTATTTTTGATCTTTTATTTAGTAATTTTCTTTTGTTCTGGAAAAAGTATTATGGTTAAGTTTTCTTCTTGGCAAAATTTGCAGACATCATTGTAATTTTCTTTTTATTATACTCCATGTTATATCGGGGTATTTTCCATTTTTTGTTTTAATTTCAAAACTTGATTAACCAGCTTGTTACAGTTTTTAAGGCTTTCCAGCTTGAATTTAGGTTTGTAATTTTTTTATCTGTTTTTACCCGAAATTTTTCCCACCTGAATCTATTCTGCACATATACAAATCTACCATCCGCCCGTGTATTGAATATTGCTGCCATATCTGGTCGGGTGCCCCTGCTGCTCTCCTTGGGCTTCTTGACAAAATACAAAGGAGGATCTGTAACGTGGTTGATACTGACTTGGCAGACCGGCTGCAGCCACTCTCACACCGGCGTGATGTGGCTTCCCTGTGCCTCTTCTACAAGTACTTTCATGGCTTCTGCTCCGATGAGCTTAGATCACTGGTGCCGCCTAAGCACGAATTTACACGAGATACTAAATTAGCAACTAGGTCCCACCCTTTTACAGTTAAACAAATAAGATTTAACCGTAAATTCTACTCCAACAGCTTCTTTTCTCGCGCTTCCCGCCTGTGGAACTCCCTTCCACAAGTCTGCTTTCCCGACAGTTACAATCTCCAGGTGTTTAAATGTAGGGTCAATAGATACCTCCTATCACACTAACTCCCAACTATTCTCACAACACTCTCATCTACCCAAATCCTTATCCGCCTATCACCCACCCTCTGTCATTTCCTATATTTAATCAGCCTTTCTCCACTCTACGTAGCCCCCTGCACAGTAGTGGCAGTGACATGCCTTGCTCGGGGTGAAACGCTTATAAAAAAAAAAAATGGTTTTCTTTGTCCATCTGTATCATGTCATGTAAATAACCCCTTCTGTCTTACTAAGTCCGTCAAGTGGGCAGTTGGTTTTGTTCCTACAGTTACATGATTTATTAGTGATATCATGTCGTACGTTATTTTTACGTTATAATGCATGCATTGTTTTTAAGTAAGTTTCTAAATTACTAAAATTTCTAAATTACTAGTACAGCTATAACTTAATTCAATTGAAGTTATATTGAACTAGCATTATAGCACGGCGTTGCTCGGGTGTAATGAAAGCTTTAAAACTAATCAATGGTCCTGAAGCTCAGACTCTTTGGACATTGGCACGAAAGACTAAAAAAGAATAGTTGTTTCCAGTTAAAGCGAAACCGTAGACTGAATGAAAAATGAATGGATGTAAGTTAAATTTTGATTTCCTGGTATCGATATCAAATAAGTTTTTTTCGTTGTAAACTGAATTTTGAAGGCTAAATAAATAATGAATAAATGGTATCATGGCTGAGACTAAGAACTACAATTATACCTACTTAGAGCCAAACCCGAAGCAAAAACTAAAATAAAAGGGCTGAAAAAATGCAGACATACAGGCAGATAAACAGACACACACACAAACATCTTGCCTTTTATATATATATATATATATATATTATCGATTTTCTGCACTATTGGAACAACTGCAACCTGAATATCGTTTCTTATGTCCTTGTCTATGAGTGTATCAAATTTGATAAAAATCGGACCACTCCTTCTATAACCCGATTTTTTCGATTATCGATTTTCGATATTTATTGGAGGTACATCGACACAAAACCTAGTTAAGAACACTCGCAGACACATACAGTACAACTGTGTAAATTTTCAAGGAAATCGGTTCAGCCGTTTCGGAGTCTATAGGTAACGGACACACGCACACATACACACACACACACACAGACAAAGTTCCATTTATAAATAAGTTTAGATTTAGATATTTTATTTAATTCCGAGTGTGCCATAGACAAATTGTCGTGTAAATTCTGCAAAAAGCTAAATTACGCTAATATCTCATTTTAACAGATATATTTGCCACAATTACACAAAAAGGATGTGCGTTGTGGTGCATTGGATCTCGGCTCGGAATGAGAAATTGGGGAGCCGAGTTCGAATTCCAGCCGAATTCATTGCATTCACTTACGCGCAAATACCCTTGGGAAAGGTATTAATCTGTCTATTCCTTCCAGTTATGGGTTAAATAACAGGACAGATTGGGTTCTATAGCCTTGGTCGGCAACCAGTCTACCGCGGAAAGCAATGGCAACCTACTGCGGGATAATCTTCTGCCCTGTCAGTCATGTCTCTTTCGAGACATGATCGCCCAAGCGTGTATCACGTATGGCACTTAACTGACTGACTGAATATAATAGTTGGAATCATGAATTCTACTGGTCATAAAGTGGGGGGTCGGTTTTATATTGTTATAAAGTAATAAATTGATCCCCCACTAATTACGACATAATAATAGAATACATCTCTTCTCCCTCCTGTTATGAGTCAAATAACAGGACAGATTGGGTTCTGTAGCCTTGGTCGGCAACCAGTCTACCGCGGAAAGCAATGGCAACCTACTGCGGGATAATCTTCTGCCCAGTCAGTCATGTCTCTTTGGAGACATGATCGCCCAAGCGTGTATCACGTATGACACTTAACTGACTGACACAAAAATAGCTTGATATTTAGACTTAATACCATACAAGTGATGCTTTTAATATAACCCAACAAAGGATCCAAAATTTGTTTCAAAATATTGCAGAACGATGTCATCTGTATTTGGAATGCAGGTAACCGACGTATTGAGCGCTGCTAATTAAATAAAAGGTTCCAGGCAGTTATCTATCCTTCAGTCTATGTCAATTAGGTTTTTTTGTGTCTGTCTGTCTGTCTGTCTGATTTTCTGTCTGTATATGTCCTTTTATATTTACCTATCTCAATTGCTTTTATATCTATCTATCTATCTATCTATCTATCTATCTATCTATCTATTCAATTGATTTTATTTCTAATTCTGTCCATCTGTATATGTATCTATCTAAATCCGTTTACATTTATCTCTTTCAACTGCTTATATATATATATATATATATATATATATATATATATATATATATAGCAGTTGAAAGAGATAAATGTAAACGGATTTAGATCCGTTTACATTTATCTCTTTCAACTGCTTATATATATATATATATATATATATATATATATATAAGCAGTTGAAAGAGATAAATGTAAACGGATTTAGATAGATACATATACAGATATATATATATATATATATTATCAATATATCAATATATAGATAGATAGTTTAGTTTTTTACACTTATCCGCCTCAATTGCTTTTATATCCATTTTTCTGTATATTTACCTTTCTATCTCCCTTGCTTTTATATCTATCAATACACACACACACACACACACACACACACACACACACATATATATATAAATATATATATCAATTGATAATCTATCTATCTATCTATCTATCTATCTATCTATCTCAGTCTGTTCATATCGATCTATCACCTTCATTTTTCAAGTCTTGTTTTAATTTAAAATACCTGTCTTTCTCAAACTTTCATATCTATCTATCTATCTATCTATCTATCTATCTATCTATCTATCTATCTATCAACCGATTTTATGTCAAAGTTCTTTATAACCATATACACGGTGCAATAGATGAACCGTTGTCAAAATTATATATTTTCTAAAATTAAATAAAAATATATTGAAATACTAAAGTGTAAATTTACTAAATAAAAATTACAACTGGATTCAACGACCGCTTCCAGGCGATTTCGGAATTTATTGCTGCTCTTCTGGACAGTCTCTTTATTACAGTTGATGAATGATTCCGAAATCCTTGCCTTCAGTTCATCTTTTGCTGTTACAAGTAGCTTTGTTGGTCTCTCTCAACTACACGCCACACATAATAATCCAGGGTGTTGCAGTCTTGGGTTAGGTGGTCAGATGTAATTGGTGATGTGGTCGTAGAAATTGTCTGACAACCAGAACTAGGTTCTCCTGCTTATTTGTTTTTTAATCATATCACCCCGAGCAAGGCGATAACGCCACTGATGTGCAGGGGGCTACGTAAGAGTAAAAAGATTGGAAAAGAGAAAGCCGGAAACCACATCCTAAACAGGGAACAAGGGATGAGCCTCTTCATCTGATCAATAGACGTGGGTAGAGTGTGAACCGGGCGATAGTTTAGTCTATCTACTCCAATTGAAAAAGAAAAAGAAAAAAATGAAAAGGAGTGAAAAGATTGGAAAAGAGAAAACCGGAAACCACATTCTAAGCAGGGAACAAGGGATGAGCCTCTTCACCTGATCAATAGACGTGGATAGAGTGTGAACCGGGCGATAGTTTAGTCTATCTACTCCAATTGAAAAATAAAAAGAAAAAAAAATGAAAAGGAGTGAAAAGATTGGAAAAGAGAAAACCGGAAACCACATCCTAAACAGGGAACAAGGGATGAGTCTCTTCACCTGATCAATAGACGCGGGTGGAGTGTGAACCTTATGCGGCCTGGGACATAGTCCTTTTGCCAGACACAGAGTCTTCCAGTAGTCACTCTCTTGACCCAGGCCAGCACTTCCTCTTCATTCAGTCAGTTAAGTGTCGTACGTGATACATGCTTTGGGCGATCACGTCCCGAAAGAGACATGACTGACTGGGCAGAAGATTATTCAGCAGTAGGTTGCCATTGCTTTCTGCGTTAGATTGGTTGACAGCCAAATCTATAGAACCCAATCTGTCCTATTATTTAACCCATAATTGGAGGGAAGAGACGGATTAATATCTTTTCCAAGGGTATTTGCGCGTAAGCGAATGCAACGAATTCAACTGGAATTCGAACTCGGTTTCCCGATTTGTTGTTCCGAGTCGATATCCACTGCGCAACAACGCACATCCCCCTTCCTCTTCAAGGCACTTGATGTAGGCCTGCGTATTGAGTTTGGGACCCTGTGGAAAGAACAGAGACATAATGTAGCCATCATTAGTGATCACTCGAAACACCATCATGCTGAATGGATATATCATCCAACTCTTTCCGAATCCTCTGCTCTGTCCTCAAGTAAACACTATGAAATATTCGTATTGGTGATTCCGGTGCGAATGCCAAGCAGTACAGTATACCGTTTCTAAATTTCTGGTGGATTGAATTATTGCATCATATTTTTTAATAAACGGTGCCTAGTTGACCCTACAGCTAATAATGATGGTAATAAAAGTTTTATGAATGCGTTTATTACCATCAATGTTAACTACCTGATGAGACAGGGTTCTTTCAATGTCGAAACAAAATGTACAATTCTGTAACAGTTTCTAATTTACACATGTTCTAACGTAATAATTAATAATAATTATATATATATATATATATATATATATATATATATATATATATATATATATATATTACAGGTTTCGTTGAATAATATAGACACGTTTTGTCTATTTATTTTGTGTAGGATCCGTTCGTATCGTCTGATAAGCTTGATGGTACTATCGTTGAAAGACAACAAAAAGTCACAGTAATTGTTAATTTTTTTAGAAGGTCTAAGCATTATCAAAGAATCAACATTAACATATATTGAACATAGAACATTTAAGCTATTAACAAAGTGGAATTAAATAAAGAGAATTAAATCAAAGAGACAAGTCCATTTTTACCGTGGCCGATGACCGTAGACAGTGACAAAATGGTGGTTGGTGTGGTTCTTGATTTGATTACAGAAGTATTAAGTATGTTAGTTGAGATATTAAAACTTATCGTATTCAAGCCAGGTTTAAGTTATTTGATGTAGATAGCTTCCAGGATTTAGAGTTTCCGTTTATTATTTTCTTGTCTAAGTATACATGTGTTTTCAATGAGCGTTTTGCTGAGAAGTGTGCGTTCATAAACGTGTTGTTTTAAATGTCGGAATATGTTTGAATTGTCATTTAAGTGTAACGTAAGACGCCGTGAAAGCGAGTTGGTAGTATGGCCAATGTAGATATTATTTAGTTTGTTAGAGATACATTCTCGAAAGGGACATTTGAATTTATAAATTACATTGTTTTTTTTGCAAATCGCTAACGGTGGGGGGGGGGGGGTCGTTGCGGAAGAATGAATTGGAATAAAGTGGAGTTAACGTAATATATGATAAACTTAATTCTTTTGTTAGTGTTTGTCGGAGAAATATTAATGTTTATGAGTTTTTTAGGATATTTTCGTCTAGTTGGTAGTTGGAGTGCATCTGACTACGATATAAGAGAGTGATATGTTTGGGATTGGTTGTGCTAGTATATATATATATATATATATATATATATATATATAAATCCAGGTGAAGAGAACCAACATTTTTTCAATTCCGAGTTATCCGGCATTTACTTCTCTTATTCTTTATAAAATGCTCAATACATAAATATTGTAGAGCATAATATAATCATATAACTAAATTTGTTTTTTTAATTAAAAATGCATTGCGACACGGAAATTTATGTTTCGATATAATTTCTGTTTCGAGATTTCTACCACATCATCAGGCAATGTTAGATCATTCTAGAATGATCTAACATTGTCTGATGACGAGGCAGAAATTTGAAACAGAAAGTTGCGTATCGCAATGTATTTTTAATTAAAAGAAAATTATATATATATGAAAAATTTCCAATGTTGGATTTTGGTTGTGAAGATTTTCACAAACAACGCCCAAAATTGCCTGATGACGAGATTCTATCTCGAAACAGAGAAATTTCCGTGTCGCAATGTATTTTTAATTCATAATTATGTAAACATATTATGCTCTACAATATTTATTGTATTGAGCACTGTTTATGAAAAAATAAATGCCAAAGAACTCAAAATCGTAAAACCTTGGGTCCTCTTTTTTTTTTTTTTTTTAATCATTTCACTCCGAGCAAGGCAGAAACGCCACTGATGTGCAGGGGGTTTCATAAATGTAAAAAGATTAATTAGAAAAGAGTGAGGAGTACAAACTAGTTAGAAAGGAACAATAGAAAGCTGAGAAAGCAGGTGCGATGACAGATACATAGGTGGAGAGAAAGGGAAGGTTATACAGGGGAGGGGAGAGAGCTAGAGGCCAGTGGTTAGTAGATGAGTATTGACTTTGCATTTAAATTTCTGGAGGCTGTAGCCGTCAGGAAAGCAAGAATACGGGAGTGAGTTCCACAGGCGGGAAGTGCGAGAGCGGAAGCTGCAGGAGTAGAATTGACGTCTGCATTTGGCTAACCTGACTGTGAATGGGTGGGACCCAGTTGCCAGTCTGGTTGCACGGGTAAACACCTGTTGAGGAGGCATCAGTGACTTAAGCTCATCCGAGCAGAAGCCATGAAAGTATTTATAGAAGAGACAGAGGGAGGCCACATTTCGACGATGGGGAAGTGGCTGCAGTCGATTCGCCAGATCAGTACCTATCACATTACAGACTCTCCTTTGGAGCTTGTCAAGAACACTGAGGCGAACGGCAGGGGCACCTGACCATAAATGGCAGCAGTACTCCATGCACGGACGGATGGTTGACTTGTATATATGCAGGATGGATTCAGGTGGAAAAAACATCCTGGATCGACATAGTGACCCAATCTTCAGGTTCGTGCCTTTTGAAGTTACTTTAGTGGGAACTGAATATAATGAAGTTCGCTGGAATTTGAATTTTGCTCACCGATAAGCGTGACGCCACCGCATATCCTATGAGTATCGTTCAGCAATGAGATCTTTGGCGATTACAAAAGTGGTGAGCAAATAATTTAAAAAAGGATCTTCCCACTTGTTTTCAGATTAGCCATATTAATATCTGTCCTCCCCGGCAATTGAATTATTTTTCTTAAAACCAAACGTGATAATCGTAATTGGCATTTCGTGTGAGTGGACATTAAGGAAAACAGAAAATCGGTTTAGCTTAATGGAACAAACATCGCTGATTATTTTCAGACAAAAAAAAAGACTAATTGATTTAATGAACAAATGCTGTTTTAGTTCAATGGTTAGCAAATAGATTAACTTGCGGGGAGGTATCTGGTTTACTGTATATAGAGGGTGTCCTTAAATAATTGACATTTTGTTGTAGAGTAGCTGACATCCAGGCAGTACGCTCAATGATGAAATGGTAGGTGACCTGAAATGGCCTATTTAAGTAAAGAATAGTATCATTCGAGTGTTATTCGAGTAATATTTGGATTGATTATTTCGGAGATTATTGCGATCTAAACCCCTCATGTTGTAAGTTCTGTCTTGTTTGTCATTGTGAATATTGTACTGTTCTGTGTATATTCGTTAGGACCGGAAATTGTGCTACATATTGCCGCAGTACATTTTCCCTGTGTATCATACCAACCTTAGCGATGCAACACATTTTTATTCCTGTAGTGGATATCGACTCGAAACGAGAAATCGGAGAGCCGAGTTCGAATTCCAGTTGAATTCGTTGCAATCACATACGCGCAAAGGAAAAGGTATTAATCCGTCTCTTCCCTCCAGTTATGGGTCAAATAACAGGACAGATTTGGTTCTATAGCCTTGGTTTGCAACCAGTATACCGCAGAAAGCAATGGCAACCTACTGCGGGATAATCTTCTGCCCAGTCAGTCATGTCTCTTTGGAGACATGATCGCCCAAGCGTGTATCACGTTTGGCACTTTCCACGTCTCCCTATCCCTGGTGGCTCTTAGTACGCCTTCTCCTGTTACACCATGCAATCCTCGTTCCATCATCCACCTGATTAAGTCCTTCAAATATGTTATCCGCTATTTTCCTCTGTCTCTTTTTCCCTCTATCTGGCCTGTTAGTATCAGGTTCTCCAAGCCCCTTTCCTCGTTGCATGTCCCAGGAACTTCAGCTGAAAGGGGGATATAATTCGTCACCCACAATGAAACTGAGAAAATTCTGAACTCTATCGAGGTTACAAAAAGCGGTCTGTGCAGCTTCCGCCTTAATATAAAAACTACTCAGTTCTTGACCTGATCTGTCCCTTGTATAGGTAGAGGATAGCACGTGGAGTCAGGTACTTGCTGGATCGGTACAGGGAACCGATCATTTTAATCACATGTTTAGCGATGGCTCATATGTACCCGTTCCACTTGAGGCCATGTGTGATTTTATGGCCTAATAATCTTTCAAAATGTGCGTTGGATGTGTGTTGCGTTGCAGTGGATATCGACTAGGAGAAATCGGAGAGCCTTTCGAATTCCAGTTGAATTCATTGCTTTAACTTTGCGCAAATATTCTTGGGAAAGGTATTAACCCGTCACTTTTCCTTCCCGCTATGTGTTAAATAGCAAGACGGATTGGGTAATCTAGCCTTGGTTGGTAACCAGTCTGCTGCAGAAAGTAATGGCAGCCTACTGTAGGAAACTACGTCAGACATGACTGACGTCTAACTCAGTTATGTCTCTTTCGAGACGTTATCGCCCAAACGTGTATCACGTATCGCACTAACTGACTGACTGACTGTAGAGGGTTACGTGAAGTGAAAATGAATGAGAAGACTTTATTTGAGAAGTGACGAAAAAGGCGATAAAGGAACAGGGTTCAGGAAGGCAAAAGGTGGCGACTGACGTTGCATTTAAGTTTTGTAAGAGTGTAGGTTTGTACGAAATCGGATGAAGATTCCACATGTGAGAAGTAAAAAAAAAAAAAAGAAGAAACTGTTAGAATAGAAGTGGCGGTTCAGATAGTTTAATAGCAAAACTTTGAGGCTTAGTTGCCAGTTTAGTCAGTCAGTTCATTGCCATGTTTGATAAATGTTTGCACCCTTATGTCTCTTTCCAGTTGCTATCTCTTGTCTTCTTTAAAAACCATTCTTTTTATTGTCCTTTTTCTTCACTAAAATTTTCTCATTTTTTCCACTCCTAGTAATGCCATGCATCATAGTGGCTTTATTGCCTTGCTTGGGGTACAATAACTGAAAACAAATTACTATTTTTTTTTATTTTGTTCTTTTATTGTCCTTTCACCTTAATAAGGTTTTCGTATTCTTTTTCACTCCCGGTAAAGCCATGAAGTTTAGTAGCATAATTGCCATGCTAGGGGGTGAAATTTTTTTTAAAAAAAAAAAGGCCATCTTGTCTTTCTGAATTTTGTTCTTTTATGGTCCTTTCTACTCACTAAAGTTTTTTTTTCATTCTTTTCTATGCATCTTCGTGGCTTTATTGATATTTTTTATAATCATATCGCCCCGAGCAAGGCATTTTACTGCCACTGTTTTGCAAGGGGGTTACATAGGAGGAAAGTTATGAGAAAGCGTGACAGGTTATAGGGGGTGTCAGGAGTGGGTAAGGGAAGAATGACTGTGGTCACAAAATAAAGGATCAGTTTATATATTGATTTTAATGTAGAATTGATCCCCCACATTATATCCACATTATGATAGTATAGAATTTTTTTTTATAATTATATCGCCCCAAGCAAGGCATTTTACTGCCACTGTTTTGCAGGGGCTTACATAGGAGGAAAGTTATGAGAAAGAGTGACAGGTTATAGGGGGAAAAGAAAAAGAGAAGGATGAGAATGCTAATGTGACTGGTGTGGACTGAGAAAAGAGCATGAGAGCTGCTATCTATTAACCATCACAGACAATCGCTCCTACCCCTTATTAGCATGGATCAGGCTTGTCTCCCTGAAAGCAAAACACTGCGCCTCCTCGGGTTAACTCTCACAACAGGCCTCAAGTGAAATGACTATATAGAATCCATAGCTAAATTCGCTGCTAAGAAAATCGGTTCTCTGTGTAGGGCCAGGAAGTTTTTCCCGTTTGAAACAATCCTGCATATATATATATATATATATATATATCTACCATCCGCCCGTGCATTGAATACTGCTGCCATATCTGGTCTAGTGTTCCTGTTATCAACCAAGGAGTCCTTGACAAAATCCAACGGGGAATCTGTAATGTGATCGATCCCGACTTGGCAACTCATATACAGTCACTTTCTCACCGGCGCAATGTGGCGTCTCTTTGTCTCTTCTACAAATACTTTCACGTCTTCTGCTCCGATGAACTTAGCTCACTGGTGCCCCCTATATATAAAATTACTCGAGCCACAAGATTAGCAACTAGGTATAACCCTTTTGCTGTGAAACCATTGAAATGTAAACGCAATTTTTACTCCATCAGTTTCTTTTCTCGCACTTCCCGCCTGTGGATTTCCCTTCTGTTTACTTGCTTTCCCGACAACTACATATCCAAGAATTTAAATGTAAAGTCAATAGTCATCTCCTATCTCAATGACATGCATCCTGTCTCTCACGCTCTTTTCTCGGTCCACTCCATTTTCCTTTTTTTTCCCATGCATCTTCGTGGCTTTATTGATATTTATTTTATAATCATAGGAGGAAAGTTATGAGAAAGAGTGACAGGGTGAGAGAAGGATGAGAATACTGATGAGACTGATGAGACTGGAGTGGACGGAGAAAAGACCATGAGAGAGAGTTTCAGGTTAATGAGATAGGAGATGACTATTGACTTTACATTTAAATTGTTGGAGATTGTAGTTGTCGGGGAGGCAAGTAAACGGAAGGGAATTCCACAGGTGGGAAGTGCGAGAAAAGAAGCTGATGGAGTAGAATTTGCGTTTACATCCTGTTGAAACCAGGTTTCTTGAACATTTGAAAAATTTTTCAATTCAGGTGTAACGAAGGATTGTAAAATCTTCACGTAACAATTCGCAGTGACAGTGACTGAGATCTCCTGTTCATTTAAAAATAATAAAGTCCGATGATCCATGGTTACTGAAATGGCGGAGTGTTTACTTCGTGAGGCCACTGTTTCGCAGTGCTGCCACTTGCTCATGTCTGTCAATACACACTTTAAAAAATTCCGTTTATTTAAAGGGAGGGGCACCCTTTACATCAGGATCATAATACCAGGCTTTCGACAAGAATGGTGAAGCCCGAACCGTTGCCTTGGATATCTCTAAAGCGTTCGACAGAGTCTGGTATGCTGGCCTTCTACGGAAACTGCGGAGCTATGGTATAACTGGACATTTTTTTGACCTAATCCAGTCATTATTCTCTAACCGCACATTGAAGGTGGTATTAAACGGACATGCCTCCCAGAACTACCATACAAACGAGGGTGTCCCTTAAGACTCTACCCTAGGTCCTACGCTCTTTCTGATCTACATCAATGATCTCCCCGATGCCATAACATCCCAAGTAGGCATGTACGCCGATGACACCACAGTTTACTCTCACCTCGATCAAAAATCTGGTGTGGGCGACAAGGCGAACCTCGCTGCCAAGCTTGAAAAGGACCTCCAATCCGTAGTGGACTGGGGCAAGAAATGGCTCGTAAATTTCAATTCTTCCAAAACGAAGCTGCTATCAATTAACCACCATAGACAACCGCACCTACCTCCCATTAGCATGGAACAGGCTTGCCTTCCAGAGAGTAAAACACTAAGCCGCCTTGGCCTGACACTCGCAGCGGACCTCAATTGGAATGACTATATCGAATCCATTGCTAAATCCGCTGTTATGAATGTCGGTTCTCTGTGCAGGGCCCGGAAGTTCTTTCCATCCGAATCTATCCTGCATATATATAAATCTACCATCCGCCCGTGTATTGAATACTGCTTTCACATCTGGTCGGGTGCCCCTACTATTCTCCTCGGGGTTCTTGACAAAATACAACGGAGAATCTGTAATATGATCGATACTGACTTGGCTGACCGGCTGCAGTCACCCTCTCACCGGCGTGACGTGGCTTCCCTGTGCCTCTTCTACAAATACTTTTACGGCTTCTGCTCCGATGAACTTAGATCACTGGTGCCCCCTAGGTACGAATTTGCACGAGATACTAGATTAGCAACTAGGTCCCACCTTTTTACAGTGAAACCGATAAAATGTAACCGCAATTTCTACTCCAAGAGTTTCTTTTCTCGCACCTCCCGCATGTGGAATTTCCTTCCACACACTTGCTTCCCCGACAGCTACAATCTCCAGGGGTTTAAATGTAAGGTCAATAGACACCTCCTAACACACTAACTCGCACCCATTCTCTCAAACACTCTTCCTATGTACCTCCTTATTCGTCTATCACCCTCCTTCTGACATTTCCTATATCTAATCACTCTCTCACCACCTTCCCCTATGTAACCCCCTGCGTTATAGTGGCAGTGGAATGCCTTGCTTGGGGTGAAATGATTATGAAAAAAAAAAAAAACAGGATGAAAGTGTTTTAAGATCCTTTAATCACTTCTTTCTAATTTTGAATCTTTTCCATTGTTTAAAATTTCCAGTGGTGCGTTCTTAAAAATCCCTGCTTGTACGTTTAATACAACTGAGTATTGGTCTAATTTAAATATGACCAAAAACTAACACCCCTCCCTACACACACACACACACACACACACACACACACACACACACACACACATATATATATATATATATATATATATATATAAAAGACGAACGGGATTCAAAAAGAGAGAAAATGGCAGTTGACGTTGCATTTAAATTTTTAGAGATTGTAGCTATCAAGGAAGCATGTAAGCAAGAAGGGATTCCCACATGCAGGCGGTGCGAAAAAAGAAACTATAGAGTAGAAAAAGTGGTTACATATAACTATTTCAACGGTAAAAGGGTGAGGCGTACGCCAATCTAGCAGCATGCTTAAATTCGCGTGGTCGGGGCAAAAAAAATTAAAAAAAAAAATTTGTAGAAAAGACAGAGGGAAGCCATATCACATCGGTGGAAAAGTGACTGAAGTCAAGATGCCAAGTCAGGACTGATTACATTGCAGATTCTTCTTTCCAGATAAACAGCAGGAATCCTCCGGTCAGATATGGCAACAGTATTCACTGCATGGACGAAGGGTACATTTATAAGTGTGCAAGATGGATTCTGACGAGAAAGATTTTCTGACCCGGCACAGAGACACATCCTTCCTAGCATTTAATGCAGCTATAGATTCCATATATTTGTTCCACTTCAGGTCGGTTGAAAAAGTGAGGCCAAGGAGGTACAGTGTGTTGCTCTCAAGGTGACTTGCAAAAATTATGCTGATGTCTGACAGGAACGTTTCTTATCGCGAAATGATCAAACGCTTGAAAAAAAGACCCTAAACCACATACCTTTGATCCAGTCAGTGATAAGCTGATAGAGTACCAACGGGAAAAAATTGTTTGACCTATGAAAAATGTTGCCATGTATGTTTATCGAACAATACTTACATAAATATGATGCACGTTGTAGTGCAGTGGATATCGACTCGGAACGAGAAATCAGAGAGCCGAGTTCGAATTCCAGTTGAATTCGTTGCACTCACTTACGCGCAAAAACGTTTGAGAAACGTGTGAATCCGTCTCTTCTCCCTCCAACTATGGATTAAACAGCGGGAGAGTTTCGGTTCTATATCCTTGGTTTGCAACCAGTTACCGTAGAAATTAATGGCAACCTACTATAGGAAAATCTTCTGCCCAGTCAGTCATGTCTGTTTCGAGATATGATCGATCACGCGTGTATCACGTATGACACTTAACTGATAGGCTTACATAATATTCCAGCAGTTTATATCCTGAGTACGTGCTCTATAATAATGGCCTTGGGCCAAATTAAAATAAGCTTGTTTCTTGTCTTGTAGCTGGGGTAGTTACATAGTTTTTTTTTACTGATGAAAGGGGTCAATATTCAAATTTTCTGAAAATATTAGGCTCTTACAAAAATTATGACCGATTTAAGAAACAATTCTATTCTTGAAAAATTAACTGTAGAAATGTTGAAATTGGTCAAAAAACGAGTCTTGTGTATCTATGCACCTCTGCCACCGATCGACAGGATTGCTTATTCTTCGTTGAGAAAAAGTTATTGGCTGTGATATAACAAAATCTTTGAAAGCTGATCCAACCTCTGGTTTAAACCTAAAAGTTTTACCATTTAAAATATGCTTCAGTCAGTCAGTTAAGTGCCATACGTGATACACGCTTGGGCGATCATGTCTCGAAAGAGACATGACTGACCGAGCAGAAGATTATCCCGCAGTAGGTTGCCATTGCTTTCTGCGGAAGACTGGTTGCCGACCAAGGCTATAGAACACAATCTGTCCTGCTATTTAACCCATAACTGGAAGGAAGAGACGGATTAATACCTTTCCCAAGGTTATTTTCGCGTAAGTGAATACAATGGATTCAAGTGGAATTTGAACTCAGCTCCCCGGTTTCTCGTTCCGAGCCGATATCCACTGTACCACAACGAAGTGCTTTAAAAATGATAATCAGTGAAAGATCAGGAGAATATGAAGGATGTACTAAACGCTCGTATCCCAAGAATGTGAGTTTTTGCAACATCATTCTTACAACCTTTGGCCGCGCCTTATCGTGGAGTAGAATTGGACCACGTCGATTCACTAATGCAGGTCTCATTTTTTGCAGGCGTGCATGCATTTCAGCAATTTGATTTCAGTAAAGCTCTTCATTATTGCTCGTATTGATCTGATTATCTTCCTGAAAGCAGTAGTGGATAACACTAATTGCAGACCAACAAACAGTCACTATAATCTTTTGTTGATGCAACATTGGCTTTAGAAAATGTTCTAGTGACTCATCACGCTCAAGCCATTGACATGATCGTTTACGGTTATCGTAAAGGAGCCACTTTTCATCACAAGTGACTGTTCGATCAAGAAAGATCATTGATGTTAGGCAGATCATTGATGTTAGGCAGAAAAAGCACCAAGCACATTTCAAAACGCCTAAGATGTTATTTTTATTGAAATAATGAGGAACCCATTTGTCGAGTTTTTGTTTATATTTCTGAGGTAGTATTTACACTATCTAAATTATCTGGACTATTGTCCTCATCTTCGTTGCCATTTATACGACGTTTCGACCGTTGTATTCTCCGACCTTCTTCAGATGCTAAGAAGTTCGAACCGAACCTTTTATTATGATAAACAGGGAGGAAAAGGGGTTCCCTGTGGGATGAATGTGAAATAATAGATAGAGAACGGCACTGGAAACAACGTAAACTTAAGGAATCCAGCGCATCTGCTAGTCTACAAAAATCACTTAAGCCAATCAAGCATAGAGATGAATACAATATGGGAACCGGTAATACGGAGTGCTAGAGAAAAGCATTAGTTTCAAAAATTGCAATATGAGCTCTGGTAAAAAATACTAGAGAAAACCATTAACATCAAAAAATTGCAATATGAGCTATGGTAAAAAATACTAGAAAAAACCATTAACATCAAAAGATTGCAATATGAGCTATGGTAAAAAATACTAGAAAAAACCATTAACACCAAAAAATTGCAATATAAGGAGCGTCGAACATACTTCAAAGCGACTAAGTTTTTGATTTTCATTCAGATCATGAGGAACCCATTCATCGAGTATTTGTCTATATCTCTGAAATGAATGTATTTACACTATTTAAATTATTTGGAGTATTGTCCTCATTTTCGTTGCCATTTATACGGCGTTTCGACCGTTGTACACTTCGGCCTTCTTCAGGAGCTAGGAATTTCGAACCGAAACTTTTATTACGATAAAGAGGGAGAAAAGGGAATCACCGCACCTATAGGATGAATGTGAAATAATAGATAGAGAACGGCACTGGAAACAACGTAAACTTAAGGAATCAGCGCATATGCTAGTCTACAAAAATCACTTAAGCCGACCAAACAGAGATTAATACAATATGGGAACCAGTAATACGGAGTGCTAGAGAAAATCATCGGTGTCAAAAATTGCAATATGAGCTCTGGTAAAAAATACTAGAGAAAACCATTAACATCAAAAATTACTAGAGAAAACCATTAACATCAAAGAATTTCAATATGGACTCTGGTAAAATGGTTACTGAAACATTAGGTTTATAAATCCCTGAGAATCACTTGCTGTTGCCCTAAAGAACACATGGTCCAGTAGATAAACGCTTTGGTTAGTTCAAGTAACTTGACCTAAAGATGTGTGAGTTCAATACCAGGCTACAGCAGTGATGAATAAGTAATTTACAGGGTTACAGGGAGATAACTCATGACGACCAAAAGAGGCACTACTACGCAAGAAATGACGATCATATAACCCAGTGATTGTAATAAATGGTTCAGTTCGAAATTCCTAGCACCTGAAGAAGGCTGGAGTATACAACGGCCGAAACGTCGTATAAATGGCCATTTATTGAGCTTTTTCACCTTGTCAATACACTGCAACTGTTGCAGTGTTGACACCAAGCATCTGAGACATTTCTCTGACACTTTGACGTGGGTTTCGATTAACTGCTTGCAATTGTTCGTCTCCACCATTTTCATTTTCAAGGCTCTCATCACCAGTACGGAATTTCTGGAACCACCTTGTTACTGTCAAATCACTTGTGGACCCATCTCCCCATGATCTGTTGATATTGGCAGAAGTTTGAGAGGTACTATGCCCAAGGTTAAACTCGTGCAAGAAAAGTAAATAGAGATTATGTTTAGTCATCTTCCTCATTAAGGGCTTCTATGCTTCAAGAATATTTCTGTCTGAAAATAAGTCAAAATTATTAAAGAGCACACAATAATTATGTACACTACCGGCCATAATTATTAGGCCACCCCAGTTTTTTAAAAGAAATGATGTATTTCATACTATTTTTAGTATTTATTGCCAAGTGGATAATTCTAAATGAAAATAGGATGGTTCTTTGTTATTATTACTTTGCAAATTTTTACAAGGCAGGTAGAGACAATTTACCCATCGCACCCTGTAGATTTTCTATATACACTACCGGCCATAATTATTCGGCCACCCCAGTGTTTTAAAAAATTATGTATTTCATATTATTTTTCAATATTTATTGCCAAGTGAATAATTGTAAATGAAAATAGAGTGGTCCTTTTGTTAATACTGTACAATAACATTTGCATCAAATGAATTCATAAATATTTAATAGTCACTTATATTGCAGTTTCATCAATGTAAGAATGAAGAAAATTTAGGGTGATTCGGACAAGTTCATCTTTGCTTTCTTGCCTTGTAAAATTTTGCAAAATAATAATAATAAAAGAACAATTCTATTTTCATTTACAATTATTCACTTGGCAATAAATACTAAAAATAGTATGAAATACATCATTTCTTTTAAAAAACTGGGGTGGCCTAATAATTATGGCCGGTAGTGTATATCTGTTCAACTTGTACAGCGAGAATATTTTGAGGACCCTACAAGTTATGTCTGGATTTGTCATCGGAGGCCACAATTTAAACAACCTAACGTACGCAGATGATACAGTGCTGATAGCAGACACTGAAAGGAAACTACAAGACCTCCTACAGAAGGTAGCTGAAGAAAGTAACAAGAAAGGACAACAAATAAATTGCAAGAAAACCGAATGCATGGTCATCAGTAAAAAGGGCAGCCCAATATGCCAAATACAGGTCGAGGATGTTAGAATCAAGCAGGTACAACAATTTAAATACCTGGGAAGTGTTATAACAGAAGACAGAATGGTGCGACACAGAGATCCGAAGGCGAATTGGCATGGCGAAGGAAACATTCCAGAAGTTGAGTAAGGTATTAAGAAACAGGACAATTTCGCTCGAAACAAGGAAGGGAGTACTGGATTGCTATGTGATGTTAGTTCTTCAATATGGCAGTGAATTCTGAACAATATCAAAGATGAAGGAAAAACATAAAGCAACTGAAATGTGGTCCTACAGAAGGATGCTGCGAATATCATGTATCAAGCATGTGAGCAATGATGAGGTCTTAAAAATGATGGAAACAAAAAGGAAATTAAAAGTGAGCATCAGGAAGAGACAGCTGAAGTTTCTGGGACATGCAATGAGGAAGGAAGACTTGGAGAACCTGATACTAACAGGTCAGATAGAGGGAAAAAGAGACGGGGAAAGCAACGGATAATATATTTGAAGGACCTAATCAGGTGGATGACGGAACGAGGATTGCATGGTGTAACAGGAGAAGCCGTGCTCAGAGCCACCAGGGATAGGGAAACGTGGAAAGCCATGATCGTCTACGTCCTGAAGGGACAGGGCACATAGAAGAAGTATATATCAAAATTCACCTAATATATACCGTGAATACTATGTTAAAATGACTTTTCAAAATTTCGAGCGGTTGTTATTTTTGTAACAACCTAATAGCATAAAATTTGGAGGCTTATTTACAAGGTAGGCGGACTGGTTGTTCTCATATATAGTATTAACGAAGAATTCCTATTTAGCATTAGTTAACCATGTGACGTCATATAACGGAGTAACTTGGAAGATATCATTGTCTAAGGGCGCTTTTCAGTGGCAGTACATAACTTTCTTTCTTTGTCACTTAAGAATATCAATTAATTAAATTAAACTAACTTAAAGGTTTCATCTTAAAAAAGGAAGAGATTTGAATACAAAACAAATTAAGATATTTTTCCATTTCAATAGCAAGAGGGCGGAGAAAGGGAGAGAGTGAGAAAGATAGAGAGGAGAGGATTAGAGTGAAAAAGAAGAGAGAAAGGACAGAAAAGGATCAGTAAAGAGGGTGATGGTGTGGGAGAGAGGGGGAGTGGTAATAGAGGATCAGGGAGAGAGAATGAGGAAGAAAGAGGGATAAAAAAAGGGAGAGTGAGAGAAACTGGGAGGATTAAGAAAGAGAATAGTAAAAGAAAGGGAGAAAGCAGTAAGAAGAGGGGAGGGTAGAGAGAAGTGAGAGACGGAAAGAAGGAAAAAAGAACTGAAGGAGAGTGAGAGAGTAGTAAGAAGAAAGAAGTAGTGATAGGAAAGGGAGAAACAGGAAAGATACAAGAGAGGTAGAAATAAAAAAGAGAAAGAAGTAGTTAGAAATAGGAAGTAGGAGAAAAGGAGCGATAGAGAGATTGATAGAAGGGAAAGTGAAAAAGAGAGGGAGAAAAAGTATAGAGAATAGAGGAAGTCGGCGTAGAGAAAGCTGCGGAGAGAGAGAGAGAGAGAGAGTGGAGCAAGGAGGGAGGGAAATGAAGAGTAATACGGAGTAAGAGAAAAATGCTTTTATCTGATCAAGTGCCATACATGATACACGCTTGGGCGATCATGTCTCGAAAGAGACATGACTGACAGAGCAGAAGATTATCCCGCAGTAGGTTGCCATTGCTTTCTGCGGTAGACTGGTTGCCGACCAAGGCTATAGAACCCAATCTAACCTGCTATTTAACCCATAACTGGAAGGAAGAGACGGATTAATACCTTTCCCAAGGGTATTTGCGCGTAAGTGAATGCTTTGAATTCAACTGGAATTTGAACTCGGCTCCCCGATTTCTCGTTCCGAGCCGATATCCACTGTGCCACAACACACATCCTGATTTTCTGATAATCGTCATTTAGCAGGGCCTCAATATGGGAACAACCAAAATCGAACTCATTACGATAATGAAAGGTTAGCTGTCATTCTACAGTAGGCAGATACCGAAGGAGATTAACTTGATGTGGCACAATTTGCACACGAGAATGCACGAGAATTCACGAGAATTTAGTTCACGCCACATGTTTATGAAACTTCCTAAGAATTAAAAACATTGTGCGTATTCAGGAACATAAGAAAGATGGCTTCAATAATCATTATCGGTAAATGATATGATAAGTTTTTATATATCAAGAACAATTTTAAGAAAGGTTTTTGCGAAACACATTTCGTCCGTAAGTAAAAATACTGGAATTACTTTCTTCACTTTTTCCGTATCTCATTCTCTGACGAAGCTTTAAAAAGAGTGAAACATGTTAGATTGATAAACGTTTCCTATTTGTACTTCATGATATCATATATTCCTTTCGTCTCCATATCTCATTCTCCAATGAAGCTTAATAAAAGTGAAACATGTTAGATTGATAAACGTTTCCTATTTGTTTTGATTTATCATATATTTCTTTCTTCTCCATATCTCATTCTCCAGTGAAGCTTTAATAAAAGTGAAACATGTTAAATTGATAAACGTTTCCTATTTGTTCTTTATCTTATCATATTTTCTTCTCCATATCTCATTCTCCAATGAAGCTTTAATAAAAGTGAAACATGTTAAACTGATAAACGTTTCCTATTTGTTCTTTATCTTATCATATATTTCTTTCTTCTCCATATCTCATTCTCCAGTGAAGCTTTAATAAAAGTGAAACATGTAAATTGATAAACGTTTTATTTTATTTTATTTTATCATATATTTCTTTCTTCTCCATATCTCATTCCTCCAGTAGTTTAATAAAAGTGAAACATGTTAAATTGATAAACGTTTCCTATTTGTTCTTTATCTTATCATATATTTTTCTTCTCCATATCTCATTCTCCAATGAAGCTTTAATAAAAGTGAAACATGGGTGTTAAATTGATAAACGTTTCCTATTTGTTCTTTATCTTATCATATATTTTTCTTCTCCATATCTCATCTTCCAGTGAAGCTTTAATAAAAGTGAAACATGTTAAATTGATAAACGTTTCCAGTTTGCTCTTTATCTTATCATATATTTCTTTTCTTCTCCATATCTCATTCTCCAGTGCTTTAATAAAAGTGAAACATGTTAAATTGATAAACGTTTCTATTTGTTCTTTATCTTATCATATATTTCTTCTTTCTCCATATCTCATTCTCCAATGAAGCTTTAATAAAAGTGAAACATGTTAAATTGATAAACGTTTCCTTATTTGCTCTTTATCTTTATCATATATTTATTTCTTCTCCATATTTCATTCTCCAACTAGTTTTTACTAAAAGTGAAACATGTTAAATTGATAAACGTTTCCTATTTGTTCTTTATCTTACTTCATATTTCTTTTCTTCTCCATATTTCATTCTCCAATGAAGCTTTAATAAAAGTGAAACATGTTAAATTGATAAACGTTTCCTATTTGTTCTTTATCTATCATATATTTCTTCTCCATATTTTATTCTCCAATGAAGCTTTAATAAAAGGAAACATGTTAAATTGATAAACGTTTCCTATTTGTTCTTTATTCATCATATATTTCTTTCTTCTCCATATTTCATTCTCCAATGAAGCTTTAATAAAAGTGAAAATACGTTAAATTGATAAACGTTTCCTATTTGTTCTTTATCTTGTCATATATTTCTTTCTTCTCCATATTTCATTCTCCAATGAAGCTTTAATAAAAGTGAAACATGTTAAATTGATAAACGTTTCCTATTTGTTCTTTATCTTATCATATATTTCTTTCTTCTCCATATCTCATTCTCCAGTGAAGCCATTAAAAGCACATGTTAAATTGATAAACGTTTCCTATTTGCTCTTTTATCTTATCATATATTTTTCTCTCCATATCTCATTCTCCAGTGAAGCTTTAATAAAAGTGAAACATGTTAAATTGATAAACGTTTCCTATTTGTTCTTTATCTTATCATATATTTCTTTCTTCTCCATATCTCATTCTCCAATGAAGCTTTAATAAAAGTGAAACATGTTAAATTGATAAACGTTTCCTATTTGCTCTTTATCTTATCATATTTATTTCTTCTCCATATCTCATTCTCCAATGAAGCTTTAATAAAAGTGAAACATGTTAAATTGATAAACGTTTCCTATTTGTTCTTTATCTTATCATATTTCTTTCTTCTCCATATTTCATTCTCCAATGAAGCTTTAATAAAAGTGAAGAAACATGTTAAATTGATAAACGTTTCCTATTTGTTCTTTATCTTATCATATATTTCTTTCTCCAGCATTTCATTCTCCAAATAGCTTTAATAAAAGTGAAACATGTTAAATTGATAAACGTTTCCTATTTGTTCTTTATCTTATCACATATTTCTTCTTCTCCATATTTCATTCTCCAATGAAGCTTTGGCTAAAAAGTGAAACATGTTAAATTGATAAACGTTTCCTATTTGTTCTTTATCTGTATCACATACTTTTCCATATTTCATTCTCCAATGAAGCTTTAATAAAAGTGAAACATGTTAAATTGATAAACGTTTCCTATTTGTTCTTTATCTTATCATATATTTCTTTTCTCTCTATATTTCATTTCTCCAATGAAGCTACAAAAGTGAAACATGTTAAATTGATAAACGTTTCCTATTTGTTCTTTGTCTTATCATATATTTCTTTCTTTCTCCATATCTCATTCTCCAGTGAAGCTTATTAAAAGTGGAAACATGTTAAATTGATAAACGTTTCCTATTTGCTCTTTATCTTATCATATATTTCTTTCTTTTTCCATATCTCATTCTCCATGGAAGTTTTAATAAAAGTAACATGTTAAATTGATAAACGTTTCCTATTTGTTCTTTATCTTATCATATATTTCTTCTTCTCCATATCTCATTCTCCAATGAAGCTTTAATAAAAGTGAAACATACAATTGATAAACGTTTCCTATTTGTTCTTTATCTTATCATATATTTCTTTTCTTCTCCATATCTCATTCTCCAGTGAAGCTTTAATAAAAGTGAAACATGTTAAATTGATAAACGTTTCATTTTGCTCTTTATCTTATCATATTTTTTCCATATCTCATTCTCCAGTGAAGCTTTAATAAAAGTGAAACATGTTAAATTGATAAACGTTTCCTATTTGTTCTTTATCTTATCATATATTTCTTTCTTTCTCCATATCTCATTCTCCAAATGAAGCTTTTAATAAAAGTGAAACATGTTAAATTGATAAACGTTTCCTATTTGTTCTTTATCTTATCATATATTTCTTTCTTCTCCATATCCCATTCTCCAGTGAAGCTTTAATAAAAGGTGAAACATGTTAAATTGATAAACGTTTCCTATTTGCTCTTTATCTTATCATATATTTCTTTCTTCTCCATATCTCATTCTCCAGTGAAGCTTTTAATATATTATATGAAACATGTTAAATTGATAAACGTTTCCCTATTTGTTCTTTATCTTATCATATATTTCTTCTTCTCCATATCTCATTCTCCAATGAAGTTTAATGTTAAAACATGTTAAATTGATAAACGTTTCCTATTTGCTCTTTATCTTATCATATATTTATTTCTTCTCTCCACATTCTATTCTCCAACGCTTTTTTAATAAAAGTGGAAATGATAAATTGATAAACGTTTCCTATTTGTTCTTTATCTTATCATATATTTCTTTCTTTCTCCATATTTCATTCTCCAATGAAGTTTAATAAAGTGAAACATGTTAAATTGATAAACGTTTCCTATTTGTTCTTTATCTTATCATATATTTCTTTTCCATATTTCATTCTCCGTTGAAGCTGTTAAAAAGTGAAACATGTTAAATTGATAAACGTTTCCTATTTGTTCTTTATCTTATCATATATTTCTTTCTTCTCCATATTTCACTTCAATGAAGCTTTAATAAAAGTGAAACATGTTAAATTGATAAACGTTTTATTGTTCTTTATCTTACCATATATTTCTTTCTTTTCCATATTTCATCTTCAATGTAAGCTTTAATAAAAGTGAAACATGTTAAATTGATAAACGTTTCCTATTTGTTCTTTATCTTATCATATATTTCTTTCTTCTCCATATTTCATTCTCCAATGAAGCTTTTAATAAAAGTGAAATATGTTAAATTGATAAACGTTTCCTATTTGTTCTTTATCTTATCATATATTTCTTCTTCTCCATATTTCATTCTCCAATGAAGCTTTCAATAAAAGTGAAACATGTTAAATTGATAAACGTTTCCTATTTGTTCTTTATCTTATCATATATTTCTTCTTCTCCATATTTCATTCTCCAATGAAGCTTTAATAAAAGTGAAACATGTTAAATTGATAAACGTTTCCTATTTGTTCTTTATCTTATCATATATTTCTTTCTTTTTCCATATTTCATTCTCCATTTGTGTTTAATAAAATGAAACATGTTAAATTGATAAACGTTTCCTATTTGTTCTTTATCTTATCATATATTTCTTTCTTCCTCCATATCTCATTCTCCAGTGAAGCTTTAATAAAAGCAAACATGTTAAATTGATAAACGTTTCCTATTTGCTCTTTATCTTATCACATATTTCTTTCTTCTCCATATCTCATTCTCCAGTGAAGCTTTAATAAAAGTGAAACATGTTAAATTGATAAACGTTTCCTTTATTTGTTCTTTATCTTATCATATATTTCTTTCTTCTCCATATCTCATTCTCCAGTGAAGCTTTAATAAAAGTGAAACATGTTAAATTGATAAACGTTTCCTATTTGTTCTTTATTCAACAGAGCATATTTCTTTCTTCTCCATATCTCATTCTCCAGTGAAGCTTTTAATAAAAGTGAAACATGTTAAATTGATAAACGTTTCCTATTTGCTCTTTATCTTATCATATATTTCTTTCTTCTCCATATCTCATTCTCCAGTGAAGCTTTAATAAAAGTGAAACATGTTAAATTGATAAACGTTTTCTATTTGTTCTTTATCTTATCATATATTTCTTTCTTCTCCATATTCTATTCCCCTCTGAATGCTTTAATAAAAGTGAAACATGTTAAATTGAAATGCCTTATTTGCTCTTTATCTTATCATATATTTATTTCTTCTCCATATTTCATTCTCCAATGAAGTTTAATAAAAGTGAAACATGTTAAATTGATAAACGTTTCCCATTTGTTCTTTATCTTATCATATATTTCTTTCTTCTCCATATTTCATTCTCCAATGAAGTTTTTTTAATAAAAGTGAAACATGTTAAATTGATAAACGTTTCCTATTTGTTCTTTATCTTATCATATATTTCTTTTCTTTCTCCATATTTCATTCTCCAATGAAGCTTTAATAAAAGTGAAACACAGCAAATTGATAAACGTTTCCTATTTGTTCTTTATCTTATCATATATTTCTTCTTCTCCACATTTCATTCTCCAATGAAGCCTACAAAAGTGAAATATGCTAAATTGATAAACGTTTCCCCTATTTGTTCTTTATCTTATCATATATTTCTTTCTTCTCCATATTTCATTCTCCAATGAAGCTTTAATAAAAGTGAAACATGTTAAATTGATAAACGTTTCCTATTTGTTCTTTATCTTATCATATATTTCTTTTCTTCTCCATATCTCATTCTCCAGTGAAGCTTTAATAAAAGTGAAACATGTTAAATTGATAAACGTTTCCTATTTGCTCTTTATCTTATCATATATTTCTTTTCTTCTCCATATCTCATTCTCCAGTGAAGCTTTAATAAAAGTGAAACATGTTCAATTGATAAACGTTTCCTATTTGTTCTTTATCTTATCATATATTTCTTTCTTCTCCATATCTCATTCTCCAATGAAGCTTTAATAAAAGGAACATGTTAAATTGATAAACGTTTCCTATTTGCTCTTTATCTTATCATATATTTATTTCTTCTCCATATCTCATTCTCCAATGAAGTTTAATAAAAGTGAAACATACAATTGATAAACGTTTCCTTATTTGTTCTTTATCTACCATTTTCTTCTCCATATTTCATTCTCCTCCAATGGCTTAATAAAAGTGAAACATGTTAAATTGATAAACGTTTCTATTTGTTCTTTATCTTATCAATATATCTTTCTTCTCCACATTTTTAATTTCAATGAAGCTTAATAAAAGTGAAACATGTTAAATTGATAACGTTTCCTTTTATTTGTTTTATCTTATCATATATTTTCTTTCTCCATATTTCATTCTCCAATGAAGCTTTAATAAAAGTGAAACACCATGTTAAATTGATAAACGTTTCTATTTGTTCTTTATCTTATCATATATATTTTCTTCTCCATATTTCATTCTCCAATGAAGCTTTAATAAAATTGAAAATGGTTGTTAATTGATAAACGTTTCCTTATTTGTTCTTTGCATTCTATCATACATTTCCTTTTCTTCTCCATATTTCATTCTCCAATTAGGCTTTAATACATGAAAACAAAGTAATTGATAAACGTTTCCATTGTTCTTTACATTCATCATATATTTCTTTCTTCTCCATATCTCATTTTCCAGTGAAGTTTTCAATAAAAGTAAAACATGTTAAATTGATAAACGTTTCTATTTTGTTTCTTTAGTCTTATCATATATTTCTTTCTTCTCCACATCTCTACTCCTTCCAGTGGTTTTCGCAATAAAAGTGAAACATGTTAAATTGATAAACGTTTCCTATTGTTCTTTATCTTATCATATATTTCTTTCTTCTCCATATCTCATCTTCCACTTAGCTTTAATAAAAGCAACATGTTAAATTGATAAACGTTTCTATTTGTTCTTTATCTTATCACATAGCTTTCTTCTCCATATCTCTATCTTCCAGTGAAGCTTAATAAAAGGTGAAACATGTTAAATTGATAAACGTTTCCTATTTGCTCTTTATCTTACTTTATATTTCCTTTTCTTCTCCATATCTCATTCTCCAGTGAAGTTTTTAATAAAAGCAGTATGTTAAATTGATAAACGTTTCCTATTTGTTCTTTATCTGTATTTTAATATTTTCTTCTCCGCATATCTCATTTCAACGAAGTTTTCTATTAAAAGGAAACATGTTAAATTGATAAACGTTTCCTATTTGTTCTTATCTGCCCATATATTTTCTTCTCATATCTCATTCTCTTGCGAAGCTTTAATAAAGTAGCATGTTAAATTGATAACGCCTTGTTTGCCTTTATCTTGATTTTTTCATTTCTTCTTCTGTATTCCATTTCAGTGAAGCTGCACAAAAGTGAAACACAAGAATTGATAAACGTTTTGTCGGTTCTTTATCTTATCATATATTTCTTTCTTCTCCTACATTCATTCTCCAATGAAGTTTTAATAAAAGTGAAACATGTTAAATTGATAAACGTTTCTTATTTGCCTTTATCTTATCATATATTTCTTTTTCTCCATATCTCATTCTCCAGTAGTTTTTGAATAAAGTAAACATGTTAAATTGATAAACGTTTCCCATTTGCTCTTTATTTTATCACATATTTCTTTCTTCTCCATATCTCATTCTCCAGTGAAGTTTTAATAAAAGTGAAACATGTTAAATTGATAAACGTTTTATTTGTCTTTTATCTTATCAGCATATTTTCTTCTCCATATCTCATTCTCCAATGAAGCTTTAATAAAAGTAAAACATGTTAAATTGATAAACGCTTCCTATTTGTCTTTTATCTTATCAAGAGTATTTCTTTTCTTTCCCCCATATCTCATTCTCCAGTGAAGCTTTAATAAAAGTGAAACATGTTAAATTATAAACGTTTCCTTATTTGCTCTTTATCTTATCATATATTTCTTTCTTTCTCCATATCTCATTCTCCAGTGAAGCTTTAATAAAAAGTGAAACATGTTAAATTGATAAACGTTTCCTATTTTGTTCTTTATCTTATCATATATTTCTTCTTCATATTCCATTTCAATGCTTTAATAAAAGTGAAACATGTTAAATTGATAAACGTTTCCTATTTGCTTCGTATCTGCATTTATATATATTTATTTTCCCACATTCATTCTCCAATGCATTAATAAAAGCAGTATACAATTGATAAACGTTTTATTTGTTCTTTATCTTATCATATTTCTTTCTTTCTCATATTTCATTTCAATGAAGCTTTAATAAAAAGTACATAAGAAATTGATAAACGTTTCATTTGTTCTTTATCTTATCATATATTTCTTTCTTCTCCATATTTCATTCTCCAATGAAGTTTTAATAAAAGCAAAATATGTTAAATTGATAAACGCTTCTGTTTGTCTTTTATATCTTATCATATATTTCTTTCTTCTCCATATTTCATTCTCCAATGAGTTTTTAATAAAAGTGAAACATGTTAAATTGATAAACGTTTCCATTTGTCTTTTATCTTATCATATATTTCTTTCTTCTCCATATTTCCATTTCAACAGTTTAGAATAAAAGTGAAACATGTTAAATTGATAAACGTGTCCTATTTGTTCCTTATCTTATCATATATTTCTTTCTTCTCCATATTTCATTCTCCAATGAAGCTTTAATAAAAGTGAAACATGTTAAATTGATAAACGTTTCCTATTTGTTCTTTATCTTATCATATATTTCTTTCTTCTCCATATTTCATTCTCCAATGAAGCTTTAATAAAAGTGAAACATGTTAAATTGATAAACGTTTCCTATTTGTTCTTTATCTTATCATATATTTCTTTCTTCTCCATATTTCATTCTCCAATGAAGCTATAATAAAAGTGAAACATGTTAAATTGATAAACGTTTCCTATTTGTTCTTTATCTTATCATATATTTCTTTCTTCTCCATATCTCATTCTCCAATGAAGCTTTAATAAAAGTGAAACATGTTAAATTGATAAACGTTTCCTATTTGCTCTTTATCTTATCATATATTTATTTCTTCTCCATATCTCATTCTCCAATGAAGCTTTAATAAAAGTGAAACATGTTAAATTGATAAACGTTTCCTATTTGTTCTTTATCTTATCATATATTTCTTTCTTCTCCATATTTCATTCTCCAATGAAGCTTTAATAAAAGTGAAACATGTTAAATTGATAAACGTTTCCTATTTGTTCTTTATCTTATCATATATTTCTTTCTTCTCCATATTTCATTCTCCAATGAAGCTTTAATAAAAGTGAAACATGTTAAATTGATAAACGTTTCCTATTTGTTCTTTATCTTATCATATATTTATTTCTTCTCCATATCTCATTCTCCAATGAAGCTTTAATAAAAGTGAAACATGTTAAATTGATAAACGTTTCCTATTTGTTCTTTATCTTATCATATATTTCTTTCTTCTCCATATTTCATTCTCCAATGAAGCTTTAATAAAAGTGAAACATGTTAAATTGATAAACGTTTCCTATTTGTTCTTTATCTTATCATATATTTCTTTCTTCTCCATATTTCATTCTCCAATGAAGCTTTAATAAAAGTGAAACATGTTAAATTGATAAACGTTTCCTATTTGTTCTTTATCTTATCATATATTTCTTTCTTCTCCATATTTCATTCTCCAATGAAGCTTTAATAAAAGTGAAACATGTTAAATTGATAAACGTTTCCTATTTGTTCTTTATCTTATCATATATTTCTTTCTTCTCCATATTTCATTCTCCAATGAAGCTTTAATAAAAGTGAAACATGTTAAATTGATAAACGTTTCCTATTTGTTCTTTATCTTATCATATATTTCTTTCTTCTCCATATTTCATTCTCCAATGAAACTTTAATAAAAGTGAAACATGTTAAATTGATAAACGTTTCCTATTTGTTCTTTATCTTATCATATATTTATTTCTTCTCCATATCTCATTCTCCAATGAAGCTTTAATAAAAGTGAAACATGTTAGATTGATAAACGTTTCCTATTTGTTCTTTATCTTATCATATATTTCTTTCTTCTCCATATCTCATTCTCCAATGAAGCTTTAATAAAAGTGAAACATGTTAAATTGATAAACGTTTCCTATTTGTTCTTTATCTTATCATATATTTCTTTCTTCTCCATATCTCATTCTCCAATGAAGCTTTAATAAAAGTGAAACATGTTAGATTAATAAAAGTTTCGTTTTTATTCTTCATCTCATCATATATTTCTTTCTTTTTTTCTCCATATCTCATTCTCTGACGAAACTCTAATAAAAGTGAAACACATTAGATTGATATACATTTCCTATTTCTATTTTTTTATCTTAGCATATTATTTTTATTATTTTTATTTTATTTTTATATTATTTTTAATTTGAATTTTTTTATATAGTTTTAGTTCCTCTGTTTGAATGTGCGTTGTGGCACAATGGATATCGACTTAGAACGAAACCTCAAAGAGCCGATTTCGAATTCCAGTTTAATTCGTTGCATTCGCGCGTGTGGGTAAGGCAGTCATCCATTTCTTTCCTCCAACTAAATAAATAAACGAACATAGTGGGTTCTATAGCCTTTGTAGATTTCCAGTCTACTGAAGAAAGTAATGGCAACCTTTTGCTATAAGGAAGGCAACCTTTTGCGTAAAAAATACTCTGGCCATGTTTTTTCGAGACATGATTGCTCAAGTGTGTATCATTTATAGCACTTAACTATTTTAATACAGTTTTTTTTAAGTAAATACCTTTAATCCCAGCTTACTTTCAATATAAATACCGTCTATTTTAAAGATCATTGTTACGAGGATGCATTTATATATAATAATAATAATAATAATAATAATGTGCAAACATTATGGAAAAGCTGTAAACAAACACTGGTATGAACATCACCCAGCACCGGTTACAGAAATAGAAGATGTAACCATTCTATGGGATTACACCATCTACACAGAGAGAAAAATTGAAGCAAACAGGCCAGACATTATTGTTAAAAACCAGAAAGAGAAAACTTGTCTATTAATTGATATGGCTTGTCCAGCGGATTGTAACATAGCAACCAAGGAATTTGAAAAACTGTCAAAATATAAAGACCTGGAAATTGAAATAGAAAAAATGTGGAAATTGAAAACAAGAGTTGTGCCAGTGATAGTAGGTGTACTTGGAATGATAAAAAATTGAACAAAACAACATATTGAAAGAATCCCTGGAAACCCCAGCTTAAGAGATATACAAAAAATTGTCTTATTAAGTACAGCCCACACACGAAGGAAAACTTTATCAATGTAATGCTAGGGATGATAGGGAAGATAGAAAAACATGAAATGGAGCCATAACAACACGCCACTACCCGCCTTAGGTCTCCCCGCAGACTTGGTTGGTAGTGAGACCAAAGCAGAAATCGAAATATGATGAAAAATGACATAATAATAATAATAATAATAATGCCTAAAATATTGCAGTAAGAGATTCATTGGAGTCCTGCTTGTTATTAAAAATGTTTTAATTCATGAAGTACTCGCAAAA
Source organism: Ascarosepion bandense (assembly GCA_037127315.1). Classification (NCBI taxonomy): domain Eukaryota; kingdom Metazoa; phylum Mollusca; class Cephalopoda; order Sepiida; family Sepiidae; genus Ascarosepion; species Ascarosepion bandense. Next base: position 669,702 of record JBBBDQ010000128.1, on the reverse strand, counting down.
ATAAGGAAATTAAGAAATAGAACGTTTGGAAGAAGCTAGAATGTCCGAGAAAATCTAGTAAAATCTAGAGAATTCTAAAGAATTCTAGAATATGCAAATTAGGTGTTAGCCCCAATAAAAATAGGTTTTGGGAAAGAGTAGTCAGTTGTTAACAGGATTTGCTGACATTATCAACTCCGGCCTGATTCGTGGATCTGTGCATCCAGTCGAAAGAATCTCTAAGAAAAGTTGCCGACCAACTAAAACCTGAAAGAGAACCTCATGGAAATATATGGGTAAATAGACGTTTTTGAATCTTTCTTTGATCAAACTAATAATTATTCTTTATATACACATTTGAGGATTTCCTAAAAGTATAGCACTTGAACTTCTTTGCTATCTTAACTGGGCAAGGATATTTGACACCTTCCTTCCTCTTCGTAACACATTGCCTGCCAGTCTTTTTCTTCTATGTGCCCTGTCCCTTCAGGACGTAGGCGATCATGGATCTCCACATCTCCCTATCCCTTGTCGCTCTTAGTATGTTTGCTCCTGTTACACCTCGCAACCCCCGTTCCGTCATCCACCTGATCAGGCCCTGCAAATGTGTTATCCGCTGTCTTCCTCTGTCTCTTTTTCCTTCTATCTGGCCAGTCAGTATCAGGTTCTCCAGGCTCTCCTTCCTCATTGCGTGTCCCAGTAACTTCAGTTGTCTCTTCCTAATTAATTTCCTTGCCTCCTCTACAGCTACAATCTCCGAGAATTTAAATGTAAAGTCAATAGTCATCTCCTATCTCACTGACGTGCATCCTCTTTCACATGCTCCTTTCTCCGTCCCCTCCACTCTTATCAGTTTTTTTTTACCATACTCTTACTCACTTCCTGACACCCCCTATAATCTGTCACTCTTTTTCATAACTTCCCTCCTATGTAACCCCCTGCGCACCGGTGGCAATAAACTGTCTTGCTTGGGGCGATATGTCTGTAATATATATATATATATATATATATATATATGTGTGTGTGTGTGTGTGTGTGTGTGTGTGTGTGTGTGTGTTTATATGAACTTGTATCCTTGTTTGTTGCGAGGTACTCGACCCCCAAACAGTAGGTAAAAAACTTACGTGTACTATAACTTTGTTACTCTATATATAGAGTAGTCATTCGCAAACAGATCTGTTTCGCTGTATCACAGCTCATCAGTACGGCTAGAAGTCCGATTGCTTTTAGCCAGGATTGTAACACGACCGAATTGATATCAGTCGACGATTCTTATATATATATATATATATATATATATATATATATATATATATATATATACTGATGAGCTGTGATACATTGAAACAGATCTGTCTGCGGATGAATATACTATATATATATATATGGAAGAATGAAGACAGAGACGTTATTACATGATTAAGCAGAAGTACAGAACCTGTCTTCATTTTTACATATATTTGCACAATATGTATTTATATACATATATATTTAGGGCTCTCTTAAAGAGTTATCCTACAAATTTATGTACAGGATAAGCCTTTGGATTCTTCATTATCTACACCGCATGTTTATATATATATATATATATATATATATATATATATAGTCATCCGCAGACACATCTGTTTCACTGTATCACAGCTCATCAGTATATATATATATATATAATATTCATTGTCTGTTATATATATATATATATATATATATATATATATATATATATATATATATATATACTGTTAAATATAACAGACAATTAATGTTCGATGTTTAGAACGGCTAATGATTAAACATAATATACCTTCATTGTACTATATAAATGGTTAGAAAATTATTTGTTGCCTCTATACACTACTTATTTATATTCTTTTCCTTAGCTTTTTCATTTAGTAATTTCCAAACATTCTCAAATTAAATTTTGTAAATCGAATTATTTGACCTAATGAGAATCCTGTCTAAAAAAAAAAACACATACTTTGTAAAGTTCATTTAAAATTGCATTCTTTATATACTCCATCTCATTCAGATTTTTTTCTATCGTGATGTTCATCCTGTACAAGGCTCGAGAGCCACTTGAGATTGAGGATTATGGAGAAATTAATAAAAACAACCCCTTCTTTTTCTGCCGTTGAAGCAGGTGTTCACGCGTAACAAGATGCCGTTCGACATCTATTGGATTCAAATTGTACAGCACCCAATGCTTTTGCTTTTGAATCATTCCTAACGCTTTCAAACTTTTCGAAAATGTTTTGTGATCAACTCCTAATGATTCTGCGCCTGACATGAGTCTTCATAAAGTAATGCCCCAAATTCTTAGTTTTCAAACTTTTTCGATGCATCAGAGCGTTCGTAATCTTTAACATCAAAATCGTTATTTTGGAAGCCTCTAAACCAATCTCTGCATGTTGTTTCCGAGAGTGCTTGATAGCCATGAATTCCAATAGGAATTTTATGTGTTTCACCTGCAGATTTTTTTTAATAAAGCAGTGCAGTAAAATTCCCCGCAAATACATTTTCTTTGGCACGAAATCTGACATTATTTGTCTATATTTCTGAGATGAGGTAGTATCTACAGTATCCACTGGACTATGTGTCCTTATATCCAGTGAATACAGACGTTGGTTAGTTCCTGTGACTTAACCCAAAGAGGTGTGAATTCAATACCAGGCTACAACAGTAGTGAACAAATAGCCTACAGGGTTAGAGGGAGATAACTCATGACTACCAAAAGAGACACTACTACGCAAGTAATGAAGATCATATACCCCAGTGATTGTAATAAAGGCTTTGGTTCGAAATTCCTGGCACTTGAAGAAGGCCGGATCGTACAACGGCCGAAACGTCGTACAAATGGCAACAAAGATGAGGACAATAGTCCGAATAATGCAAATACTGGAAATCCAACATGTTTTAAGCTATAAAAAACAAAGTTGTTTACCCATAGGCGAAATGACATACACAGAATTTCAAGTTTGCTCATAGTACTTCCTTATAGAGGCATTTCCATCTGAAACAGCATATATATATATATATATATATATATATATATCATCATCATCATCATTTATCCATCACAACCAGATAGTGCATAGGGCAGCAACTTTTTGTTGCTGTTTCTGTAAAAAAGTGTTTTTCATGAGGCAGGGATGTTAGCCCTGCACCCAACCTCCAAACCTTGTGAACCATTCTTGGTTCTTACGGTTACAGCACTTGGTAGTCCCAAATGGTGACCCATTTAAGTACTGACCAGGCTCGATGTTACTTAACTTCGGTGATCGGACGGGAACCGGTGTATTCAACATGATGTAGCCGTAGACTATATATATATATATATATTGAAAAACAGTAGCTACTTTGGCGTGTACGCAGCGCTCATTCAGTAAAATGAATTAGATCACTCTAGCTATTGGGCGCGTATAATGATAATATATGCGCTAAAAAGTCTGTTTTCTTCCCCCCGAACGCCCATAGCCCAGAGGTAGAATCGCCGACTGACGCCAATTCGGTCAGGTTTCAATCCTGGGTTAAAAAGCAATCGGAGTCTAATCGTACTGATGAACTGTCTGCGGATGACAATATATATATATATATATATATATATATATATATATATATATATATATATATATATTAAATTATTTCGATTTATTGTGTCGAATTATTTCTATACTGATTCTTTCCAGATGTCTAAGCAGTTTCTCGATGCTAAGATAAAATTCATCAAGGAAGGCGTCATATTTTTTAAACACAACATAATTTTTTACTTTTTACAAGATCAACTTTTGGGTTAAATTACAAAGGCAAACATTTTGTTACTCTGGAAGTTATGGATTTTTTTGCAAAACAAGCGTTTTGATAATATATATTTATTACGAACATAGCAACAACATGCTCCCTTATATTGGAACGCTTATTTTGCAGGAAATTCCATGGCGACAACGAATGGATTTAAAATAACTGTAACAGAGCGCGTGTTTTTAAAAATCACTATTACAACAGAATGTAGATTTAATTGCAGTTAAAATTGGTATGTCTTTGTTATTTATCCCTGAAGATGATCTTCAAAAATCTCGAGTCATTGGGTTAAAAAACAATATAAAACAAAAACAACTACGGCGACTTCCTTGATAAAATGATGAGAAAATGATAAGAGAACTAGAATGATCGGTATATATATATATATATATATATATATATATATATGTCAACTGAAATTTTTGTTCGCATATCAAGGCACTAGACTCTGATCCACCAATGATTTCATTTGAATTTGAGCGAAACGTATTGGAGAAACGCATAAAAGTGCGCAAAAGACAATCCGAAATTATGTTTGCCGTTGATTTTTGACAAACCCTGTACATAACTTAAAAAAACAAAGTGTACATCAAAGGTTTGAGCCTTGGTCTACAACTCAACCGATTTTGGTTGAATTCGCATAGGGCGTCTCGGATGGGAGAAGAGTTCGTTAATTCTAAGCATTTCGGTTAATTCTACCGTACCCTGTGAATCAATTCAAAAAATTTTGCGTATCTCAAAGGTTCATGTCATCACCGACAAGTAATCCAATTTAGGTTGAAATCAGACTAAGGGTGTCGTAGAATAGAGACACACAAACACACGGACAGACACACACACACACACACACACACACACACACACGCACACACACACGCATATATATATATATATATATATATATATATATATATAAATTCCAAATTCTACATTGGTTGAATGGTCATTTCAGCGAGAAAAGTCTCGCTTCTTCAGCAACGATCAAAACAAAAATTTATTAATTCAAATGCGTCCAACACCCCAACCTGGAAGGTGATTTTCTATGCGTAACTTAGACGTGACACATGGCCGAAAGTAGGGGGTACCCAGGGAGGATCGAACTCACGACTCAGTTATAATGGTTCTAGCGAGACGAGCTTGCTAATCATTACAACACGCTGAAGTGCCCTTATATATATATATATATATATATATATATATAATCGTGTCGCCCCAAGCAATGCATTTTACTACCACTGTTGTGCAGGGGGTTATATAGGAGGAATGTTATGAGGAGTGAGAGGTTGCAGGGGGTGTCAGGAAGAGAGTAGGAGAAGAAAGAAAATACGGATGAGAGTGGGGTGAACGAAGAAAAAGGATGCGAGAGAGGATGTAAGTTAGTTTGACAGGAGATGACTATTGACTTTACATTTAAATTCTTGGAGATTGTAACTGTCAGGAAAGCAAGTATGAGGAAGAGAATTCCACAGGCGAGAAAAGAAGCTGATGGAGTAGAATTTGCGTTTACAATTTATCGGTATCACAGTAAAAGGGTGGGACCTAGTTGCTAATCTTGTGGCTCGAGGAAATTAATATAGAGTGGGTACTAGTGAGCTAAGTTCATTGGAGCAGAAGCCGTGAAAATATTTGTAGAAGAGACACAGAGAAGCTACACTGCGTCGGTGAGAAAGCGACTGTATCCTCGCTGCCAAATCGGGATTGATCACTTTACAGATTCTCCGTTGGATTCGGTCGAGGGCACCTAAGTGGATAGCAAGAGCACCCAACCAGATATGGCAGCAATACTCAATGCACGGGCGGATGGTAGACTTGTATATGTGCTGGATTGTTTCGGACGGGAAAAACTTTCTGGTCCTACACAGAGAAACGACTTTCTTAGCAGCGGATTTAGATATGGATTCTATATAGTTATTCCAGTTGAGGTCTGATGTGAGAGTTAATCGGAGGAGACGCAGTGATTTACTTTCAGGAAGAGAAGCCTGGTCCATGTTAATGGGCGGGAGGAATATATATATACATATATAGTTCTTGTCCTAATACATTTGCACTATACTGTATATATATATATATATATAGTGTATCGAGGCAGCAAAAAATTTTCTAAACATATACTGTTAAATATAAGAGCCAATGAATAATAATAAACATATAGACATTCATTTTCTTTCATATATATATATATATATATATATATATATATATATATATATATATATATATCAAACGATATGATGAATAATACTCAACATGCTTAATAAAATTTCACACTACTATTGCCCGCCTTTTTTGTTGTTATCTAAATGTTTCGGTTGTTGTGTAAATCGGATTAAATCAGGTGATTGTCGATCCGGATAACCTGAAGGAAATTTCGAACTGAACCCTTTTTTTTAAATATACGGGGTAGAAACTTCTTGTTCTGTTTTCTATGCCTCGGGATATTTCGTTCATTTCTTACTTTTGGTTATGCTCAGTTATCGTCCAAATACGCACTACCCAGCCCAGGGATTCAAATCAAAATTACTCCACCATCTATGGGTTAAATAACAGGCCAAAGAATTGCGATAAAGAAAATCGCTGCAAATATTGTTCCCACGAGGGAAACACAAGTAAATAAGGAGCATACATCATAGGAACACATTAACTTACCAAAAGAAGGACAGCCATTGATAAGCTCAACAAAGGAAAATGAATCTTTATAGTAAATAAGCTGTTCTTCGTGTCCTCCAGATATTCCTGAAATAATTTTCGTGGAATTAATGATTTTTTGCCACTTCATCTGTTGAAGCTTACTGTATATATATATATATAGATATAGATATATACATATATATTCGTGAAATCCTTATAGTCAGTCAGTTAAGTGCCATAGTGAAACAGGCTTGGGCGATCATGACTCGAAAGAGACATGACTGACTGGGCAGAAGATTATCCCGCAGTAGGTTGCCATTGCTTTCTGCGGTAGACTGGTTGCCGACCAAGGCTATAGAACCCTATCTGTCCTTTTGTTTGACTAATAACAAGAGGGAGAAGAGATGTATTCTATTATTATGTAATAATTAGTGGCTGATCAGTTTATTACTTAATAACAATAGAAAACCGACCCCCCACTTTATGACCAGAAGTCAATCATGATTCCAACTATTATATTCAGTCAGTCAGTTAAAGTGCCATTCGTGGGCGATCATGTCTCGAAAGAGACATGACTGACTGGACAGAAGATTATCCCGCAGTAGGTTGCCATTGCTTTCTGCGGTAGACTGGTTGCCAGCCAAAGCTATAGAACCCAATCTATCCTGTTATTTAACCCATAACTGGAAGGAATAGACGGATTAATACCTTTCCCAAGGATATTTGTGCATAAGTGAATGCAATGAATTCAACTGGAATTCGAACTCGGCTCACCGATTTCTTGTTCCGAGCCGATATCCACTGGACCACCACGCACATCCTAAAATCCTAAAATTATCGATCAACACACATACATTAGACGCCTTAAAATTTTAGAGGCGCTACGTACCAGAGGTAATAAACCTCTTATCAATCGCATTTTGGACATATTTTTCAATTTGTATAGTATATTTAAAATAATTAAAGTAAACAATTCTTACTTCTGCGTAATTAGATAACTTACATACTTACATACACGGGATGTGCGTTGTGGTATTAGGATGTGCGTTGTGGTGCAGTGAATATCGGCTTGGAACGAGAAATCGAGTAGCCGAGTTCGAATTCCAGTTGAATCCATTGTATTCACTTACGCGCAAATAGCCTTGGGAAAGGTATTAATCCGTCTCTTCCTTCCACTTATTGGTTAAATAGCTGGACAGATTAGGTTCTATAGCCTTGGTCGGCAACCAGTCTACCGCAGAAAGCAATGGCAACCTACTGCGGGATAATCTTCTGCCCAGTCAGTCATGTCTCTTTCGAGACATGATCGCCCAAGCGTGTATCACGTATGGCACTTAACTGACTGACTGACATAATTAGTACCCCTGAATTTTTAAATTCCCTAACGTATTATTATGGTATTTAAAATTTATTTGCAACTGTAAATACTCCACGTAATCAGATAATTCACGCCTCCACGTGATCACATATTTTCACGCCTCCACGTGATCACATATTTTCACGCTTGCACGTGATCACATTATTACTTCCCTTGAATTTTTAAAAAATTTTCTTAACGTTTATTTAGTTCCTCAAATGTACTAACATGTTTCCGCTGCAAGGCAATTTTTAAATTGTAAGACCGTAAAATTTGACCCTGATGATGAAGGATGACGTTCAAAAGTACTCGGTTAACATATGGACAATATTTGTACAAATATAATTTGGAAATAAAAAGCCTCATTAGAAAATATGACAAAATACAAAAGAAAATGTGCAAGACTAAGTTGCCTCTATCGTTTAATACATATATATAAGTTGCCTCTATCGTTTAATACATATATATATGTAATATAATAATCTGGCCCCACCCAAGAAGGCTGATGAAGCGTGGGTGTTTTCGGTCATTGAAAGCAGCGGATGTCATTTTGACCCTATTTCCGGCAGAGCGGAAATAGCTCAGAGCAAACAGACAGGTGTCTCTGAGAATTTACGTAGGCGTCGTGTAGGCGTCGCGTGATCAAGGCAAAGCCGGAAGAAACGATTCCCGGTTTTGGAAGATATATAAAGACTGCGAAAAACACGGATTCGCCAGTCAGTCTCGACAGCCAGTCAGTCTTGACAGTCAGAGTCAGAGAAGAGAAGTCGAAGAAGAGTCACAGTCAGCCTCGACAGAAGTCAGTTTCGAGAAGTCGAAGAAGAAGCTAGACGAGATAAGCAGAGAGGATACACCCACGTCGAACCCCCCGTCACCACGTCAACCCATTAGAAGAGCGCTCTCTCACTCTCTGTTCCCAGGCGAAGCGGTCTATCGTTTATTAATAAAAAAATATATATTGATATATTTTTATATACACCCGTGTTTGTTTGTGGCCTTGTACCAGACAGTTAAATATATAACATATATATATATATCAAACAATATGATGAATAATACTCAACATGCTTAATAAAATTTCGCACTACTATTGCCCGCCTTTTTTGTTGTTATCTAAATGTTTCGGTTGTTGTGTAAATCGGATTAAATCAGGTGATTGTCGATCCGGATAACCTGAAGGAAATTTCGAACTGAACACTTTTTTTTAAATATACGGGGTAGAAACTTCTTGTTCTGTTTTCTATGCCTCGGGATAATGTATGTTTAATATATGTTTAATATATATATATCTTATAAAATATATATATATATATATATATATATATATATATATATATATATATATTATAAAAAAGACAATATGATGTACTTTCAGATTGACGGTGTAGACATGGGTTCCCCTTTAGATCCTATATTGGCCAATATTTGTGTTAGGTTCTATGAAGAAAAGTTATTTTATGATCCCTTTTGTTCCTTCTTGTGTCGTCACTATGTTGATAATACATTTTGCTTATTTAATGATGCATCTGAGGTTGATCAATTTCTCTCTGCTCTAAATAATCTTCATCCTTCTTTGAGATTTACTATTGAGAAAGAGGTTAATTCCAAAGTTGCTTTTCTTGTTGTAATGGTGCATCGTACACCAGCATGTTTTTGTACCTCTGTGTATAGAAAGTCTACTTTTTCAGGCTTATACACGCGTTGGGATTCTTTTTTGTCGTAAAAGGCGCAAAATAAACCTTATAACAACTTTAACACATAGGGCATTGATTATCTGTTATGAAGAGTTCCTCGATTATGAGATTAGTTTTAGAACGAGAACTTAACGCGATAGTGGGTATCCATCCATTGCTGCAAATTCGGTGATTCGTAACAAGATCGCTGACTTGATAAAGATTAAGCCCGTAGTTATTGCTAAATGTTTGTGTATTTAAGACGTCTGTGGATTGGAGAAAAGGATGGAAACTTAACTAGGCAAATTTCTTCACATATGCAGAAATTATATTTTTCTGCCGAAATGCGTGTTGCATTTGGTACTAGATCTGTTCTGTCTTCAAGTCGTAAGGACGTTCTCCCTCCTCATCAAATAAATTCTGTCGTTTATAAATATGAATTGTAGCTGTGGTGCCAGTTACATAGAAAGAACCACTCATCTGCTTGATACTAGAACCAAACAGTATGTTTCTCAGGCGATATACCTCATCATACTTCTAAATTTAGCACCTCATCAGATGGTATATCCCCTGATGAGGTGTTAAATATAGCGCCGAAACACGACAGCTCTTGTGTAGCAAAAAAATGTTATTATTATGAAGTCCAATAATAAGAGTATTACTACAAATATTGTTCAATACGTATCGTGCATTGTTAAGAAAGTAACTGCTACGAACTGTGGAATGTTATTTCATTAGCTCTTACTACTACTAACGTATATATATATATATATATATATATATATATATATATATATATATTCTTCCAATTAGTCAAAATAAAACGTTTTTTAAATAATTTTGGCTAAGCAGTTACTTTCTAATACCTATGAATACTAACTCAAGGGTCAAGCCACATACCTCCCACTACCAAAGAGGAAATTACTACTAAATTTACCCTAGCTTAAACATATAAATATCTCCCAACCACTTCCTTTACTAGAAAAATCTCTGGGCTTAGAATAGTTCCCCATTCTTTGTTTATATGCGGTCGAGAATGCATGTCTTAAAATGATATGTTGAAAATGACTATTTCCCCTTTAAGTTTTATTTGAATTTACATTTATATATATATATAATGAATAAAATAAGTAAAGAACAGGTGGGAAAAAGTCTTTTTAGTCTGATATGTTTCACTTTAACAAAGTTCTTCCGATATTTTTTAAAGACGAATCTTTAAAAAAATCTATGAAGAAGCTTGTTAAAATGAAACGTTAAATTAAAGACATTTTTTTACCTGTTCTTAACTTATTCTATTCCTCTTGTCGGATTTCGATCCATATATTCAACTTATATATATATATATATATATATATATATATATATATATATATATATAGTCATTTACAATTTTTAGCATATTGTCATTTTATAGAACTATATATATATATATATATATAGTAATTTACAATTTTTAGCATATTGTCATTTTATAGAATTATATATATATATATATAGTTTTATAAATTGACAATCTATCAGTTCTTTCACTTCCTTATAATATATATATATATATATATATATATATATATATATATATATTATAAAAAGACATTTTGTGTCGACTAATTTTAATGATCAATTTTTGCAAATTATGAATAATCCTTGCCAGACAAGGAGGAAATTTCGACAGGAATTGTCTGACCTTCATTTTGGAAAGACATGAATTTATCAATGATATAACTTCATTCAGTAACCCCCCTAACTTGAGTGGCTCTTGGGTCTTGTACAAGTCGGATATTTTGTAAAAAAATGATAAACTTATAAGAACTATATATAGAATAAGAAATGGCGACTCGACGCGCAAGTAAATAAGTAATACAGATATATTTATAAGTAATGCAGGTATATTTGTAAGTAAACCTGAGAGCGACTGGTCACTACCATCTTTTCAAGAAATCTCCTCCCATTTTGCCATTGTCAGAAATGTTTGTTCCTTCTCTTCCTCTGTTGCTCTTTACTCCTCCGACCAACGACATAGGCGTCAACCAATCAGAATCCGTCGCTGTCCGGACGCTACATGGAGGTTGTATATGTTGGGCGATGTTTGCGAGTTCCGTGCCAAAGCATCTCACCACGACGTCGCATCCACCGCGCATAACTCGTCAGTCGCAGACCCCAGCTTTCATCTTCGCCCCGACTGAGCATTCCTCGCACGCCCACTCGGTCGCAAACGCTCACACGCGCACGCGCGAGCACACACACACACATACACGCATACATAAATACAAATACAGACGCGCTTAAAGAGACGTATAAGTACGAACACATGCACACATTCACAAACAAGCGCACACGAAAACACAGATACAAACATACAATCACAGAGACACGTACACAGAGACACGCACATAAACGCGCGAAGCAAACCAGGAGCAGACGATCGATAATATTCGTGTCTCTATACAGGTGAGCGTGTTCAGTTTCAGCGTAAGAACAAGTTATATATATATATATATAAACCTCTACTGGTGGTCTTCTGTTTGTCTTTCTCGCACAGATTGCTCTTCTTTAGCAAAAGTTGGGGCCAGATCAAATTTAAATGATAACATTTGAAAAAAACAAAAAAACAAAAAAACAAAAAAAACTAATACAATGATTGAAGTATTTAAACGACGGCTGCTCAAGATATACACAGCTTTTTGTTTCGTTTTTATTAATATTTTTTTTAATTGAAATCCTTTCCGTAAGAACTTTTACAAGTTTTTTCGTTCATTTTTTTGTTTTA
>JBBBDQ010000128.1:632500-650000 GCA_037127315.1 Ascarosepion bandense | reverse complement strand
GGAAAAGAGAGTGAGACCGAGGAGGCGCAGTGTATTGCTTTCAGGGAGACTCGCATAGTCCATGCTGATAGGGGCTACGAGGGACTGCCTGTGGTGTTTGACAGATAGCAGCTTCGAAGATTTAAAGATTTGGGTTGCGAAAGGCCTGCTGTCATGGCATGAAAATCTTCACTTTCATAGTTCAACTTAATTGTCATTTTTGATTGAACAATATTGACACACATACAAGCATATTCTCCAACGACCGCTTCCTAATTTTCTAAATAACCATAAATTCATCTCATATTTTCTAAATAAATCATTTTCACCATTTAGTTTAGAATATCACCTGAAGAAGAACAGTATTGCTCTGAAACATGAAAATTTCCATGTAGTGATATAATGCTTTTATAAACCATTATAATAACAAAATTACTAAATTAATCTATACTTTGTATTGAGCACTCTTTATAAAAGTAAATGCATAAACAGAAAGTTTTAATCTATCTGTTCTTTCACTTCCTTATATATATATATATATATATATATATATATATATATATATATATATACTGTTAAATATAAGAGGCAATGAATGTCTATTATGTTTAATCATGAGCCGTTCTAAACGTCGTATTTTGGCTTTAATTTCAGTTGAAAATAAAGACAAATATTCTCCAACATTTGGATATTTTTTATTAAGTTAGATCTAAGCTTTCGGCTCACGTGAGCCATCTTCAGAGAGGTTATTAAGACGATAACACAATAACATCCACCATCAGCGACGATTTTATTTTGTGTTGGCATTTTTATTACGAAAATGTGTGACATTCGGCAGGATTCGAGCCTGCGACCCATATCTACATAGGGGAAGCTACCATTTGATCTGGCAACGTCTTAGACTGCTCGAATCCTGCCGAATGACACACATTTTCGTAATAAAAATTTATCGTAAATAATCAGGCCAGTAGATATAAATATATAATACTGTTTAATTAAAAACAGAATATCTACTTAAATACGAGTATCGATAAAAAATAATGTTCAAACAATTCATTTCATATATATATAGAGCACTTTGTAACCTGTGTAACATGGATAGAGGTTTGTTGGCTCCCCCTTAGATTTTCGTTCTTGTTTGTTCTACTTTCGCGTTGGGTACTTCTTGTACTCTGCTTGTACTCTTGTACTCTTGTACTCTTTATTGTTAAGGTTTTCGTCTTGGGTTTTTTTTTCTTTCTCACGAATGCTTGACTTTTTGTTCAAGTATTTCGTTTGTTTCTTTTTTCCTTCTCCTTCTTTTCCCCTCTGGGTTCGTTCCCGGTGGGTTTCAAGACGTTCTTAGTTGTAGTTTAATTATTGATAATCTTGACAGAATTAGTTTTGTCGATATTGGTATTATGACTATAATTAATATTAATATTAATATATATATATGCAAATAATTTAGATTGAATGCACGTGACAATGCTTGTGTCTTTTTTATTTTTAATGTTTTTTCAAATAAGGTGCTGTATATAGGGAACGAAATTAAATATAAACTGTCCAAATTTCATGTTTGAACCAAGATGCAGACAAAAAAATCTTGCCTATCACACAGACACCAGATGGTTCTTGAAAATAAGTGCGACTATCGAAAATAGAAAATAAAACATAACAAAAACGTACAAAATAACAGGAAATATAAGAACTTCAAACAGTTTATGCACAATTTTTATTCCATATTATTCGAATATTTAAAAAGTATCGTTTGTATTCAATCAATGATAAATATGTATGCCTTATATATATATATATATATATATATATATATATATAAAGTAAAATAAACTTTCCATTTTGAAAGATGCACGTTGCTGAGGAGATGTAAAATCTCTCTTAGGGATTTTATGTCGAAATGTTCATTCAATATTTTTGAAGTTTGAAAATTTATTTTATTTTATATTAGCTCTGTAATTTTAATTACATTGAGCTCTCCTCCTGCTTCATTTTTTAATATTAAAATTTTTTATATTAATTAGGATCAGGTTCTTGGGATTTACCTTCCTACTTTTCCGTTTTGGATTAAAGTATTTTAATAATATATATATATATATATATATATATATATATATATATAATATATATATATATATATATATGCGTGAAATTGTTATTATTATTAATAATATTATCAACGGACCTCGATATATAAAGTTAGAAATTTATTCGCCTGAAGAGAGTCAATTTTGAACTCGAAACACGTGTAGCGGCACAAAAAACATAATGGACACTTAATGTATTATAGAAAAGGGCGATTAATATTAATAATAAAAATAACAATAAACCTACACTTTAAAGAAGTTGTTCACGGCTTCTCACACTTTTTTCCCCTATACCAGTTTCTCTCATTTTAACAACCTCCTTTTCTGTTTTTAAGATATCTATACGTATCGTTCATTCAGTAATGAATTAGAACACTCTTGCTACTGGCGTATGAATACATGGTATATCACACGCTAAAAGTTTGCTTCTTTCTACCGAGCGCCCATAGCTCAGACGTAGAATAACCGACTGACGCCAATTCGGTCGGGTTTGAATCCTGGGTAAAAAGTAATCGGATGTCTAACCGTACAGATGATCTGTGATACAGCGAAACAGATCTGTCTGCGGATGACTATATATATATATATATATGACAGTGGCAAAATATATATGATTATTGTATATATGATAGAATAAATAAAGAAAGTAGCAAATGTATCTTAATCCAATATGTTACACTTTTATTAAAGCTTCTTCATAGATAAAGATAAAATAGATAATTTAAAAAAATTATTCTATCTTGTCGGATTTTAATACATGTATTCAATATATATATATATATATATATATATATATATATATATATATATATATAACCAAGTTAACAGACAAATTGACATCTCGATAAAAACTAAATTTTGAAATTTGTGTATGTATATATACATGGGTGTATTACTATGTATATGTTTTTTCTCACTAATGTTTGTGAATATTTCTCCATATGTGAATGTTTGTAAGTTTATTCATGTATGCGTTCTTTTTCTCTCCCCCGTCTAAAATATTAATAATTTTCTAAATCTACAAAATTTTTAAAATATATATACTTATAGTTTGTTTTTTTTTAGCAACAAAAATATAGTAGATGTAATAGTTACTTAATAATGCTGATCTTAATTTTATAAAATTTTAATACCAATGCCCACCAAGATTAATTTTAAGTCTTCCCACATATTCTCCAAAGTAAAAGTTGCTTTACTCTGATTGGTCCACACTGTACATACAATAATGCCTCCCTGATGAAAGAGGTCTTGCTTGTTCTTAACCTTTTAAAGCCATTCATTTGAAATAACAACATCACTTGAAAAGACACAAAAAGTGTCGAAACAAAATAGCTACTTTTGTAGTGATATTATAACATATCAATGTTATAATTTATTAATAAATATTATATATATATATATATATATATATATATAAATTCCTCTATGAAGAAGCTTTATATATATTCATCGAAAAGTATTAAAACTATATTTCTGCCGTAATTCCTCAAAAACATGTAAAGCATGTAAAATTTATAAAAAAAAAGAAAATGGAAAACTACAAACCTTGTTGATTCTTATAAAAAAATCATACAATCTAAACTAGCGACATCTAATATAGTTTATGTATTTTAATGGGCTGTACAATACTGTGTTCCATGTCGTAAATCAGTTACCTATATTGGCCTCACTAATACTTCTTTAAAAAAACACCCTGCATACCCACTATGTAACAACAGTGCAATAAACCAACATTTCTGAACCCATAATCTACAAGATCCTATGAAAAAAATTTTGGTTGAAAACACAAAATACCATTTAAATCACAATACCAAAAGCGTCTCGGTATAACGAAGGCACTATATATCAAGGACTTTTCTTCGACCATCAACCTTACATGATTTACCAGTGGAAATGAAGTTTTGAAAGCTTATTAAAAAAATAGACAGGCGTTCATGCGATGTCCAGTCGCATGTGTCACGTGATAGTTTTTACGAATGCTACTTTTCAAAAATACAAAAATTACGTTACAAACATAACAAGAGGATAAAATATCAACATCTGAGAAATCCTTGAAAATAGCCAGTGAAGTGGATGAAAGTGCCTGGAAAGTAAAAATTATGGAAAATATTTCTGATCTCTAGCAAAAAAGAAATATGTAAGAATACTTGAAAAATTAAATCAAATAAGTCGTTGTCAGTCGTTTTTAACGAAACGGTTAAAAGAATGATTGCTGCACACACACACACACACACACACACACACACACACACACACACACACACACATATATATATATTTATATATATATAATATTCGGATTATTGTCCTCATCTTTGTTGTCATTTGTAGGACGTTTCGGCCGTTGTACGCTCCGGCCTTCTTCAGGTGCTAGAAATTTCGAACCGAACCCTTTATTACAATCACTGGGGTTTTTCCATTCTCATTCATTGAGTAGTAGTAATACCTCATTTGGAAGTCATGAGATATCTTCCTCTAACCCTTACTAGAAAAAAACATTAACATAAAAAATACTAGAGAAAACCATTAACATAAAAAAATTGCATTATGAACTTTGGTAAAAAAAGGGCCAATGGACATTAGGTCAATAAATCCCGAAAATTCGGTTGTTCTTGTCCTTAAAGACACATGGCCTCGTTGATAGGGACGTTGATTGTGACTAAAGAGTTCAATACTGCAAGTAACTTGCCAGGTTAGAGGGAGATAACTCATGACTTCCAATTGAGGCATTACTACTACAAACGAGGATGATATACCTCCGTGATTGTAATAAAGGGTTCGGTTCGAAATTCCTAGCACCTGAAGAAGGTCGGAATGTACAATGGCCAAAACGTCGTACAAATGGCAACAAAGATGAGCACAATAGTCCGAATAATGTAAATACTGTCAATACTACCTCATCTCAGAAATATATATATATATATATACAAGTAAATAAAGAACGAAGAAAAGTTTACAAGGTTCAAAACATTAATTGAAAATAGTGCTCGATATATAATATAGAGCTGTGAAAATTTGTTATAAATTATAGTTTAGAACATTTACAAATTTTTACCCACTACAAAGTGTACATTTTGTTTCGACAGTGAAATGACAATGTTTCTTCAGGTGGTGTGGAAAGGAATGGAAAGTCTCTTTTCTTATATTTGGCGAATTGTATGTGGGATGTAGATGGAGTTAGTGATAAGGAGATAAGTCTTTGAAATTGTCCGTTGGAATTTTGAAAAGAAGGAGTTTGTGGGCGATAGAGTTGATTAATGAACTTGTCGGGAATTTTGTAGACAGAACCACCGTGGAGAAGGCAACGGGATACCACTCCACTATCTACCCCCCGCTTAATCATGGTTACTTACGAAAAATGTATTAAAGGTGAAGGGGGGTTGCTTCACAAGGAAACAACTCCTCGCTCGGTAAGGACCGGCATGGGCAACAGGTGCCACCTGACCGTCATCCGGCGACTGTAAGCACCAACTTCGTAAAGGGGACATTTTGCTCCAAAATTTATCCCTCGCCGGGGAAAGAGCGACATGAGCAATAGGTGTCTCTGGACCGTTACCCTGAGACTGTGCGCAACAAAGACCAAACTACTTTCGGGACATGGAACGTCAGGACACTCAACTGTGGACAACTAGAGAATGTTATGCAGGAGATGGACAGACTGAAGATCAACATCCTAGGCATATGCGAAACCAGATGGCCTAATAATGGAGATATCAGCAGCGACTCACACAGGATAATTTATGCAGGAGGTAAAAGCAATGAAAAAGGGGTCGGTTTAATTCTAAACAAAAAAGTAAAGGAATGCGTTATTGGATGCTGTCAGCTTTCAGAGAGAGTCCTCTTGGTTAAACTGCGGGGAAGGCCCTTCAATATAGCTATTATAGTAGTGACGCGCCCACAACTCAAAGTTCGGAGGACGAAATAGAAACTTTTTATTCAATACTGGACAGTGCCAAGGCCCAATGCAAAAGCCAAGAAATTAGGATTATAATAGGAGACTTGAATGCCAAAGTAGGTAAAGATAGGGAAGGAAACACGACCGGCCCCTTTGGACTAGGGGACCGCAACGAACGAGGAGAAAAATGGGTCCAATGGTGCTCAGCCAATGGCCAGGTAATTACTAACACTTGGTTTCAAGAGCACCCACGACAACAATGGACATGGAGAAGCCCAGGAGGAGACACGAAGAACCAAATAGACTACATAACTATAAACAAGAGATTCAGGAACGCAGTGGTCCAATGCACAACATACCCAGGCGCCGAGTGCGGAAGCGACCACGTCCCAGTCATCTGCAAACTAAGGGTGAAACTCTGAAAACTAAAGAAACCCAGCACATCACCAAGACCAAGGCTGCAATACGACACGTTCGTGAATGACCTCACACTGCAGAAAGACTACAATGACAGCGTGAGAAAGAAATATGAAGAACAAATTGGAAAAGAGCACTCAAAATGGCATTCACTAAAGGAAGCGATGGTGACCTCAGCGAACAACATAGCCCCAAAGGAAATCAGACGCAGAAGAAAAAATGAGTGGATGACCGAAGAAATTCTCCACATGATGCAAAGGAGACTAAAAACAATGCCAAGACATGGAACAGAGTACAAGAAACTTCACAGGGAGATAAGGAACAAATGCAGACAAGCTAAAGAGGAATGGCTTAACAACAAATGCGCAGAAGTAGAGAGACTGAGCAGGACCAACAAAGCAGAGATGCATAAAGAGATAAGAGAACTGACAGGACAAAAACCTGCTCCTCAACAGGATGCATAAAATCCAAGGATGGAACAATCATATTGGAGAAAGAGGAAATACTACAGCGACGGGAAGAGTATATAAAGGATCTGTTTTGCGACAGGAGAGAACAACCGAGAATACACAAGGAGGAGGATTGACCTGAAATACTAAAATCCGAAGTGGAAGCTGCAATGGCCAAACTGAATAGAAACAAAGCAGCTGGTCCAGACGGCGTCGTAATAGAGCTGCTGCAAGCCCTGGAAGAATATGGCATAGAAAAATTACCGACATAATAAACGAACTTTATAGCAGTGGAATAATACCAGACGACCTATGCAAGTCGATATTTATAGCACTGCCGAAGAAACCAGGTGCAAACGAGTGTGAACTACACAGAACTATCAGCTTAATGAGTCACATCACAAAACTGATTGTCAGAATCCTGATGAATAGAGCGAGAAGCAGAATCAGGTCAGAGATAGGGCAGGAACAGTGCGGGTTCGTTAAAGACACTGGAACAAGGAACGCCATATTCATAATTAGGATGCTCTCCGAAAGGGCAATACAAATGAAGAAAGACTTATACCTATGTTTCATTGACTATGCGAAGGCATTCGAGAAGATACGACACAAAGAATTGATGGAGATGCTCGACAGCCTAGACATTTTCGGGAAAGACATCAGAGTAATTAAGAATCTCTACTGGTAGCAAACGGCCTGCATACGGACAGGTAACGATCTCAGTAGATTTACAAAGATAGAAAGAGGCGTAAGACAAGGATGTTTCTTTTCACCGGATTTGTTCAACCTGTACAGCGAGAATATATTGAGGACCCTAGACGACACGCCAGGATTTGCTATTGGAGAGCACAACTTGAACAACATAAGGTATGCAGATGATACAGTGCTGATTGCAGACACGGAAAGGAAACTGCAGGACCTCCTACAGAAGGTAGCGGTGGAGAGTGACAAAAAGGGACTACAAATAAACTTTAAGAAAACCGAATGCATGGTCATCAGCAAAAGGTGCAACCCAAAATGCCAAATGCAGGTGGGGGATACCAGAATAAAGCAGGTGCAAAAATTTAAATATCTAGGAAGTGTTCTAACAAGAGATGGAAAGTGCGACACAGAGATCCGAAGGCAAATTGGCATGGTAAAGGACACGTTCCAGAAGCTGAGTAAAGTACTAACACACAGGAAAATTTCACTCGAAACAAAGAAAAGAGTGCTGGATTGCTATGTGATGTTAGTTCTTCAATACGGTAGTGAGTGCTGAACAATATCATCGAAAATGAGGACAAAACTGGAAGCAGCGGAAATGTGGTTCTACAGAAGGATGATGCGGATATCGTGGAATGAACATGCAAGCAACGATGAGGTGTTGGAAAGAATGGCAACCAAAAGGAAATTAATACCGAGCATCAGGAAGAGACAACTGAAGTTCCTGGGACACGCAATGAGGAAGAAGAGTTTGGAGAACCTGATACTGACTGGCCAGGTAGAGGGAAACAGAGACAGAGGAAGGCAGCGGATAACATATTTGCAGGGCCTGGTCGGGTGGATGACGGAACGGGGGTTGCCAGGAGTAACGGGAACAAACATGCTGAGGGTCACAAGGGATAGAGAGACATGGAGGGCCATGATCGCCTACATCCTGAAGGGACAGGGCACATAGAAGAAGATAGCTTTTTATGGCGTGGTGGCTGGATTTTTTCTCTTCGGCTCTAGGGAAGGGGAGAGTAAGGATGTGTCAGGGTGGGGAAGAATAGGATTAGATGCGATGAAGTGGGGGTGGTAGTTATCATTTATTGGACCTATCTTTCTTACTTAATTGTACACTATTTTTTAAAATTTAAACTCAGTTTTTATAATTAATCTAATTTTGTGAATTTAGTCTTAATTTTAAATTTAGGAAATCACTTTTTTCTATAAAACTTTAAAATAGATCATAGTTGGTGTTATGGAATACGTAAAATTTGATGTAAGAGTGTTGTTGATATTATAAAAGTTTATCGTCTCTTAGGAGTTCTAACTTTGGTTTTTGTAATTTTTTAGCAGGATTGTAAGGTTAGTTCTTTAATGTGTTTGCAGTTTACCGTGGTTTCATGTCTCTGGTTTATATCTAAACTTATTTATAAATAGAACTGTGTGTGTGTGTATGTGTGTGTGTGTCTGCATGTTACCTATAGACTCCGAAACGGCTGAACCGATTTTCTTGAAAATTTACACTGTTGTACTATAAGCGTCTGCGAGTGTTCTTAGCTAGGTTTTATGTTGAGGTACCCCCGATAAATATCGAAAATCGATAATCGAAAAAATCGGGTTATAGAATGAGTGGTCCGATTTTAATCAAATTTGATACACTCATAGACAAAGACATAAGAAATGATATTCAGAAGTTTCAAGGTTGCAGTTCTTACAATAATGCAGGAAATCGATAATATAAACTCGAAGATGTTTGTGTGTGTGTCTGTTTATCTACCTGTATGTCTGTATTTTTTCAGCCCTTTCATTTTAGTTTTGGCTCTAAGTAGGTATAATTGTAGTTCTTAGTCTCAGCCATGAGACCATTTACTCAGAGGACTTATTTAGCCTTCAAAATTCAGAAAAAACTTATTTGATATCGATACCAGGAAATCAAAATTTGACTTACGTCCATTACTTTTTCTTTCAGTCTACGGTTTTGCTTTAACTAGAAACAACAAAGCTCATTTCGTCCTTTTGCCTTGATAAAGTCCATCACAGGACGAAACGCGTAGGCGATTTAAAATACAGTTTTCCTCTTGTCTTTATCTTATTTAACCACACACACACACACACACACACACACACACACACACACACACATATATATGTGTTTGTCAGGTTAAATAAATTTCAAACATGTGTCTGCTTATTTTTAATAAAATCCGTTCATACTCATGGGTAATCTTTCGCGTATTATAATTGAAAGATGTCAGAAATTAGCTGTAATATTGATAGATGTTATTATCTTTCAATCTCCTTCTGAGATTTACAGTAATTTTAGCAACACAGTTTTGAGGTTATTCTTTGTTACCACAGATCACACTCCTGAAGATGATCTCGGAATGAGATTGAAAGTACTTGGGAACACTGAGAAATTAATGATAAAAACATCTGCCAATGTTACAGCTCATTTCTGACATCTTTCAATTCTAATACGCGAAATATTATCCGTGAGTATGAACGGATTTTATTAAAAATAAGAGACACAATGTTTGCAATTTATTTAATCTGAAATGCCTAAAAGAAAATTTGCTGCCTAAATACACAAATATATATACACATATATAGTCATCTGTAGACAGATCCGTTTCGCTGTATGACAGCTCATCAGTACGGTTAGACAGCCGATTGCTTTTTACCCAGAACTGAAACCCGACCGAAATGGCGTCAGTCGGCGATTCTACCTCTGAGCTACTGGCGATCGGTGGAAGGAGGCAAACTTTTTAGCGTGTATATTATCATTATACACGCCCAATAGCTGAGAGTGTTCTAATTCATTGCTGAATGAACGATGCGTAGATGCCAGAGTAGCTACTGTTTTTCAAAGTCTATACTCTTCAGAAATGAATTGAGTTCTCTCAGTGACTGGCGTCTGTATACACTGCTTACATACAAGACGTTAAAATTTCCCTTCTCTGACCCCATGCGCAGATGGATTAGGGAGTAAAGACTCCGACTGACGCTAAATCGGTCGAGTTTCAATCCCGGCCAGAAACAAGTGGATATGTCTAGCCACACTGATGAGCTGCGAAACGGGCTTGTATATGGATGACTAATAATAATATATATATTATTTTATTTTTTTCTTAATATTCTCGAGACAAAATATAAATGAAATTTTTTACGTTGAAGATTTTCAGACGTTTGGGGAAGTATTTATTATTATTTTGTTTGATTTTTGTTGTGTACGCATTTATTTCTGGGTTCCAACCAGAAATCTAAGGTCAAAAATGGCTTCATGATCAGTCAGTTAAGTGCCATACGTGATACACGCTTGGGTGATCATGTCTTGAAAGAGACATGACTGACTGGGCAGAATATTATCCCGCAGTAGGTTGCCATTCTGTTGCTTTCTGTGGTAGACTGGTTGCCAGCCAAGGCTATAGAACCCTATCTGTCCTGTTATTTGATTCATAACAAGAGGGAGAAGAGATGTATTCTATTATTATGTAATAATTAGTGGGTGATCAGTTTATTACTTAATAACAATAGAAAACCGATCCCCCACTTTATGACCAGAAGTCAATCATGATTCCAACTATTATATTCAGTCAGTCAGTTAAAGTGCCATACGTGAAACACGCTTGGTTGATCATGTCTCGAAAGAGACATGACTGACTGGGCAGAAGATTTTCCCGCAGTAGGTTGCCATTGCTTTCTGCGGTAGACTGGTTGCCGGCCAAGGCTAGAGAACCCAATCTGTCCTGTTATTTAACCCATAACTGGAAGGAATAGACGGATTAATACCTTTCCCAAGTGAATTTGCGCGTAAGTGAATGCAATGAATTCAGCTGGAATTCGAACTCAGCTCCCCGATTTCTCGTTCCGTGCCGATATCCAATGCACTACAAAGCACATCCGGCTTCATGATATTTTTGTAAAAAACAAAGCCAAAACAGCCAAAAGCTGAGATCCCACACGTTTTACATGGATAAAACCCTTGTGTGAGCTATACTTGTGAGTACAAAATTCTGTACTTCTTTTATTTCTACAAGGGCATCACTTCCATGAGTCCATCGGAATACTTTCCAATCAATCCGATGGCTCTACTGATGACCAAATTTTTTTTAATTTCCATTTTAAGATCCTTGTATTTTGATAGTTTTATTTTTAAGATTTTTAAAGATACATTGCAATCTGCAGGGACTGGCATGTCAATTCTGTTTTTGCGCTCTTTGATGACGATGTCTGGGCGATTAGATTTGATTTTCTGTTTCTGTGTATTGTAATGTCCCATAAAATTCTTAAACCGGACTGGGTGATGTTTTGCACAATTTCCTTCCCGTAAAAGTTTCTTATTTTACAGTGTGCATCTTGGCCACCTCTATCATGTTGTATCGCCGGGGTCGCAAGACGATACCCAGAAGATGTTTACTGGGTAACTACAACAGAATATATTGCTAAGGGATATTAGTACAAATAAGACAAACACCAGAAAACAGAGCAACAAATAGGAGAAGAGAGAAGAGGTTAAGTCGTTAGAGTCGCAGAGAGCATAGTCCGATATTAATGGTCAATGAGACTCTGAAGCTATCAACCACCTCCCCACAAGAGCGGATGCCCGAGGTAGATGCGGCACAAGACTATTTAAGTGGGAACACCGAACCCTTAAGCTCGGAAAAAAAAATCTTCTCTGCTTTTCTACCGACAAAATTCTACCCTTCGATGGAGCCTTATCTGAGTTTATCTCCGCCCAAAAGTACAGAGTCTGACAAAGTGAACAACTGACGAACGTAGTCGATCCCCTCTCAGTGTCAATGACACTCCGAAGCTATCAACCACCTCCCCACATGGGCGGATGCCCAAAGTAGATGCGACACAAGACTATTTAAGTGGGAACACCGAACCCTTAAGCTCGGAAAAAAATTCTTGTCTGCTTTTCTACAGACAAGACTGTACCCTTCGGCTCAGAGTCTGACAAAGTGAACGACTGACGAACGCAGTCGATCAACTCAGAATGTCAATGACATTCCGAAATCCCAGACTCTTATTAGTCTTTATTTTTTATAGATACTCCAGTTCCCAGATTATTCCATTTTTGAGAAGGCTTGAGGGATGTTAGCTGCTCTACAACACATGCCTAATTTTATATTCAGTTGGTGCTAACACTGTGCGACCTGATACAAGATGATTAATTGTTTCTGGATATTTATCACAGAATCTGCTTTTGAAGCCAATAGAATTTTCCAGTATGTGTTTTTGGTAATTTCTAGAAAGAATGCAATGGTCCAATGCAGCATGTATAAAATATTCTGTTTCAGCTTTTAGACTTGCATTATGTAACTACTAATTGTTACAAGGTTTGTCGGCCGACCTGAACGAGACTACCATATCTTTAAATTTTTGGTTCTTCATTTCTTTTTTAATACACCACTACTGTGTTTTTGTTCTGCTACTCATTTACATGTTACTGCTTCTCCTTTGATTTCCTTGCTTTCCGTATGTCCTGTTAGTGTTAAATTCTCTAGGTTGTCTTTCCTCATTATGCGTTCCAAAGATTTGTACTGTCAGTTTCTGATGTTTCCTGCTCCTATGTTAAAAAGAAATTTTCTTTTAGAATAAGTTTTTTGTCTTTTTTTATGCAAAATAAAGAAATGAGAAGAGAGAACATTCCATTATCCTGAGCAATTAAGGTGTAACAAACAAGGCTTGCAACTATTACATAAAATCTAAAAGAACAACCATTTATTATGAAAGATAATAAAATAAATACAATATTTTACAAGATGGGCTTTTTCTAAAAAAAAATCCTATTGACCTGAAGGAAATTACCACCACCTTTAAATTTGTTGTTTTTCATTTCTTTCTTACTTTTTTTCAGTGCAATCTTATTGATTACACCCTAAACTTTTCGACTGACAAAAAAAAAAAAAAATAATAATAATAAATAAATAAATAATTAGGAAAAATTTCAATATTAGGAAAAATTTTAATATTTCAACAATTTTAGGAGGGGGCTCAGTTTTTCATACAACGTTATAGTAAGTCGATCCTTCATTTTGGAACCACTCGCTAGTACGACATTACCACCACCTGTAAATTGGTTGATTATTATTATTTTTTTTACTTTTTCAGTGCAATCTTTTCGATTAAACCCTAAACTTTACGATTGACAAGAAAATTTGTAAAAATTAGAAACAATTTTAGATGGGCGGGGCTCAGTTTTTCATACAAATTTATAGTAAATCGATCCTGTGCAATTAACTTTTTTGCTTGCGCATATTCAATTACTGAATCCTTCGTAAAGTTTTTGAATAAAGCCATTTTTAGAGATTCCGAGGAAGATGCCATCGTGAGAACTAAAGAAGAAAACTTGAAAAAGACAAAAACACGAGCAACAATTCGTCAAAAAAAAAAAAACAAAAAACAAAACAACAACAACAAAAAACAAAAAAATAAAAAAATAAAGCGAACCTAACGCGAGTGATTCCAAAATGGATGATCGATTTATTATAACGTTGCATGGGAATGTGAGCCCCCATCTAAAATTGTTTAAATATTGAATTTTTTTCAAATTTTCAAATTTTCAAATTTAATCGGAAACTTTATGTAATAACCGATAAAACTGCGCTGGAAAAAAATATGAAAAACAAGAAATTTAAAGGTGGTGGTAGTTTCCTTCAGGTTCGCTGGTTTGTCTATATTAGCTTGTTTCGTAGGGGTCGACTATTGAGCATGAAAAGACTAATTTTGTCATCGTTTCTGTATTGCATTTTTTAAATAATCATATCGTCCCGAGGAAGGCATTTTACTGCCACTGTTTTGGAGGGGTTACATAGGAGGAAAGTTATGAGAAAGAGTGACAGGTTATAGGGGATGTCAGGAAGTGGGTGAGAGAAGGATGAGAATACTGATGAGAGTGGAGTGGACGGAGAAGGGAGCATGAGAGAGAGAGAGAGAGAGAGAGGAGCAGATTAGTGAGATAGGAGACGACTATTGACTTTACATTTAAATTCTTGGAGATTGTAATTGTCGGGAGAGCAAGTAAATGGAAGGGAATTCCACAGGCGGGAAGTGCGAGAAAAGAAGCTGATGGAGTAGAATTTGCGTTTACAATTTATTGGTTTCACAGTAAAAGGGTGGGACCTAGTTGCTAATCTTGTGGCTCGAGTAAATTTATATATAGGGGGAACCAGTGAGCTAAGTTAATCAAAGCAGAAGCCGTGAAAGTGTTTGTAGAAGAGACACAGGGAAGCCACATTGTGCCGGTGAGAAAGTGACTGTATTTGAGCTGCCAGGTCGGGATCGATCACATAAGAGATTCTTCGTTGGATTTTGTCGAGGACACCTAGGTGGATAGCTGGAGCGCCCGACCGGATATGGCAGCAGTATTCAATGCACGGGTAGATAGTAGATTTATATGTGTGCAGGATTGTTTCAGGATTGTTTGTCCTCTTTTTGAAGTTTTTTGCAGCTGCATTAGTTTTTACACTCCACCCACATCTATTGAACAGGTGAAGAGGCTCATCCCTTGTTTCCTGTTTAGGATGCGGTTTCCGGTTTTCTCTTTTCTAATCTTCTCACTCTTATGTAGCCCCCTGCACATCAGTGGCATTACCGCCTTGCTTGAGGTGATATGATTAAAAAAAAATTATGCTTTAACTGCATTTCTTTACGCATTATCAACATTATGCTATGCTTAGAAGAACTTTGTGAAACCCTTGTGAAATATATTAATGCGTCCCTTTCCTTCTGCTACGGGTTAAATAACAGAACCGATTGGGCTGTTTAGACTCGGCTGGCAGCCAGTCTACCGCAGAAAGTAATGGCAACCTACTGCGGGATAATCTTCTCTCATGTCTTTTTCGAGACATGATCGCCTAAACGTGTATCACGTATTGCACATAAATGGCTATGTTACATTTATTTATTACTAGCAGTATAGCCCGGCGTTGCTCGGGTGTAATGAAAACTTTTATATATATATTATCGATTTTGTGCACTATTGTAAGAACTGCAACCTTGAAACTTCTGAATATCGTTTCTTATGTCTTTGTCTATGAGTGTTTGAAATTTGATTAAAATCAGACCACTCTTTCTATAACCCGAATTTTTCGATTATCGATTTTCAATATTTATCAGGTGTACCTCGACACAAAACCTAGCTAAGAACACTTGCAGACGCTTATAGTACAACTGTGTAAATTTTCAAGAAAATTCGGTTCAGCCATTTCGGAGTCTATAGGTAACGGATACACACACACACACACACACACACACACACACACACACACACACACACACACACACACACACAGAGACAGAGACAAAGTTCCATTTATAAATAAGTTTAGATTATTATGTTGTCATTTTTCATCATATTTCGATTACTGCTATAGTCGCACTCCCTACCAAGTCTGCGGGAAGACCTAAGGCAGCTCGTGGTGTGTCGTTATGGCTCCATTTCATGTTTTTTCTTTCTCCCCTATCATCCCTAGCGTTACATAGACAAAGTTCTCCTTAGTGTGTGGGCTGTACTTAACAAGACAATTTTTTGTATATCTCTTAAGCTGGGGTTTCCAGAGATTCTTTCAATGTGTTGTTTAGTTCCATTTTTTATCATTCCAAGTGCACCTACTATCACTGGCACGACTCTTGTTTTCAATTTCCACATTTTTTTCTATTTCAATTTCCAGGTCTTTATATTTTGACAGTTTTTCAAATTCCTTGGTTGCTATGTTACAATCCGCTGGACAAGCCATATCAATTTATAGACAATTTTTTTCTTTCTGGTTTTTAACAATAATGTCTGGCCTATTTGCTTCAATTTTTCTTTCTGTGTAGATGGTGTAATCCCATAGAATGGTGACATCTTCTATTTCTGTAACCGGTGCTGGGTGATGTTCATACCAATGTTTGTTTACAGATTTTCCATAGTGTTTGCACATTGTCCAATGTACGTATTTCCCCCTCTATCGTGAGGATTTCTATATTCATTTGGGGTAAGTACAGAACAACCTGAGATTAGATCGTCTATTGTTTCTCGGTGTTTATCACAGAACCTGCATTTTAGATCCACATTATTTTGTATAATATTTGCCTGAAAGTTTCTAGTAAAAAGACCTTGGTCTTGCGCTCCAAGAATAAAGCCTTCAGTCTCAGACTTTAATCCAGATGCACGTAACCATCGATGAGTATTAACTTTGTCAACATTGGATTTATTGGCACGTTCTGGATATTGGCCATGCAGAGGTTTGTCTTGCCAGCGCTGTTTCATCTGTTCAAGAGCTTTATCTTTGGCTTTCATTTTCATATTTTTTGCCGCAATACTTGGTTCTTGGCTTCTGTTTTGCTTTTCTACAGAATCTACTAACTGTAAATCTTGTTTGTATTTACTGCCCTCTTTTGTTATTGAACATTTTTTCTTTCTTTCTTCATGTTGCCTTACTAATTGTATCATCCAATCCTTTGTTGTTTGTTGTTCTATGTATGTTAGTAAGCCAATTGACTTGTATGACAATTCCAGCTGAATAAGACCTCTTCCACCTTCTTTACGGGGTATGTATAGACGGTCTACATCAGCCTTTGGATGATGCATCTTATGCTTAGAAAGAAGCTTTCTTGCTTTAGCATCCATTCGCCTGATGTCGTTTAGAGTCCAGTTTAAGATGTTAAAGCTATATTAGACAACTGGGATTGCAAGGCTATTAATGGCCATAACTCTGTTCTGTGAATTCAATTCAGTTTTTAATATCATTCGTAGCCTTCGATAGTACTCTTTACGCACTATTTCTTTCATTTTTTATGGTGAATGTTTTCGCTCTCATTTACACCTAGGTATTTATAAGCTTCTTCTGGTTTCAATTCTTTTATTGTTACAGCAGGGTCTAGGCTAATTGAGGATGTTTCTTGTATTGATCCACATAAAACTGTAGCTTTAGCACATTTATTCAAATTGAATTTCATTCCAATGTCTTCGCTGAAGCATTTTACAGTTTTTATTATTA